>JBBPCX010000147.1:13800449-13816441 GCA_037974365.1 Hydrocynus forskahlii | reverse complement strand
TGAATTTCAGAAAGAGACTTCAGATACAGTATTAGGGGACCACTAAGACCTATATAAAAGCATAAAAAATCAGCATGCCATGGGACCTTTAATGGCAACAATTATTTTATCGCATGTTAACGTAGGTTTTTAAAAAAAAAACCTTTTATTTTAAAAGTTTGTTGCTTTTTTGTGCTCGTGAGTGCTGGCAACACACAGCTCTACACATAGACATGTATTCTATATCTATGGATCTGCATCTCGGCTGCTTTTCACGGGATCAGGCGTCCCATTACTTTTATCCACATGATATGGACCTAGAGCGCTGCATGGACAAAAGTAATGGCCGTTACACCAACAGAGACTTTAATGACACTGCATTCAGATACATAGACTTTAATATAGATTTGGTGCTCCTTTGCAGCTGCTATAATGGTTCCGCTCCCCGTGCTCTGGACTCTGAGGGTAACTTGTTTCTCTATAACAAACTAGATCAAATGTGAATGCCCTGTAGTGGCAAATAGTTTTGGTTTTATATTTGAGTTGATTACATGAATGCGATTAATCGTGATTAAAACATGTATTTGTATGTATATGTGTATGTATGTATGTGAGAGTGTGTGTATGTGAGAAGTATTTTTGAGTGAAATATGAATGTAACTCAGATGTTAAGATGTGTACAAACAGTATACATCAAGTTTGTTTTGCTCGTCATGCTGCTTTGCCTGCTTTTCTGCCTACTGGCTGTTAAAGGAAAGGGTTAAATAACTAATCCCTGGATATCATGCTTCATAGATCATATTTATTTTCCAGATTATATGCCTTGTTCTCAGGAGGTAGCTGCTCCAGGGATTCTGAAGGACACGACTGTTTCTTGATGTCAGATGAACAGCGTTGTTGTTCAGAAAAGTTCATTTGGCAAATTTAAAGGCTTTTATGCACATTTGATGTTTTGATATTATTTGATGATCTGATGATCAACACTGAACAAAATACAAGTAAATTAATTCATTTAATTAAACCATTACAACAGAAACAGATGTTCTTCCTTTTAATCACATTTTCATAATATCATGAGATGTGTCTGATACCACATAAAATGAACAATATTGTTCCCACCCAGATACGATTTTCACACTGTAACACCTAGAGCAAGCATTACAAGCCACATCTTAAAGAAAAGATCTCCTTTACATGAAATGGATACTCAGATTATGTAATGAGATGTTTTTAGGGCAATTCTTTGCTTATTTCTTCCATTTTTTGTAAAGTAACATTCACTTAAATGAAATAAAATCAACACATTCCACATAAGTGCACAAATTGTATATTCACTATGCAATGTTCTCTGAACCTCAGGACCTGAAGGAAGTTATGGGGTGGAGATTTTCTGGACAAGTGGAACCAATCTTACAGTTTACAGTGTCCTGCTCGGGCCGGTAATCATTTGAAAAATGACCTTCAATTCTGAGCATCACATAAAAGATGTCAGCATGTTCATCTAATGTAAAATCTGCACTATTGTGTAAAAATGTGTTACTTGACAGGTGATGAATTGGCTGGATCAGACCAATAGAACACCTCAATAGAACTCATGAAATTACTTAATCTGACTTCAAAGGAGCGGCTCTGGTCCACAGTATGGATCACCAGAATCAATAGAGGTATTACATAGCACAGCAAGTTTGTTGTTTGGAAAATGGAACCTATTTCCTCATAAACCTAGCAGGAGTCTTCATTCTTAAATGAAGATTCAGTGCTTGTAAGTGTTCCAGAATATAACCCGAACCAACACTGAAGATACCAACACTGAAGATGAAAACCTGAACAGATGCTTTGTGCAATTACCCAGCTTAATGTAATCTTTTAAAAATAGAAGAACAAGAAAACAGGCCAACATTATAGAAAATGTGAGTTTAGACACTGCCACAATAGTAAGCTGTCTGTGGAAAAATGAATCTTTTACTAACCCTTGAGCTTACATGGAACATTGTGGGCCAGATGAGAGAACGTCTGCCACAAAACATGCCATTATTGAGTTCATTACTCCACTATTCAAAGTAAAAACATGGGTCAGAAAACATAACGTACTTTCCTCCAGTGCCATGTTTGTGGGAGTGCCTCTGGGCTAGCTGAACATTTGGCTTGATGACAGGTGCGAGTGGAGAGAGGGAGAAGTGAAATTTCCCCTCCGCCCTCTGCTGAACAGCGACATAATCAAAATTCTGAATTCTGTTTTCAAAGTGACTGGGACTGCATTTCATAACACTGACTGGGAATGCATTTCAAGATATATTTTGTCTTGCTCACAAACATCTCGCAATAAGAGCCACAATAGTGCTATTGTGCTGTCAATTGTTATGACTGCTGCTGCATACAGTGATTGTCAAAGTTGTTTCTTTCTGATTTTTGGATGACAATTTCTTACACATAGTCTTGATCAACCCTCATGAAATCTGACACACTTGTAGCACCACATGGCCGATAGAGAATAAGATTTGTGTCCCTAGGTGGGCATGTCCTTTTGCACAGTACCACCTAGTGAATTATGTCAATGCAAAAATCTAGCGCTTCACTAGCCAGTATCTTGTGATGTAAATGCTCAAACTTCATAAAATTTGACGTACAGCATCATTAGCAAATTATTTGGAAATATCTAATGAAAATCTAATGAAAGTTCACCTACAGGGGGCGTGGCAACTAGTATATTTTCAATATTTTGTGCAGTCCTGTTCTGTTTTTTTTTTTCATTTGTACTGCATGTGTTTCAAACAGAAAAGCATTTTGGTGTACTCCTCGAACATAGTGCATCTGTGGTGCACTAAAGCCCACATACTACCGTTTGAACACACAAAACAGAGGTATATGGAGTTAATGCATCTTATTTTTGCCTAAATGCTTAGTACATCTGGCTTTTTGTGTATGCATTTGGCCATATTTTACAGTGGGCTTCGGTTGGTTAAGTTTATAATTCATTAGAGAGATTCAATTTGTATGATCAACAGCTAACTAGAGCATGATCAGTTTGATCTTCCCAGCAGATACACAAGGTATTTCCCACATTCTGAGTATTTAATTACATAAAAACAAAGTCTAGTCTTCTCTTCAGAGATCTATGAGAGTGAAAAAAAAGCAAAAAAAAAAATACAACAACTTTTGTCATTTCCTTGTGTGACTACAGCTTCTCGTGCCATTACATTATCAGTGTGAACTATAAACATCATATGAAACAAAAAAACAGATGCTAAGAAGCAAAGATTCTTGGAGGCTCTTGGTTTAGGTTTGGAAAATTAACAGCAACTTGCCAAAGGAATGAAGTGAAACTCTTTTAAGTGAGGTTTCTTTTAATACTGCTGCAGCAAGGGAGTTTTCCTTTACAAGACTTCTTTAGAAACTCTGTTATTTCCCTTTTCTATAACACTGAAAATGAAATTTAACCAGACCTATGAAGCAGCTCTTTTGGATTCCTGATGATTCTGGTTTGTGAAAGATGCTTGCATAGAGGAAAAGAGGCTGTAGTTCACTCATTTTGCAAATATTCTCTCACAGGAATATCATCTAGCAATCAGCTGCTTTACTGTAATTTTCTGGGTTTGCACTCAAAGGTATGTTCCCGACTCTCTCACTCTTTCTCTCTCCCCCCCTTCTCTCTCTTTCTTCCTCTTATTACCCCGAATGGCATGCTGTTCATCATGCTGACATTAATTTATTACTAAACCTTGAGGCAGGAGAGATAATCAAAGATATGGGTTTTGTAGGTACTCCTGCTTCCATCCAGTGCATGCAGCACATGTTCGATGAATGAAAGTTTCTTGCAGCCACAGGTTTGAAACACACCAGCAGCATGACAACTCTTGGTTTTACTTTATTATCGAGGCTGAAAAGTCATCAAATGCTTTGGTTTGAACTTAAAGCACATACACTGATCAGCCATAACATTAAAACCACATGTCGATTATCGTGTTTGTCCCACTCGTGCAGGAAACACGTCTCTGACCTGTCAGGATATGGGCTCCACAAGACCTCAGAAGGTGTGCTGTAGTATCTGTGACCTACACACTAGCAGCCCAAACTTAAGTCCTGCCCAGTGAGGTGGGGTCTCCATGAATTGGAGTATTTTGTCCAGCACATTGTTCAACAATGTTTAGGTAGGCTGTGCATGTCAAATTCACATCTATATGAAAGTTGTGACTCAAGGTTTCCCAGGAGAGCACTGCTTAGAGCTTCACACTGCCTATGCTGGCTTGCCTTCTTCTCACAGTGCGTCCTGGTGCCCTCTCTTCCCCAGATAATCGACACACACATATACACCAGGCCATCCATGTGATGTCAAAGAAAATGTGATTCATCAGATTAGGCCAACTTCTTCCATTGCCACTTGGTCCAGTTCTGATGGCCACATGCCCACTGTAGGTGCTTTCAGCAGTGAAGCAGTTATCACAATTTGGTCGCTGCCAAAATCACATTATTAGACTTGCCCAGTTTTCCTGCTACCAACACCTCAACTCCAATAACTGACTGCTCACTCACTGCCTAATATGTCCCACCGATTGAAAGGTGCCATTATAACGAAATATGAAACTTATTCACTGATCCCGTCAGTGGTAATTTTGACGTTAGGGCTGACCAGCGTATTAGGATGAAAGCTCTGTGCCATTCTCTACAAACTCACCTGTGGGTGAATATAGGACTGTTTGTCCACTTTCACTTCTTTGGTCAATTGGAAGAAGTGTGATGAACGAATCGCGTCCTTGACCGGACCATTCGATTGCATCTGGCCTGTGTGGCAAGCTGATTGTTTGCACAAGACTTTCTCATTTCTTTCTTCCTCTCTTTCAATGTCTCTGCCTGCTAAGCATTTTCTTCTGGCTTGTTTGCTATTGAGCGCAAAGTTGTTGAAAGTTACACAGAACTTTAATTTGACACACCTAACGGGTAAAACGTTGGTTCTGCCCTACAAGACAGTGTCCTTTTAAATGTTTGATTAAAATGCGCCACATCTAAAATAAACATCACTGTCTCTCATCTAGTTCTACACTAGATCTTGCTGAGTCTTGCTGCTGGCACTGAAAAGCCAATAACTGTACATAATGTTCACAGTGAAAAAAATCACACTTCCTTGGAAACCACTGTCTCCATATTTTACATGGTAAAGCAAAAGCAAAAGAGGTAAAACCCTCAACTTGTCACGTGAAAAGATTCCTGAAGATTCTGGCTGGACCCTTCTGATGTGCACTAGGATTGCAGCTTAACTTGGAACTTTGATTTTTACACTAACTATCATCTCTGAGTGTACACAATTTTGTGCATCATATTTTTTTTTCCCCATGCGATGGAAAGCAAATGTGCAAATGTCTGGGAAAAGTAAATGCTACCTACCTAGTTGCCAGCTCTGCACACCATGATTTTTGGAGCACAGTATTAAAATCAATAGTCTGTGATCAATCAGTTTACATATCAGTCAGATGAAAACCTCAGAACTGTGGCTTGCAAGTAAAGGATTTGTTGCATATCTCTTTACCTTTGTAGTTTATCTTGAATCCAATGGAGCCCACACTTTCATCAGACTGGAGGTGAAGCCACATCTGATGCGTCATGCTTACAATGAGGTCAGGAACAAAGCTGCCCGTCAAACTGAGTGAAGGAAGAGTCAGATACATATGAACATGCATCGTTAAATACATCACTTCTGTTAGTCATGCTTTATGTAGACAATATCTTAATAAGACCCAGTACACTTATAAGGTCCTAAGGGAACTACAAAGCTTTTTTTGGCTGGTTTTGTAGTGCTTAACTTGATAATAAAAGGATTGTCTCAAAACTATTTCTTGGCCTAGTTAAAAAAAGCAGTGGGCAAAAGAACAGAGCACAAACACTAGATCATAATGAGCTACACGAAAAGACATGCCAACTTCCAAACAGATGGCAAGGCTAAAGCACTCACACTTGCAAGATTGTTCGAGGATCTCCAACTTCTCCACCGTCTCCAATGGTTAGCGTGTCATAACCCAACTCCAGGTCAAACTCCTCAAAGTTGATCTGAATCACCTGTCAACAGAAACGAGGCACAGTGCTTAGTGATGTGTGAAATAACCGCAATCTGAGTTTATGGTTCTTGCACATTTAAAATCTACAGTCTAATTGAAGAAGGTGAAAAGGTACAAAGCTGTTTAAGATTCCATTTTTGAAAACATATCATCATTATTTCCCCCTAAACATAATAACAATTTATGATTCCATTGAAAGGGCTTTCTTAACAGCCTGGATATATTGTAGTGCATTTCTGAATGCATGTATATGTATGTGTGTGTGTGTGTGTGTGTGTGTGTGTGTGTGTGTGTGTGTGTAGGACTCTTTATAAGACAGGCTCTCCAGCGAGAGGAGGAGAGAACGGGGAGTAAAATGGAGAATCAGAGAAGAGTGTGGAGAGAGAGAAACTGGAGATACCGATGGTTTTGTTTGTCTGTTTTGCAATGTGATGTTGTTCATGTTTTAATCAATCCCTGGCGTGCACCTGTGTCTGTGTGTGTTCCAAGGTGTGTTTAGGCTTCTCAGCCTGAGGGTGTCAGCCATTCCATGCTCACAATATACATATTTTTTGTAGGAAATGTAAGGTATACTTAAAGATCTACACATTATTTTCACTGATTACAGGCCTTTACAGATAAGAAAGCTAGTAGAAACATTACACACACCTGGCATTTGAAACATGTCAGAAGGACTATCCAGTTACTCCGGAGTCTAGACAGGTGGAGCATGATAGATCAATATTCATTTGTAGAGCGTCCCTGTTAACAGTTCAGTAAGCTAATATAATTGCCTCTATTGAATTCATATCTTTTTTCAAAAGACACATCAATAAAGGATTCAAATGCAAGGCTCTCCCGAGAGCGCAGTCATATTCAACTCATTATTTCTGTGTCATCAATGGAGTAACTGTAATTTAGCCTGCACCAGTTCAGCTCTTCCGCCCATTCGAAAGTGAAAAGTTCTCTCTGTAATTGGTGGATCTGTGAGGACATTTTCCTATTTATCCCCACCCCTTTCCTATTTATCTCCGAGTATCCCCCAGGATACTGTCTCTGATGGGAACTCAACCATATGGTGAAAAACAGGACAAAATAACTGCCATTTAGCTAGCAATCCCCATTAAAGACGAAATCGAAACACTCATTCAACTTGAGTTATTTAAAGACGATTACAGCTTCCAGATAATTGGGATTTAGTCAAAGTGGTAAAAACGAGCCTGGTGAAAAAGGTTCAGAGGACAAAATTATTGGCAAGTCTGAACTTTTCATTTTGATTCACCCCAGTGAGTGATTCTACAGAAAAATGAGTTGCCATGGTAATGAGATCTTCAGCATGGTGCAGGGTTTGTGGATATCACAGCTCTGAGATCTACTTTGGTTGAGGTTTGTTAAGACATCTTGGTACATGCCACCAAACATAAATATAATAATTACAATTGCATAATGATATTTTGCATTTTGTGTGTGTGTGTGTGTGTGGGTGGGTATAAATGTTTTTGTATGTGAATAAGTGTGAGAGTGGATGTAGCTGCAAATGGGGTGCTTAAGGTTTTTCTGTACACTGCAATTGTTCATTTTTAAGATACTGACTAATATAATGATATACTGACGCATTTGACCACTTCATAGTGGTGTATTGTTCATTTATGCTTGATATGAGCATCCAATTGAATCTCGATGTTACAGGTGTTACAATGCATTAAAACAAATCAGGATATAGCAATTAAAAAACGTGGTCATTGTGGATAATAAGTGTTGTATTATGATATTTGATGTACCTGCATTGTTTAAAGTGTTTCACCAGTTCCAGCCAACAAACCAGTCCAGCACATTCATGTCATCACACCCCCGCCTTCCGGCTCTAGTTTCATTAGTAAATTGTAAAACAACTGAATAGTCATCAGTTTCATCTTTCTTCAAATTTAAGAGTAGTCGATTGTATTGCATCGAGTTGAATTCAAAATCACTATTACAGAAATATTGCACTATGTAGTGTCAGGCATGTTATAGTGCTGTTCAAACTCTCAAAAAATACGTTTTTCCATCATCTTTCTCTAGTCAGAGCAACATATAGCAAACTCTAAGTTATGAATATACATGTCAGCAAGTGAAAGGACATTGATTTGGTAAAAATGATCATTTGTGGTAATCAATGATATGATAAACACATACAGATAGAGAATGGATTGAAACATGCTGGACTGCTACCGTACAATTGAAGAAAACCCACATATGGAAAGCTTCAGCCAACAAGAGCCCACAGTGCAAGGACTATGGGCTCTTGTTGGCTGAGGTGAGGTGTTCAAGGCAGAGGCCGGCCTGTTGCTGTCATGAGGATTAGCTCTGGAGGTGGAGTAATGCATGTGGTGGGCAGTAATTAAGCCAGTGGAGCACAGTATCGAATGGGAAAGCAATGAACCAGCGGAGCAGAATTATGACTGCACAGTAAAGTGGCCAAGCCTATGAAAGATGTCTGTGTGTGAAGAAAGAGCTCGAGTCAGACAGACTGATCTATTTCAAGACTGCAAGGGGTGGCTATTAAGAAGGGCCTTAGTGTTAAAACAGAGCGACGCTTAAAACCAACCAGTGCATTCAGAATATGGCCTTCACAACACAAAGTCTACATGTAGCTGTCATGCCAGTTGGCATGGCACCTCAAGTATAATTTAACATACGTCAACAAAATCAAAGAGAACAGAGAGCCAAGCAGAGGTGGTGAAAGGGACCATACTGAGACCACATCCATTACTCACACACTTCCCTAGAAAAGATCCAAGGGGGCTCAACAGCCCTCTGCTCACACACATACACACACAAAAGGGGGTGTGATCAAGTACCTTGTCAGCGGAGGAACATATATGCAGGGGTTCTGTGGGGCCATCCATATTTTCATTTTCCCCAGATTAAGCTCACAGGAATGGGATCTGTGATCACTCCCAGGCTTCTGCTCCACCTGCTGCAAACTCGGTTACCGGAATTTAAATCAGCATCAGGCTCGGGGCTGGAGCACTGCTACAGAACCAACCTGAGAAGTGGACATGTACTACATACTCACCAAAGGACCACATTTATCTCATCCTGCACTACAACAGTGGGATATGTGCCGCATTGTTACTGTTTTGTTACTGTGTTTTGTCACTGTAGCTGTTTTGTTACTGTGCAGTCCTGCATTGTGTCTAATTCAAAAACTAGTTTCGCCTTAAATATTCCTTATAACTTCATTGTGAATGGATGGAGCCAAACCACTTTAGGCTGAATAGGTTGGTTTACATAAATGTGTTTCATGGTGTCAAGTGAACAATGACTATAAAAAGGGCTTATTTTCCATGTATGCACTGTATGAGTTGGGGAGTGGATGGTATATTTATGTAATACATTAAACTCTAATGGGCCTTTAGAGTTGAGAACTTTCTTTCCTATATGACAGTTTTTTTCCAAACTTTTTACAGTCCCATGGCTCTCATACAATGAACCTCTTGCTGCACACCCCCTCTTGCTCTCTGCGCACACACAAATGATTCTTGGACTCCTATGCATCTGGGAGTTGGGTTGACTCTTACCCTTGGCCAGCTAAAACAACTGAAATCTCTTCAGCTCCCTCCATGCGGTGTTTTTTTTCCCCACAAGGAGCATTTTAATGAGCGTGTTTAATGCAGGAAAGTGTATGAGTAGCATCAGTTACCACAGCACCCAGCATGCTAGCGCATAACTGCTGTCTCTGTACCATAACTATTAAAACTTGAACTTGCTTGACGCAACTGGGTATAATTATATTATTAATTATAATAAGGTTCACTCATTCCTTCAGTTTTCATCACAGTGATTTATAGCAGCTCAAAAAAGTGGGCAGACTCCATTAAGGATAATTTAATTTTGCAATATTCCTTTACCAATGACTCTGGTGTTTTGGTCATAATTAACTTAAGTTGAGGAGCCAATGGCAAGAGTCGACTCTAAAAAATGACACTGAAATAAAAAACACGAAAATAAAAAAGTAGTCATCTATGCTGATAAGGCCTTTATTACAGGTGTTTCACTTTGGAGTAATGGTGACATTCTTCATCTGGAATCACAAACGCTGCAGCATTCACTGTGCAGTGTACACTGTGAGATATATATATGTGTGTGTGTGTGTGTGTGTGTGTGTGTGTGTGTGTGTGTGTGTGTTGTGTGTGTAGTGTGTGTGTGTGTGTAGTGTGTGTGTGTGAGAATCAGTGGCTCTAAAGTGAAAAGCTGATGACAATGATTCACAAACATGCCAGCTGATGACAATGATTCACAGATCACAAACATGCCAGTGATATCTTTAGTTAAGTGTTTAGCAGCGCTACAGCATGAAGTAGCACTACACACATGTGTAAAAAGAGCTTACAGTATTTTCACAAAGTACATTTGTAAAAATAAAACTAACTTTGAAGGAGAATTATAATCATTGTCCTATCAGTCAGAACCAACACACACCATGTGTCAATGCATACACCACTATCCAAACCAAAGATTTAATAAAACTGCTTTGGCCTGTTTAAAAATGTTTAATGCCCGCAATATCAGTGGGCATAGCCTTGAGGCTTTGTGTCCTACAGTTTCGAAACCAGTTTGCTACAGCTATACTACAGAACTTTTCATGACAAATGAAATTGCTTACTAGCATCCTTTTGCAGCCAGAAAGTAAAAACCCTCCCCTGGATTTTGACTTAAACCCTCCCCTGGATTTTGATTTTGACTCTCTAGTTTGCCTAAACAAGCAGCTGAACTATCCAGGCAGCTGGAACAAAATTCTTGGGTAACCTCTGGTTACAATGAAGCTACCGCTTGTAGGACGTGTCACAACAGTGATGTTACACTACAGGTTTTTTTTCTCCACAGACCTTAAAACTAGAAGATGACAACCTGGCTTTGCCATGATGCACTTGCTTTGTGTTCAGTACAGTCTACATTAGTCAGGTGGTGAAGGCTGAATAGCTGTCCACCCGCAGAGCAGCCTTAACACTATCATGTCCTCCCTCCAGCTCGACAGCTATTGCTCACAGCAGCCCGTCAACTCAGAGCCACATCAAACGGTGGTGACACTGATGAGAAAAAGTCATGCTCTGCAATGGACAGTGCCTGTGCTTGTTCACAGCACAGTGGCTTACAGCATAAGCCACTTAGCAGCACATTTAAGATAAACAAATACTACATAAAAGCTGACTGAATCAAAGCAGGCTATGCCAAACCCAGCGCACTCTTTACTCATCCTTATTATTTCATATTTAAGGGCACAAGTTTAAAGCAATAAACACATCTTTGATAGAAAGGATGACAGAAATATTTATATGAACTTAATGTGCTCCACCCGGGGGACATGGACACTTTGAAGCTCTATATTCAATATGCTGTTTTTGGTTCATAGCATCAGTATGTGTCTTCTTTTGTTGCATCCCTCTAGGAAGTCATTAAGACAGTAGTTCATTTTGCCCCCAAGTGTGCGCACGGTTTCATCTGTCAATCAAATGACACAGTAGGAAACGATGAGTCGTCCATATGTCTTCAGAGACAAAACAATCTTTTCAGAATGTGCTGTGGCACAGGTGAACGGTTTACAGTTAAAATTAAATGTGAATGTGCCGTTAAAATAGTTTTCATGGGTTTTGAGATCCATAGGCCTGACTGAAGGGCTGTATACAACATATATTAGAACGCTGTTGTTCTGACAGCATAACTGTAATTGCTCTCTTTGGGTGAGTAGGACAACCCTGCCTCTCCCCCCATCACTAGGCATGGTGCTGGTAGCGTTCTCCTCGAAAAGATAGTCACATAGTAGCAGGTCTTATATGATTGGAGGAAGCATTTGCTAACCTTCACTTTCCAAGCTTTGGTAGCACCACGTACAAAGACGTATTTAGAGGATGGAGTACAACTGGGGAGAAAATAATTACATATGCTACTAATAATACTTGTAGTCAGTGGAGTCAGTCTCTGATGAGCTCAGTTTAAAAAGACGCAGTGATGAAAAGCGTTACGTTTGTATTTTTGTTATATTTCATTTGCAAGACATTACTAGACTGCTCTATCAGTACACAATCCTCCACACTCCTAGAAACTTCTAATATAAAATATATATATTATATTGCATGCATGGCAATCAATTGAAAACTACTGTTGCTGGAAGAGGGCATTCCAATATTTGCAATCCTTACTGAGTCTTTGCAAAAGTCCTATTTTAAAAAAAAATAATTTTGGTGGAATACTGTTTATAATAGGCAGTGTAATATTTAAATTCATGCTTCTATATTTTTTTCTAATATGGCACGCTATCCTAATCCTAATATGTATAATCCACCACCACACCCATGGGTGTGGGAGTTGATTATGGAGGGGTTGAGATGTTATATAATTTGTGATCATTTGAAACCCGTATAATACACTGCATCAACACAGCATCAAAGTATATCAAGTCTTTGAGTGAAGCAGTTTTAACTAAATGAATTTGAGCAATGTAGTTTGCTGTTTAGTTAACTTCATAATGATTCTTTGTGAGAACTTGTCCATTCAAATTTGGCACAGCTAATGCTAAATACTTTGTCCATATTGTCCATAATTTTATTTTTTTAATTCATTTAAATTTATTTCAACCATAATTGAAAGACAAAATATATCAGATAAACTCCATTGGTCATGACAGCTCATGTGTGTGTGCTTGTAAAACGGGACTGAAGGTGCGGTCAAGGAGTAAACAAATCGTTCTGATGTCATTGCATTCACCGTGCAGCTGCTTGGGGTCCAACTGTACCTATTGCTTTCTACTTTAATGGCTCTACCAACATCAAGCACATCTCAGGCCCAATAGTTCCCATTTGTTATTAATCCAAGGTTAATGGGACATTTATGAGCCTTTTCTAATGCATGACCTTCTTTTTTATCCTAACCTGTTCAGTCTGAGAGGTGGTATACTCATCTTTCTTTGGGCAAACACAGGCTAAATAGGGGGAGGGAAGTCCACACTAATTGAAAGGCTACATTAAGGGAGCATGGACACAGCTGACCTTTGCTGATCCTTTGAGGTTAATGTGCGTTCTAAGAGTCAGTCTCCAATGAAGAAGACCAATGAGGTGACATTGCTGCATTTTCAATAAGATAGCACTGAGTGTGCTTCACTCTTACAAACCTGCAAGCACATGAGCAAGAGAGCTCCTCCAAAAGAACAAGACGTATCTGGTCATTAGACCAGCCATTATCCCATGTCTTTTCCTTCCTGGCAGGAACACACTCAGGACTGGCTTTATGGATCATCACCTTGAATAAGAAGTTCTGAGTCTTCCAGAGAGTCTGCTAAATGGAAGTAAGATGTATACAACTGAAAAAAACTAAAGGCTTTGTTTTTGTTCGCACAGCATATGTGTACTGCATACAGCTTATGGAAAACTGAGTCATTATGGGATTTTTTCTGAGCTCAGAGCTGTAGTCTTCTGGGAAAACTCTCAGCCTTCTTGCAAGATATTTACAGTACTGAATATAAACTGAATTTTAAATGAAGCTTTGGTTTAATTAACACATAGAAGTTGAGAGTAAATTCTTATTTTTGCTGTACTTTTTAAACATATTTATACAATTAATATTTAATCATAAAATGAGTCACACAGTCCCCCTTTCTCTGCTTTAATTGAGCTATACGTGGGAAATAATGTATATTGAGCTACAGCATGCTTTTGTTACTATCTCACAATGGCTTGTAATTGAACCTGCAGGTACCTGGGAATGAGCTGAAATTCTATGAATCAGTTTTACCATCTCAGAATTCTCTCAGCAGCACATTAAATGAACAGTTGACTTATTGTATTTGCATTGTTTTATATGGAGAAGTACTGGCTTTCACTTATGTAAGCAAGGTATCAGGACCATTTGATCATTATGGCAGATTTTTGCATGCTTGTGTATTAAATAATCCTATGATCCTAGAGTTTAAATTGAAATCCCAGCTTTCTTTGCAAACAACAAGGAGTACTTGAGCAAACAAATGAACTGATGAACTAATGACATGAACAACTAATGGCATTTATGGAATATTGTAAAACTCTTAGTTACTAAAAAAAGATATTTAAAAAAGTAATAACTGTCAAGTGTTTATGTAGAAAAATTATTAATATTAAAATACATTCAAAACACAAATAAGCAGCTGTTCTAAGAATGTCAATGTATTGTTTAATAATTTCCAAACCTGTTGCTAGGTTTCTACAGGAGCCGGAGTTGATGTAAACACAAAAGCCCCTTGCACAGCTACAGCCTGACAGAACAGCACCTCTGTCTGCATGAAATGCTAACAGGCTATCCAGTTGAGCAGCTGTCTCTGGAATGCAATTGCCAAGCCATGTCTCCCTTAAAACAAAAACACAGCTCTCTGCACTCATGCTGGATTGTTTATTGGAGTGGGATGTAGTCCAGTGTACTGTACTTGGGAGCAAACACTGGTCAGTAGGATGGACGAGACAGCTCCCCAGCTAGTGCTAGGTTTTAGCTAGTGCTAGGTTTTAGCTAGTGCTAGGTTTTAGCTAGTGCTAGGTTTTAACTAGTGCTAGGTTTTAGCTAGTGCTAAGTTTTAGCTAGTGCTAGGTTTTTGTCCCCCGGTCAGTGGCACCCAGTGATGCTGTGATCCGAGGGCCTGGTCGCTGCAGCAAGCCACGGTTGCAGAGCTTTTACAGCAGTCCACCTTCAAGGCAACTGTCTTGTTTATATCTTAGTTGTAGAAGAGTCTGGTGGTGGTACACATGTGCATTAATGGTTCTGATGCATATGTGTGCAGAAATCTTGTCTGAAAGTCATTTATAACAACACTTTTGAACAAAATGTTGGACTCCAGAGAAGCATTGCCATCTTGGTAGATGTGTCTACTGCATATTTGGCTTATGACAAAAAGGGTGATCAAGGAGGTTAGGTTTACAAATTTTAAAAAGCAATTTATATTTTTAATAAACATCTAATATAATGCAGGCCAATATGGGATTACAACACAGCCTCCACTAATTACAGGCTTCTTCTGTGATTATGATGTCATTTGAACATATGCTCTTTTCATATCTTAGATTATTATTGTATGTCCGTACCGATAGCGTACATTTTGCATACAGGACCAGAGCATCAGAGGCGTAGGCTATGAACATGGATCTCACTTTATACAGTAGCTTTTGGATCCTAGAGGCAAATAAGCCAAAATGTTTGTTGTAACTCAGTACCATGAACTATTGTGAGGCAAGATGACCTATGTGAAAGCTGACCTTTCCATTTGTAGATTAACTACAAACCCCTGACAAATACGAGGCAGTACATCCAGCTTGGCCTGATGCCTCAGACTTTATCACGCTCAGTGCAGAAGCAGCACAAGACCACACACCAAACATACTTCACTTTAAATGAGCACCTTGTTAAAAGAGTACATTTATAGCCCCTTTACATTTCTAATTACAGGCAGCAATAAGATAAGTAGGGAAGTGATACGTCTCCTGCCTTGTGCTGAAACTCAACCTCACAAAAATGTCAAATGACCCTCTGCAGAAATCTCTCTTACTTGACACTGCTCCATGCTCAAGAAAGTGAGGCATGTCCATTTTCTTATGTACCTTATGAAACACTGTAGCCTAAGTAAAAATAGGTGAATACTTTTAGCTTTCTGGACAGGTCAGTCTGGGCGTGAGCTTAGAGTCTGGCGCTACTGGTCTAATGTTCACACACTAATTTCCTTACACTGGCAGTCAATGTTAGATGGAGGTGACTGTTAACAATAATTAGCCTCACTGTCATCATGAACAATTTAAGTTAAAATGTAATGTATTGTACCAAGACTGGAGAAAAACTGAAGCAAAAATAAAGTTAATGTGAGGCGAAGGGGTCACTATTACAATACTGGGGGAGGTTTTGGTTGTAAGATTATCTGGAGCAGGGGTGGGCAAACTTTTTGGCTCAGGGGCCACATTGACTTTTAAAATTTGACAGACGGGCCGGGCCAGCACC
>JBBPCX010000147.1:13788220-13800349 GCA_037974365.1 Hydrocynus forskahlii | reverse complement strand
ATGACACCAGCTGAAGTGACTTGTCAATTTTTCCAAAATCAGAGAACCGATGGCATAATTCTCCATGCAGGTCGTCCCGTGATTTCCTGTATTTTTTCACACGTTGAGGGGCCTCTTTCAGCATAGCCAGTAGCAGAGTAATAATAGAGAGTAGCCCGGGCTCCGCAAAATCAAGTCAATGTACAGGGATCGACACAAGTGGTACACCAATACACATTTGGCGTACGTGGTATGCAAATGCACGGCAGTTTTCAGTATCACAGCGCAAATGCGTACCTAATTGAGTAACTTCACACTGTGAGTCCCGCCCTGCCCCTCGACTTCACGGCCCGAGACACCGACAAGACACAGAATTCTGCACGCATCCCCCCAACCATGGCCAAGACAGATATTTTTTTTATTTTGTTGCATACCAATTGATTCATGTAGGTACTCATTAGATTACTAGAGCAAAAAAAATATGTAAACCCCTGTCAATTTATCACTGCGCCTATTGCGAAACACCGATCTTCGGCGGGCCGGATGTGGCCCGCAGGCCGTAGTTTGTCCATCCCTGGTCTGGAGAGACCATTTATACTGGTATACAGGGACGGCTGGCATAAATGAGGTTTAATACATATTATAGTAATATAATTATACTTTAGACACCTGTGTAGCCACAAACAGTAGCGCCACCAATAGATTGTGAGAAATATATGAACTGGCTGATAAGGGGCTGATTTACATTTAGCCCAAGCTGCAGATTCACACAGCCTATCTGTGATTGTGTCAAATACATTGTGATGTTTAATTTTCTTCATAATTTTCTTCATAAGAAGTCAGCATTTATGTCAGCAGTGTTTGTTAGTGTCAAGCTAACAGTGGTAATATACCAGATGCGCACTGCATACAAACATTTGAAGCTCATAATGTGGAAATTTAAATAATTTGTGACAATCATGTAATTTTTTTAACTGTGTACATCACTGTTTTACACAGTCCGATAGTAATGATTTGTCATTTTTTGTTCATGTTCCTGTAACTGATAAAAGTGAGTGCTGCTGCTAAGTATAAAGAGACTGTTCTATTCACTTGCTACAGCTACTGATGATTGCTTGTGGTCTGCGGAGAAAAACAGATTTTTTACTTTGGTAGTAGCCTCGAACTCGATAATAGAAAATGGCAACAATGCGTCATTGGCAGCTTCAAGACTCAAGAGGGCATTCAGCACACGTAACTTGACCACTGCACAGCATGCAGCAAAATTGTTGGCAGTTAGAAAGACACAGAACTTTACCATTAGCATTCAAACATATTTTAAGAGAGTCCAATGTAAGGACACGGAAGCGAGATGTCGTAGGCTCTGGGGCTCTGAGGCAACAGCCCCAGGCCTTTTATTCCCTCAACCTACATTTTTTTCTGCCAAGCAATATTTTATATGCAATCCCGACACTAAAGATGGATGCAATGATCAGGTGTAAATGGGATCTATGTTATTCTGTCCATTGTGAAGGACTAGGCTGAGTCCAGATAAATGATATAAAAAGCATTTTCTCCATGTAAGCTAAAAAGAAAGAATAGAAATCAGGAAAGTTTGTCTAACCTCAGTATGATGATCAGCTACCAAAACTGGCCGGCTGTGACGGTAATGTATCTAAACATGCCGGTTTCTGGTTGGTGTGTTTTAGAAGCAAGAAGAAAGGGAGCCAACCCTAGTGCATAAGCTACATGAGCAGCCGTTCTACAGTGTGTACAGCAGTGCTCCTGCTTCTCTACAACACCACTTTCAGTTTGTACTCAAGGCCTAATTAGGCCATATATTGAGAGGGTGTTAATGACACTGTCACATACTCCAGTTTACTGTGACTTCACCTGTTTTCTTCTGCAAAGGATTCTTTCACCTGGTTTGCATTAAAAAAAATCATCATCACATATCAGTGCCCTTTCAGTCCAAACCAACGACCCTTCAGTCCCTGTCAGAGCTGCAGAAGAGGTAAGCACTAATGTCTTCAAATTGAATTACACTCTGACACCCTCCAGTTCTCTCTCACCAAGGTTAAAGCGGGAGCGCAATATAAATAAATTGGTGCACTAAAATTGTGTCTGCCAAAAAAAAAATGAAGCAATAATGTTCTCTGCTGTAAGCAGCCATTAGCCATCCCTCACTTGAAGGAGGGCAGAGACATCTGGCAACATTGTAGAGGCTCCATTTTAATGCAATCACTTTCGGGTCTCCTTAAGTGCTCCTTTTTCGTCAAAGATCTAAGTTGCGCTGCAATGACAGTTTTTTTCCTCCATAATTGAGTAATGTTGGTCTCGATAAAATCACAGTCAATCTACAAAGGCTAGACTAACGCACATGGTAACAGAGTGAATTGGTGATGAATATTAAGCCATGCCTTGTACTAAAATGCAGTAATTCATAAATGTGGGTTAAAGCAGGAAATGAGTCATTTGAACCCGAGGTGCACTGCACTGCTTATTTAGATTTCGTATCCAGCCAACCTGATTATAGGCTTGCTGGTCCAAGTACTTCTCTAAAATCATAAAGTACTGCAAATTACACCGTTCCTTTCATCATGATCATTTACTAAGTTCACTTATTCGCTGTCAGTAAACTTTCAAATATTTGCCAGGTGTGCTGGCGCTCTCAAATGTTTAAGCCATTTTAATAACAAAACAATGTCCCTTTCTCAAGGGAGGTGTCTACGAACTCTTTGATATATTGAAAACAATGTGCCAAAGACAAGGCTGCGGGAAAACAAAAACAAGTTGAGCGTGACAAAAGTACTTGAGCTGGCAGAGTCCCAGGCCTTTCAAAGTACCCAAAATGGCAGCTGAGTGGGGAGGTGGACTGTGGGAGGTGGCAGAACATCTTTTTGGCCCACAAGGCTTTCATGCTACCTTCTATCCATCATGGGGTGTCTAGACAATTTCATAGTGGACCTCAGAACATTCAGCTGGTTCGGAGAATGTCGCATTATGAAGAAAAAAGTGCCAACTTCAACCCTGGAGGGATGATTCTGGCCCTGGCTAGTGTGTGGATAATGGAAAAGTGAATGGGCAGAAGTCGTGTGTACAAGAACTTTAATTGGCCATTCAAAGACATGTGGCAATACTCGGCCTCACTGAGTCGAACTCGCCCTCCAGAAAGCATCTCCTGCAGCTGGAAATAAAACTTCTTTATGGACTTTGGTGCAGACAGGTGCAGGGAAGGTCAATGGAAGCCACTTGCTAAGCAGGTGAAATGGTTTGTTCTCTTAGATTTATTGCCCTGGAGTATCACTCAAGCATCTCTCTCTGAGAGTCAAACTCGAAGGCCTTGGCTTTGAATCTGACCAGAGTGGATTTGCTGGGGGATCTTGTTTGTTATACATGGGAGGTCAGTTATTTGGAGATGAATTGCAATGTTAGTGACTCAAATCAACTCGAATCAATTACAGGGTGCGGCGCCTGGCAGACAGAGATGGCCGCGGTGCTGTCGCAGCTGTTATTACGAATGTGGACTGGAGGGACATTAATCCACATGTCCTGAGCCACTCTGCTGCCTGTTCATCAATATGAGCCCCTGCTGAATGCCACCACGCTCCGTCCTGCACGCGGTAGCATCTCTCTCGCTCACTCTGTGTGCCCTGTCACATTCAAGGTTTTAGAGAGGACACTGATACTTCACACATGTGTATACACGTGATAAAATATCACACACACACACACATACACACATCCCCATACACACACACACATACCCAGTCCTTCTCAGGGTTGGTGTAAGGATGTAGTGATATACGCAAAGTAAACTCAACTGTGACTATAAAAGCCACAGTGGCACAAATGAAGCAGACAGGGCCCATCACACACATGCAGTAACTAAAAAAGCTCATAATATGGCCATCCATTAAAGTCTATGGGGCTGAGTAGCAATAGGTGGGGGAGGCAGAAGGGGGTGAGGTCGCAAGGCCATACAAAACGTGGAAACAGAGGCACAGAGCCATCAAATAGAAGGCCATGAGGGACAGGGCAGTCAGGGGGAGTTGACGCTCACACACACTCGCTCCGCTCCAGCAACACCAGCACTGCTGACCCTGGAGCAGGAGGTATGAGAGCTACAGCTGGAATACTAATGGCAGGGGCCGCACAACATGGAGGAAATACCACACTGCAAGTACACAGCTACGTCCTGCAAGAGTAATATACCTTAAACGGGGCACAGCTTACATTTTTCAGATGATATTCTTCCCCTGAAGTCCACTTTTCATGTAATTATATGTACCAAAAACACTACTGATTCATTTTTCCATGACCATTTTCCACCACTCTTTATTCTTAAGAATGAACCATTTTGTTACTGTACTGATTCATGTCAGTGGTTCTTGTTGGCTGTCTGCATTGTGTCTGATTCCAAAACATGTTTTATAACTTCAGTGAGAATGGACAGAGCTGTAAGTTGTATAAGTGGATATATATGTATATGTACTGGATTTCATTACACAGCAAAACCACTGGATTCAAATGAACAAGTTTTGCAATTCAGTAAAAATATGGAGATTGTACATACCGGAGACTTATTTTTCAGAAAAGTGGGGGAAATTATTTTTTCTGCGATATGGGCTCTTTAAAACGCATTGGGGAATTTTTTGATGTCGTTAGGGATTCACCTGTATTATTTTGGCCAAAATTATTTACATTTGTTGAGGCATGTAAATACCCTGACACAACCAGACACTGACGGATACACTTTATCATCTGACAGACTGAGAATGCTCATAGCTCATACCCACACAGAAAATAGTTGGAGGCTGATTTACATTTTACAGCCTACTGCAATATCATTAATGCGAAAGCCAACATTGGGGTGATGATTAATAAATATATTGTGCAGCTCTAGTAATGACAGTAAGGACAGCCACTGTGTCAGTAATACTACGGTACAACAACCACGCCATGGAACAGTATGCTGTTACCACAGGAGGGCACCAGTGATGAAACCAAATTAGTTATGCAGGAAGAGCAGATACTTGACTAGAAATCAAGTGTGTACATAGAAAAGGCACTGAAGCTGGGATGCAAATATATGTTAAATAAATCTGATTGTCCATCAGCGTATTTAGTAATGAAAGTAACACTCACAGTGTGCAGAATGTTCTTTATCCATCAACATTATCTGTGCTATTAGGGCCATTCTCTGTATATTGTTGAATGTGAATAATGATGCATAATTTGGAAATGTACTTGACCTTTCAAAGTGGTATGACCTGATCATTTCTGGTGGAAACAGCGTATGTGTGGTTGGGTGCTATTTTACATTACATTACATTTACAACAGTCCAGGTCAATTTTCTATAGAAGTGCTTATGAACATTGTTTCCAAAGACAAAATGAATAGAAAATGTCATAGGAAACATGCACTGATGGTAAACTACTTGCAAATGATTCAACGTGTTACATTCTAGTATCTTTAGAAAATGTTTTGAGTTAAGCATTTCGGCATGCACGTCTGGATACCATAAAGCTTTACTGAAAAGAAATACACAACCTTTCCAGTTTACCAGAGGGTTATGTTCATCTATCACAGACATGCACACTGTAATCAAAAATATCAACCCTGGCCATGACATCCTGTCATGTTTTTATGCTCACTGAAACCCATTCTTCAATACCAGCTGAAACTGTTGAACTATTATGCACAAAAAAAAATGCTGCTGTTCATCATTATCTAATAAGTGATTGTTTATAGATAATTTTACAAATTAATTTAATGCAGATAATTCATTGACCTTTTTTGTACGTAACAACTTTTATGTATGTTACAGAAGCTTTAAACTCATTCAATCCCACAATCATGTTATCAGTATATATCTATAAATGTGTACATATACATACACACAATAATCAACTGAACCACCTGCTGAGCATTGTGTAGGGCCCACAAGACCTCTGAGGGTGTGCTGTGGAATCTGGCGGTGAGTTGCAAGGTGGGGATCAGAATAATTTGTCCAACACATCCAAGGGACGCTTCTTCCCACAGTGCAAACTGGTGCCAATGCACATGTACCCAACCATCCACATGTTTTAAAGAAAACATACCATCTTCTTCCATTTCTGATGCTCAAAGGGTTCAGCATGGGCAGTCTGACCTGTCTGAGGCTACACAACCCTATACACAGCAAGTCATAAGTCATATATATATCATAAAAGATACTAAAGCATGTTTATTTTCTCTAGTTAAAACAGGCTTCTCTGTAGCTGCTGAAACAAGTTACCTGGAGAAAGATGCTCCAGCTGGCCATGAAAATCAAATCAACATATTTACAGCAGCAATGTTGCAGCCACAAAATGACCAATTCTCCTAAAGAAGGTCCACAAGTCCACAACTACAATAACAAATTTCAAAACTTTCTAAAAAAAATGCTGTTCATATTATATTTCAGGGTATTTCATGTTTGTCTGATAGAGTATGGCACTTGCTGCACTCATGCATATATTCATGTGTTTTGGCTGTTTACCTTGTTTGGGTTGCTGGCTGTAATGATCCACACACACTGGGAGTTGCTCTCGTATTGAATAGGAAAATTCGGAGACGTGAAGGTTCCTGATGGACCTTGTAGATTTGATCCACAGGTTTTCACTGCAAAGTCAGAGACACAGAGACAATAAATAAGAAGTTAAAAGGATATTTGATCCAAATTAAAAGTCACAGTTGATTGGCAACAAATGTGACCGAAGGTCACTGAAAAGTTTCCACTACTGATCTCGCACAGACAAAAAAAGTATTATTAGTTAAAAATAAGCCAGACCAGAGAAGCTGCCATCTGAGTTTCAGTTAACAACTTCTGTTCAGAAGGATTTGCCAGAATCCTTGGTAAATACCAGAATACAACCTAAAATCTTTCTCTAGCTTACAATAAGCCATGACTGCCTTCATTTGTCACCGATCAGCAATATTAGCAATATTCAGATGACTAACTTCATGGCAGCTGAACGAGTTAATTCAGAGCGGGGCTTAGCCAAATACACTTGGGCATGATTCGTCATCTTAATAGAGAAATGCCAGTTATAATTTGTTAAATAGACACGCTCCGGTCTCTTTCTCCCAGAGCCAGTGACAGTGATATCTTAAAATTAGCACGCTCTGAAGGAGACGGGTTTTTGCATCCCCCCAAATCCGGCCCTTTGTATTTCTGGCACATTTATCATTGCCGATGCCAAAGTGACAGGGATTTGATGAAAGACAAGGAGGCATTATCTCCAATGGCAGCAGGTTTTGCTATCGGCTTCTGACATCTTGATTGCTTTTGAAAATAAATAACTCATTATCTCAGGCAAGTACAGGGTGAACCAGAGGGCCCCTTTAGGGCCTAAAGCGCTCTTTTCGCTCTGAAAGTCATTCGCCTGTCAAGGCATCAGAACAGTGTCTTCTGACAAGCCCTTTTGCAGGTTCTTATTTGACATGAAGCCTATTTTGAGCCAGAGGGGTCTCAGGATCGAGCATCTATCTGATGCACCAACAAGAGGAGAACCAAGTGGACGGCACACCTGGTGCCAATTAGAGGAAATGTAAAAGTATCATCTCTGTGTCTGTGTCTCCTATTGTCCCACATTGTGGTGTCTGGCCCGCAGATCCCCAAATATCAAGCTAAAGAGGTTATTATTAATAATTAGCTGTCTGTCATGGGGGAAACTAATTATTGCGGTATACCCAACACATCGTTTCAAGATGACGATGGGCGTACAAAAGCTTTCGAAGACACAGAAATAAGGAAGAAAAGTTCCTAAAAATGGTTGAATTGAAATTTATGATTAAGTCGGAATACCCTTGGGCTGTCCTGAAAATATAGATCTAGGCAATTTTCTGCATGATTTCAAGTGGCATCTTCCTAATTAGTTTGTGCAGCCTGTAGCCGCGGGAACAAACACACATGCGGGTGACATGAAGGCAGTGATTTAGTGCATAGCTAAAGGTCATGGGACTGCTGAGACAAAGTGCCGGAAACTTCCAGTGTATGCATATGACAAGAGACAACGGTGGGAGGTGTGGACCCACGCTGATACACACTGTTCACCCACGTACAGTGAGACTGGTCAGGCTCTGGCATCTGCAGTGGTACTGAAAGAATGGGATTTTCCTTTTTTTTATTAGCCTACACAGTGGGTGGCAATATTCTTGGAACACAAGGGCTGCCAGTGGAGAGGGCAGCTGTTCCTGACAGCCCACAGGGCGCGTCCAAAACCGATCCTGCAGATAAAGGCCTGCCTCACAATATAACTGTCACTTATGTGTAGATCGAGCACAGTTATGTCCATTTTGCACGCAAGCCACTTTGATCAAGCTCTGCAAAACTGTGCCTTGGGAAAGTATTTACCCCACTCCTGATTTCTTGTATTTTTGTAACATAGGACAAGCAGAACCTTGAATGAAACACAAAAAAACAGCTTTTAATTTATCATTCAATTTACTGAAGGAAAAACAACTGTTAGCCAGGAATTGTCCCTAAACGTAGTATCATTGCTGTGGAAAAAATTCTGGCCCACTTTTCTTAGCAAAACTGCTTTAATTCAGCCACACTGGAGGGGTTTTGAGCAAGAGCTGCCCGTTTGAGGTCCTGCTACAACATCTGAATGAGGAAGTCACTGAAGTCAAAGTTCAATTGCTGGAAAGAATGGAGTTAATTAATGCTTAGAGGCAAAAGGGCTGGCGGTAATCACACATGGGTGTGTCCAGTCTAACTGATTAAAACGATCAGCTAAATCTAGGTAATTAGTTGACTGAATATCAAAAGGGGTAATTACTTTTTCACACAGGCCTGACTTTTTTCTTCAATAAACAAACAGATCATTAAAAACTGTATGTCTTTATTCGGGTTACAGTACTTTTCCATAAAATTTACTTTGAAGATCTGTGTGTTACTTTGATGAAGTGTGAGAAATATGTAAAACAGAAGCCAGACGGGGCAAACATATATATATATATATTTCTTTTTCTTTTTTTTTCTTACAACTGAAACACTACAGACACTACAGAACTAGGAGGCCCATAATCACTTTAAAAAACGCTGCTCTCCTGTCGTCATCTCTCAGTCAGCTTTAGTGTTTCCATCACGTTAAAGCAGCATCAAGAACTTATGGACGAGCTGGCGATTTAAAGGTTTGGGGAGCTGCCCTAGCAGGCTGCTTCTGTATTCTCTGTGACATACAGTATATCTGCGCATGCTTGTGCCATCCCTGACAGCTCAATTATGGCCTGCTAAATGAATGGCCTTGGCTGGGCACATCTCGCCCATAGCTAAGCAGCCAGAGAGAAATTATCTTTAAAATTAAGGGACAGGAGGGTGAGCAAACAATTGATTACTCGCACAACAATGTCCTGTCACTTCCTATCCCACCTTCACGAAACAAGACTCAGCAAAAACAGGGCAAAATCCTCTGGCTGGAGTTCAGAATATGAATATGATAATGTTAAAGAAACAGGATAAGAAAAAAAAACCCAAAACCAAATCTTTGGAAATGACATGGATGCACGTCCTCTTCTCATGTTGGTTCCCTCCTCTTCTCTGTCTGTTAATATAAATCACATTAGCCCGAACTTTTGGGCAGGGCTGTTGTACTATCGTCCCTTTTAATCGAGAATTATTGCTGGCCTTTTCAAGCAGGATGCTGGCCAGCAGATAAGCGTTTACTTCTGGGCATCAAGATAATTGCCCATCCGGCTTGATAAAATGTCCTGCTTCATCTATCCTTTTTTTTCCCCCTCCGCTATAATCACTATTTTATGCTTCCTGACATTGAAGCTGACCTCTGTGGGGAAAACGAGCCCACTCAGCAGAATGCATAAAGATTAGGAGAGTCGAGAAAGCAGCAAAAAAAACTAAAAAAAAAAAAAAAAAAAAAGAAGAAAACAATTGCCACCCAGACTGATCAATGACAACATTAACCCTGGACCAAAGTGCTTCACCTCTTTTCCCCTTGCCTTGCCCTGGCCTTAAAGTCACTAAGCTAACAGCAGCACCCACATATTTTAGTGCTGTGGTTCTCAAGGGCAGGGGATCCCTGCTTTATTATTTATAGATAAAACATGCGGGGACTTTGGTGTACTATGTGCCACTTTGGATCTAAAATAAAGATTTTTTTCCTCCTAAGACCAGAGTGGATATATTTGGACATGACCCTATACACTGTCACTAGTATTCGGGGCAGGCAAATATATAGTATCACAACTGTATGTACACAATTTTAGCTTTTTTTTCCTGAGACAAAAGGAAACTGTAATGCTACATACTCAAACAATACACAAAACATTGTTTAATGCAATCTGGAAAAAAATAAATAAATAAAATCTAAAAATAAAATATACTGAAAATGTGATGTAAATGCTCATATTAAGCAAAAAAAAAAACCTGTCAATAGAGTAAGCAAGATTTCTTGCCACATGCAAAAAGACAAAATAAATAAACAAAACAGAGGAACAATATCTAGATATTTTCCCTTATATTTGTTCTTTTTTTTTGCTTGGTTCAGGAAATCCTAACAGGTAAATTTGGCCAACCTCACTGGCAGACCTTTTTGCTTATTATAATGATTTAATATCATAATATCATTATAACGTGTTTTTTTCTACAGTGCATCATTATCTGACCTTATGTAAGTGATAATCACTGTAGCATTTTGGAAGTACTTACTCCCAACTGTCTTTGACTGACTTGTGTATTTAACTGACTTAGACTTTGCTAGCATATTCCCTTTTATCCTTTCTGTACACTCTTTGCCTCCCACATATCACGCTTTTCTCACTCGCCAGGAAACCGGACCAGCTGGGCCTGGTAATAACAGAAGTGCGGTTGTGCATTAGCTTGTTTTCTCTCTGTTGCTGCTTCTATTAGTCACTTCAGTCGTTCTGCCAGGAGAGGAGCATTCAACCAGCATCTCTGTTGCTTCCACTAGACCTCACCATATGCATAAAACACAACATGTGGGACAAACTCGCACTATATACATCAGTCATACCTCAAAGACACCCAGTGAAAGAAGCATATTTGTCAGGACGCTGTGTTGACGAAAGTCCAGAAAATGGTTGGCATACTTGCGCCATCTGTCTTAGTTCGTGTGTTTTTTTCTTCCATGTGGCCATATGGCATTGTGTTGCCTGATGTGTCTAAATGTCTTAGATGCAAAGCTGAAGAAGTCATTTGTGGATGCAAGGACATCAAGGGTTGCAATTTCTCAGCAGTGATTTAACTTCTACCAAAACTTTGGACGCACTCTGAAAAAGATGAAAGACTCAGTAAAAAGGACGAGCGCTAATAAAGTTCAGTCTGAGGCAAACCCAAACCTTTTCCACCAATTATTTCACTCCAAACAGTTCAGCTCAGGTAACTTTAAGTGTAACATCACTGCTCTGCTGCTCTGCAAAGTCACCAACCTGAGCAATGAGCACACAAGAGAAGAAGTTAACAGTAACTGAATCTAGAACAGAACACAGGCCTTAAGGAAATATAACAATTAAGCTAAAAAAGGTCATGTGTGATCACAAAAAGATGAAATATATAGAAAAATCCCTTGTTTGTGAGCTATTATAATATAAAACACACATATAAGTATAGACATAAATCTGACATAAATATTACAAATGAAACAAACCCAAGCCTATTTGAAGGGAATAAATTTTTTCCTTTAGGACTCATCAGTATGTGGGAAATGCGTGGGAAAATCTGCATATGGATAAAATCATAATATTTAATGGATGGGTCTAAAAGTTTGAGAAATAAGCATGGCAAATCCCTTTATATACTAGTGTCTATGGTTCTCTGGAGCGCTTTGCTTGATGAAAAATGTTAAGTGAACTTGACAAACCATGCTTTTAATCATAGACGTGTGTGCAGTGTATCAAATCAGCATTTTCAAAGGATGTACCACTGTGCACTTTGGATTTACTGCAAATATGTCCTCTTGTGAAGACAAGATGTGAAAAGCTGAAGAAAGCAAAGCACAGGTCTTAGCACACGGGGGGACCGGGACTTTAATGATATACTTATAACTTAATAACTAAACTGAAACACTAATATTGAGTTTCTTTTAAAATGCCCTTGACTTATTGAAAACTAATCAGAGACGCATGCTTTACCAATGAGGCTGGAAAGAAGAAAAAAAAAAAAGAAA
>JBBPCX010000147.1:13744997-13769996 GCA_037974365.1 Hydrocynus forskahlii | reverse complement strand
ATTAAATTGATTAAATAAAAGTACTTTTCACAGAATAAAATCACATTAATTTGATCCAAAGGTAGTCCTGTTCCAAAGAAGGATAAGTAAATTGCCCTGAAATTCAGTTTTGCTCCATCGACTATTGAATCTTGGGTTGAGGTGAGGAAGTCTGTATGTGCTATTTAACTGAGGGGAAATGTGTGGCATAATTAAAATCCATTTCTACAGCACTCGACTAATGAAGATTTCTGCAGGCAATCAAATGCAATCTGAAGAGATGCTATGAGTATTAACATACTTGTGAATATTAACATATTCGTACCCTACTTTTAATACAGAATGCTGAGGAAAAATAAGAGACCACTGCAATTTATTTTTAAATCAACAACCATTCCATGCTGCTTTATTGTTTAGAGGTACTGATTAGTGATCACTTGAACCAAATCTTATTTAATGAGGAAAAATATAAAAACACTGATGTGATCAAAACCCTCCTTTCGCAATGTGACCAGTTGGACGACAAAACACTACTAGAAATTCGTCAAAGGTAATTAGAGATTAGAACAAGAGATTAGTTTTGTTTGAATTATTCAAGGTCTGTAAACACTGGCTCATTTCTCTTATTTTGATGTTTTGTCATTTCCTTTAAAATTATGCTTTAAAGCACAATAATTTTATTTGGTAATTAGGAGAAATGTTGTCAGCAGTTTTTGAAGCTGTTCAGTTCAGTACTTGGACCTATAAAAGATACTTGGACCTATAAAAGATATAAAAGATGAACAAGAAATTAGTTTTCTTTGAATTATTCAAGTTCTGTAAACACTGCATCATTTCTCTTATTTTGATGTTTTGTCATTTCCTTAAAAATTACGCTTTAAAGCACAATATTTTTATTTGGTAATTAGGAGAAATGTTGTCAGCAGTTTTTGAAGCTGTTCAGTTCAATACTTGGACCTATAAAGATAAAACCTGAGAAACTGCAGCATTTTTTTCGGATCTTTAATTGTCTTTATTAAACTCTTATACAGGAAAAGAAGAATATGATCACACACTGTGTTCTGAGTTTGTTTTCTGTTGAGTGTGATCTGCTTTAAAACGACGCGACTTGAAGCCGTATGGTATAAAACTCCTGCAGGATGCGACGTGGTTGCTCCATCCTGCCTCACCCAGTGCTGCTTCAGACACTGCTGATTGGCAGCCTTTGTATTTCTTTCAGCAGCTGAGCCTGTGATGTCAGGAAAAACTCCCCTCTATAGGATAGCGTGGTATCTGGGAATATTTCACATTGAATATTGCTATAGCACCGCACTGTGGGATTTACCATAGTTTAAACTTTTTTTTGTCTACAGAAGTCTCTTTGGAGAAGAGAGAAGTGAACTCTTCCTTTGGGCAGTACTGATTTCTCATAATAATTTTATGTTTTCATGGAAAATTCAGCTTTGTGGATAACTGCTGATCTCAAGCTGACCAAAATGTGGCTTGCATCAGTAGCTGCATGCAAATAATTTAAAATGTACTAAAAAAACCTGTTTTATGAAACTTTCACTGCCCTTCAGTGTGATTTAAATGATGATAACAGCTACATGCATGTCCAGAGGCGTAATAGCTTAAACAACAGGCTTATGGCCTGGCACTTTACTTCAATCCTGCTTCATAAAATTAACCTTACCATGTCACAAACATGGAATGGTAGATGTCATATGCTGTCATGAGGCGTCGTGACAGATTATGTCCACTTATATACTGTTGCATATCATTAACACAGTTGTTTCTTATGGTGGAAAGAGGCCATTATTTTTTACTGTCTGCGCAAAAAACACTAATTGAGATACAAACCAACAACTAGGAAGTTGACAAGTATAAGCACTACTATCTGCTTGGCCTGAAGATAAATTCAGTGGGCGTTTTCTATGACACAAACAAATTTATCTTTAACGCTGTGAGAAATGCAAAGGTGTACCAGGTCATCGTTAACAAGTCATCTCGGTTCGGTATTTGTTAAACTGCTACAGAATGCTGAGAAACAATGAGAAACTCAAAGAAGACTGTAAATAAAAAAGAACAAAATATCAAAATCAGCTCTGACAGAAAAAAAAACAACATTCGGTTGGTTCAATGCCATGGATGTGGTTTTGGGACGAGCCTGTTATTGTATGTAATAGTGACATAAGTACTGATATTGCACATGATAAGACTATTGCACAAGTCAGCTTTATCATTATTAATATTATTAAAATATGATGTATAATGTGTTCTAAATATTGAAATAATAACCATATTGCCATTTATCAGTAACAAAAACCCAGTGCTTGATTTCCAAGCTTTTCAGGTTGAGGTAAGCACTGTGACTTGTACATCAGAATTTAAAAATATGGTTTAGGGATTTATATTGTACTATGGTTTATATTGTACCAAAACTGAGGTTTGTAATCTTAGCTGTATTAAGTTAAAAATATGTGACAATATGAACACTTCTTAGTTTGAACTGAGCCTGTACAAGCCTGTGCGTGACTTTTTGAGCCACACTATCCACTCTTCATATGGATTGTACACGTTAGATGCTTTGACAATATGTTTAAACTATATTTAATTAAACATTAAATCAATTAATGTTAACTTTTTTACTTAATTTTAACTTTCACCCAAGACCTTAAATTATATGTAACGCAAAGTGAAATAAAGTGGCCACTTCTAGTCACTTTACTTTACTTTATATGTAATTTAATATATAATTTAACCGAGGGTTAATATATATGTCATTAACTGACACTTTTCTTAGTAACTGTTTACTAACAGGACTGTTCACGTCATGCTAAACTACCCTTTAATTCTCACTTTTTAATCATTACGTTTGCATATCCTAGCAGTGTCTACTCTACACTAAATCATGGATGAAGGTCAAATTTGATATTACACCACTGCATTGGAAGTGAATTAATTGATAAGTAATTTAGCACACATGCACACATATCTTTCCATCTTAGATGAATGCATTCCAGTATGACCAGACCAATGTGATTGTGTGTGTGTGTGTGTGTGTGTGTGTGTGTGTGTGTATGTGTGTGAGAGAGAGAGAGAGAAAGAGAGTGAGAGAGAGAAAGAGAGAGAGAGAGAGAGAGTGAAAGAGAGACCTTTTTGGGTAATGGTCATGGAAAAATGAACATATCTAGCATATGTTTTTGAGAATTACCTGACATACACACCTCGTAAAGTGATGTAAGGGTGCATTTGACATTAATTTTATCAGGTACTTTTTAAATAAAGGTTTTTTTTAACTCTAATTTAAAATTCTAATTTAATAACTCTAATTTATAGTTCCAATTCGACTGCAACAATTTTGTCAAGCGAGCCAAATTAGATTTGTTTTCTATGCTACCTTGAACCAAAGAGGTCTTGAGCACAGAATGATGTCCTGAGAGAAAGCGGGCAGGTACAAGTGTGAGCTAAGGGCCCATGACATGACACACACATCTAAAATTAAAACAAAAACTGATGAAAGTGGGTTAGTCTCAAAACTAGCCATTAGGGTTTTTCATGTAAGCCACTGAAGTCCTTTTTGGCACCATGTAGAGCCTATGTATAATTCTCAATAGTCTTCTGGAAGGAGAATGTCCCTAGGCCCAAGATGGAGTAGCAGTAAGTGATTTTACTTTACTTTATGTCCCCTGCTACATTAACGGCAGGCTTATCAGCTGTCCCTGCCAAAAATACAGCCAAAAATCCATTCAGAGGGTGGCGACATCTATAGCCGTGGGAATTCCACAGGCACAATCTTACAAAAACAGATTTGTAAATAAAAAGAGGAGAAAGAGAGAGAGAGAGAGAGAGAGAGAGTATTTGAGATAGAGTACAATATTTTCCTCTTCAGATTTTTCTTTTCTAGATTCAGCAGTGCCCTCATGCCTGCAGCAGTGTGGGGCTATGTCATATGGAACATAAAGAAATGGCAGGTAAAAGACATTTAAAGAGATGAATAGTGCATATCTTGAGAATTTTGGCCTTTTGGCTGTTCACTTTTCCACTAGCTCTTTTTTCTTAGCTTGAAAACAACATTGGATTCCAATAGCAATCACTGTTAAGAGACACTTCCATTTCTTAATATACTAAAGAAAAGTTTGATTTGAAGAGAAAAGCGAGGCTATATTTGATTGACAGACAAAAAATAGACTTTAGCAAAGGTAACACGAGTTAATCCTATTCTTTTAAATTCAATCCCACCTGAAAGGGTCTTTCTTTCAAAAATTCTTCCTATGCAAGTCTGTTTTTTTATGCTTTTATTTTTATCACACTTTTTTGGCTCTTACAGACCCTGGTTTGAAGCAACATGTTCCACTTTTCACTATCCATCAAGGGGAGTGATTATTTTGGATTGTTTTGGTACAGTTTATTTGTCTAATCCTGGAGATCTATTTGTCTGTTATGTTGAAACATTTTTTTCTTACATTTCCACCCATTCAAGACCAGTGGAGTATGAAACCCGAGGGGATTTTAGACCCCTGCAAACAGCTGGTCACAGCACTCTCCCTCGCAGCTAGTGCAGTATCTCTCATTCTCTAACAAACACTCACATACAGCAAAGAATGCACACAAACACAGTTGACCTTCGCATGTTACAACAATCTCACAGATTCTAGGATTCATTTACAATGTGTATATGTGAGTGTATGTGTGAGTGTTTGTGTGTGTTTGTGTGTGTGTGTGTGTCCATGTCCCATGTACAACTACCTACTTGAAATAATATGCCCACATATAAAACATCTAACACCAATCTTACTGAGAAAAAAAATCATTTTCACTTGAATGAAATGAAACCAGCAGCTTCTGCAAAAAACACTTTGTAGCGTCAGGGTCATTTTATTACTTCTTACACTGTCACACCTTCTGGTTTACCTACAAAACAAAACAAACCATCCCCCTCCTTGTATTCCACCACCCCACACTTCACATTCCCACACATTTTTGTAACATGCTTTCATTTTCTATCTTGTATTAATAGTTATGTGCTTTCTATCACACTCATCCTCTCTCACACGGCCAATCACGTTCACCTGTTCACTTTCATCTTCCAACATTGGTACAATTGCAACTGGTGAATGTCCACAACTGTTCTGAGGACATCCTGATTACATCAGAAAGGTCTCTTACACATTTAGCTGCATGTTACGACGACATAATGACCCTTTACACAATTCCATTCAAATAATATGACATACTGCTTAGAACAAAAACAGCTAATATGAGGTTAATTTACAGGTCAAGCACATCACAAGAGGAGCATTATTTCTGAGAGTTATGCCCAGCTTTCACGAGTGCACCATGCTCTCTCTCATGTCTGACCAAGCCAGCATCCCATCATGCACATAGCTATGCAAACATGGGGCAGTCAGAAATCCATACAAACAAACAGTGCTCAAGCAAGCAAGCAAACATACAAAGACACAAACACATGGCGACATGCACCCATACCTAGAGTGGACAGAGTGGACTGTGCAAACCCTGCTCAAACCCTGCTCAAACCATGCTTAAAGACAAACATACATTGCCTTACAGTCCTAACAACACTACATTTGTGACAACTAGAAACAGTGGGCAGATTTTCTACGATTTTCCTTTCTCCTCCTACAGTATACAATTACCTTTCGTAGCTTGAAAACTACATTGGATCCTTGCAGTAATCACTGCTGAGAGACAATTCCATTTCTTAACATACCAAAGAACAGTTTGATTTGGGAAAATGAGGCCAAATTGGATAGACAGACAAAAACAGACTTTTGCATAGGTAATACAAGATGATACTGTTCTCTTAAAGCCAGTCTCCCCTGAAAGGGTCTTTGGATTGAGGTTCCTACAGTATTCAGTTACCACTGTATACATTTTGCAGTGAATACACTGAAACTGAGGACAATAACCTACACCAGACATTTAAAAGGAATACATGAAGAATGTGTTCTGACTGTAGTAATCCTAATACGCAAAAATGTGTCTTAAACACAGAACATTCAACTAAGAAAGGTTGAAAGATCTCTTGAGGCTTTGGTGTGTTGTTGGTTCAGTATTTACCAAATCTGGCTGCCTTCTTAGTTCTTCTTAACATCAGTCACACTGGTAACATGTTTGTAGGTTTTTTGTTTTTTTTTACTGTTTCGCTGTATTAAAGGGCCAATATCATGGAAAACTTTAATATAGGACATAAGTATGGTTTCAAATCATATTTTTGATACACATTTACATGTATCTGTCCATCCACACCACAGTAGCTTAGCTATGCACATTAATAACAAAGTCATAAGGAGTGTTTCAGCCTGCTTTATGAATGAGACACAATACAGGGCAGCCAGAGGTTATTTACAAGTATAAATCTGTTTAAATCTGATTGTTATAGAGCCTTTAAAAGACAACAGTGACTCCAAAATCCAAACTGAAAGACAAATGAACTCTTTTGATTGCTTAGGAGGGCTTGGTATAAGGCACTGATGTCACAGGTGACACAGAACATTTACGGAAAACAAGCACAACAGACAAAAAATCACACACAGTCTTCCCTTGTTTGCTGTTGGATAGGAAACGACAGATTTAAAGCTTTTTTACTTGGCAATTTATACAAGAGTCGGTTATTATGAATTATAAAGTTTTATATGTGCATTTATACATATATATATATATATATATATATATATATATATATTAGCAATGGCATTTATCTTCCCACATTATAAAAATATTCAAGGAATCCGACACTCACATTATCCTCTGAAATTTCATAGCTGTTAGCTGCTTTGAATGCTGCAGTAAAGTTTCAGTATGGCACCACTGACAGTGGCATCTGTGGCCATTAAAAGCCACTGATGGATCACTGGCCAGTAAAAAAGTTTCTCCTTAACTTTTGCTACTTGCATGATATTACACTAACCGAGCACACTAAAGCCTCTTTTTATCCATGACTGAAGACGGCATACCTTTGAGGATTTGACGCTCAGTTTGGTGTTTGATTAAAGTCTGCGGATTTGGAGTGCAGCGAAGTGCCAGCCATAGAATAAAATAACGTAAGTGCTTTCGCGGGAGCAAATGCATCATTGGCACTCATTCATTATGGAAACAATAGAGGGGGATATGATGCTAGCTGTGCTGTCTTAATGTCCTTGTCTCCACTTGACTTGCTAGTAGCACAGCTAGAGCCGAGGGTTCACTATAAGGTCATTCTAATGGAGAACTACATCCAACAATGTTTCAGGAAGCATTCACCCGTTGCTATTATAAGTCTAGTGATGCGATTTGGCCCTGCAGGTACTGCTAACCTTGTGTGAATATCTGACACATAATCCACAGAGTGGTAGAGAAAGAGAAGGGGAAAACATGGTCCCTATTTCATTTTAGTTTGGAGATTTTAAAGGGCTCATACTTTACGTAGTGAAATGCTTTATGAGTTAATGACCTTCATCACAATCCTATTAGCTCAGGCTCTCGTCACCAATCAGGCCATTTTACCTCGGCTACCCTGCACACCTTTCAGGCCTAGTTTACGGGGATATTAGATGGAGGAGAAGCAGATCTTATTTCTATCTAGTCTGAGGTAATGTTAGTCAAAAATTAGTGTATAATATGCAGTGGAACCTAATCAAACTATGATTTGTTGGGTGTGGCAATACGCATATTTTCAGGTTTGATATTTGATTCTTGATCTTTTATGTATTCAGCAGTTCTTAACTCTACAGAGCTCTAGTCATCTACTATCCAGAATGGATTTGAAGAACACAAATCGGCACGTCGTAGTGCAAAAATAGTGCAATTGAACTCTAAACAATACAAAAATAGATGGGGGCCACCCAGATGTTTAGTTTTGATGACTGACAGGTGTTTCCACAAAAGCTGGTAAATGAGACGTCCATGAAAGAGACTGAGGAGTTTTATATCTCAATCTACTGCTTTGAATATTCATTTACTCAATTTTTTGTTCTTGTATTGAAATCCTTAGGCCTGTAATAATTTGTTCACATTCTGAAGCGTATTCAATGTCTGTCTTGCATTCAGAATGGTGCGATAAGGTTCTGTTTGAAAGACCTGCACAGCTCTTTCTATCCTCTACACACACACACAGGCTGCTGGTTTGGAGATGGCAAGGGAGACTTGTCATGCAAGCAACATCAGCAGGTTACGATGCTCAAACAAAGCAATGACGAAATGAATCAGAACTGAAAACATGGACCACACCAACAACACAACACGGAAATGAAAAAAAAAGAGAGAGAGATAGAGAGATAAGCATACCACAGATTTACCATAATAGAGTAACAAAGGGTAGACTCACAGATAGAAAACTTGTTGCTGTTGTCTTTGCCAGGAAATAATTTTACTCCTCTAGATTTAAAATCTATGGACCTTTTCACTAGTTAAAGGGGGGAAAAACAAAAGAAAAGAAAAGAAACATGAAATCAGGTGAAACAGATCACAAATAAATTTGTCAGCATTAAGGAAAGAAACTGTCATCAAGCTCATGAGAAACATTTAAAAAATTATACAAAAAAAAATAAAAAAATCACAGTAGCAGTAAAAATTTCCCAGTGTACTCTGCAAACAGAAATCAAAGCATGTGCAGAGAAAAGAGTAGGCTAAAATGAAAGGGGTGAGGGGGGTGGGGCGGGAGCAGAAGATTAATAAAGAAGCAGCAGGACAGGACCTCTGTTCATTTGTCAACCTTGAAATTGATGGGGAGTTTCAAATTGTATGTCCACATCATCTGATATGGATCAGACATTGCCTTAGGGTCTCTAAAGGGTACTTAGGGCCATGAGTCATCTGTCAAAGTTGTTCAACTGATAAAAATGGTCAATTGTCACACACACACATACGCATGCACACATTTGTGCACACGTATTTGCGAGGCCTTCGAAAGCAAGCCAATGGATTGATCCATCATCTCAGAGGTCAGACAGAAGTCCTGTTGGGAATGTCAGGCATAATAATAATAATAATAATAATAATAATAATAATAATAATACTCAGAACATTAGAAAAAAATCACATTTTGAGAAATAATTTCTCTGTGCCGCTTCCTTTGTAAACGACGTGGTATCAAATCAGCAAATAAATATAGTGGGTGCTGTTAGCAGATAATACATATATAATGAGTGCAACATAAAAATGACCATTTTTTTTTTGCATTGCATTTTTTATGCAGACTGATCTGCAAATGACACCCTAGTGGCAGACAGGGTGAAGTGACAGCGTGTGGGGGATTCAGGAAGCACTCAAGTCAAAGGGACAAACATTCAAGCATGTATGACCACATGATACATTATCTGAATGAACACAGTCAGCGTTCGTGGAATAAAATCATAATTTTAACCATTTAGCCGATCAATTGAGTCACTGTTGACTTGTACTAGCATTCTGCACTATGATGTTGAATTAAATTGTGGCTTCAATGTAGGTCCCTTAAACTAAAGGGCTATACAGAACATAGGACAATAAAAAAAAGTGAAAGATTTCCATCCTTGTGTAAGCATTCAGTGGTGTCTTTCTTAACTGGAAATGTGAAAGAGAGAGAGAGAGAGAGAGAGAGAGACAGAGAGTGAGAGGAGAGAGAGAGGGAGAGAGAGCGAGCGAGAGAGCACCATAGAGGCACACAAGTGTACAAAGGCACAGTCAACATATTGAAGCACACTCCGGTTTCTATGCTTGTTTGTGGTCTACACTCCATTTTGTTAGTTTGTTTTTCTGAAAAAGTGCTCCATTTTAGAATGGAGATGGATGTGAATGAAACGGGATGTTTGCCCACCCTTACACAATGACAAACTACACATACTTAACAGATTTGTCGCTTCAAAAGTACCAATTAAGCTCATACATTAACAAGAACTATAACTGAGGGGACAAAATCAATGACTTCACTGTGCAAGGACATGAAGTATCAGACTGAGTATGCTTTTAAAAGAATTAGTCCTGAAACCAGGCACGTAAGAAATGTATGGGGGGTCACAGCTCAGTATTGGTGTGTAAATCAATACTGGACAGCCTGAGATGAGCAGAGCCACAAAAATGCCACTTCAGCATATTAAATTAACTATATAGTGAGGCGGAGGAAAACGACTGAAATCAGAATCAAAGACAAATGACCCTTTTGATCTACTGCACTTCAGTTTACATAATAAGTGTCAGATTGTAATCCAACATTTCTTGTTCCTTTGGGAGAACCTCTAAAAACCAAATGCTTTTGAATCGCGTCACTTTCTGGCACATGTCGAATCCATATACTTAGGAACTGCTTCAGAATGAAGTCTGAAAAAGAAGAAGATAAAGAAACAAACTCCTAATTGGAAAACCTGACCTACTACAAGTTAATCTGGGTCTGCCCATCTTCAGGAATAAATCAAGCCAAACCAAATGATTTACTCTGAGCAAAACATGTCGGTGAGCCTATTTAATTGCAATTTAAACTGGATGATTACATACTTGGGGTAATCTATTTTAAACGAAATGGCTTAATGCAGCCCCTATTAAGATATTTCAGCCTATACATGCAGATGGTTTAACAAAGGTCTAACACTGGCGACCCATCAAAACTGACAGTTTACCAAACACTACTCAGAGTGGCAGTGTCAGACGCTCAGAACCCCCCAAGCCCCTCCTCTGCCCAAATTACTTGAATTAGAATAATAATGACAGCATCATTTTTTGATTTGTCGAGTGCTGCAATAATCCAATAATTCTTTTGGGCAGCTTTTTCTAAATTTGGGGTTTTTTTTGCAGTTTTTGGAATGTGGGTCTGTCATGCTGTAAATTATTATTGTACACAGATATGAGACTTGAACTGAAATGAGCTAAAGTTCTTTAACACACATTTTTGACATCCAAGCACTTCTTACTAATTAATTAAACATTAACAACATATTCCGACATGCTACTATTCAATTCAGATTTACTTCTTACAAGCTAAAGCTGGACATCAGAAATGACTGCATTCTTGTTCTTAATATTGTTATTAATGTTTTTAACTGTGTTTTTACCTCTTCCGAGTCAGTCAGTTACGTAACATGTTAATATTGTAATCCTGGTGAAACAGATTTTACACCTTTTGTACACAGAGTAACACAGACATTGTATAAAAAAAAGAAATCTTTTTATTCATTTATCATTTTTAATCATTTGTGTAAATCTTTCTTGTTTTTGTGGTGTCTTCTTATCTCTTCATCACCATAAATCCCCCAACATCCTGTCCCATGTCCACCGTGTCATGGATAAATTACAGTAATTGTCCTCTGTGCCTCATGTCATATTTTTCTCTGGTTCTGAAATTAGTGTAAATGTGCCGGCCTATTGCCTATAAGAAGGAAATAGTGATGCGATCATATTTCAGCAGACTTACTTAACCTTCACTCACTTTCATTAAGCCAGGGATGTTAGGATATCAGTGTGTGCCAGCCCTGTAGTCCTTAACCTCAAGATGAACCACTGCACTGGATGATCATGACAGACATGGGTCATCACGTTTGCCGCTGCTGGATTTGTGCTCTCAATTTAGAGATATATAATAAATTACAGTGTTACATGAAAAGGGCCTGTAAAAGAGGACATTTGAATCTGAAAATTTGGAATTTGTACGGATTCAGGCACATTTTTATGGATCAGGTATTGGCTACATTAAGTCTGATCTCATTCCAAACAGACTTTTTTGACTGCACTTAATCTAGCCGACTTTCTTTAAAACACAGTTAAACTGGGAGAGCACAGCCATGATGCTATGCCTATAAATATACATTCATTTTTATTTTAAACTGGTGCACACACACACAATATCTGGCCTGTTTATGTGTGTTTTGGGGACATTACAGGGAGGTATATGTGTGTTATGTGTGTCATGTGTGCTTTTGTGTGATTGTGTGCTTTTGTTGTGTTCACATGTGTTATTTTGAGTGGTTTGAGCCCTTTCTCGTCTGTCACCATCCTCTGGAGTGTTATGGGCTGGAGGGTAGTGAGAGACGAGAAAGAAGGGGTGTAGTGTAGTGATGGGAAGTTTGGCTCTTTTCAGAGAGCCGGCTCTTGAGACACAGCTCCCAAAGAAGAGGCGGTTCTTTCGGTTCCCAAACAGCTCTTAGTTTATTATCACTGAAGCCTCATATTTTTGCCTAACTTTTTTTTTTGCCTGTTTTTATGAGGTGCCTTATAATTGCCTAATTTTGTGTATTTGTTCTATTACAAAAGCAGGCATTCTTACTTTTGTTTAATATTTTAATCAAACTTTTAATTTTAAGTTAACACTACAAACAAATCCACAGAACAGTCATATTTACGCGTTTTTGCGATGCACTCGCACTCTCCTTCTCACCGCTGTCTACTGTTTCACTCACTGACTGAGGGGACGGACAGGCGCTCCACCTGACTGTCGCGTCTGTCGCCCTCTCTGTTTTCACACTATGGTACATGATCCTGTCTCCTCACATGTGATTGGCCACAAGGCCGCCATGCTGCCAATCAATACAAAGTTCTGCTGTGAGCAGAGCTGAGCCACTGAGAGTGAGAGCTGAGCAGCGAAAGGAAAAATAGTGGGGAGTCGGCTCTTCTGATTCACTACAAAGAGCTGATGCTTTTGAGCATGACACATCACTAGTGTAGTGGAATTGGGTGTTGTGCTGGGCTACACTAGTTGGGGGCGCAGTTCATCCTGTTAAGTCTGCATTTGAGGGCTGTAACAGACTGGTGTTTTGAGGATCAGCGTGTCTGCGTCATTTCTCTCTCACGCTCGCCACTATATATATATATTTGCATGCAAAAGGCCAAATCTTGAGTCACCTTTCATTTCTTCTTATTACCCCCTCCCAAATTATATACACAGTAGTGTATATAATTTTAGATTTAAAGTATACAGTAACCCCCCACTTATACGTGGATTTTTCTAAGAACCAAACTAATCATTTTTCGCGGAACACATGTGCAGAAAAGGCATGGCCCTCTCGTCCTCGTGCTGGGCTGCTAAGCATGGGCGTGGCAGACGAGGCCCAGACATCACAGCTTTTTTTGTCACTGTAATCAGAGGTGGGACGTTTGAAAGTAGCCAATCTGAGCACGTTATTTATTTTTATTTGGTGCTGATTGGCTGCTGCCCAGAATTTCCCCCTCGGAGCGTCTTGAGTGTTCTCGTGTTTTTCGTTTTGTTCTTCTCAAAGCCCTGTATTTTTATTACTGTAAATTAAATGAATTTATTACTGTATTTATGTGCTTATGCCAATGAAAACAACAGTGCATACAAAAGAAAATGCACATGCATGAATTACAGTACAGTCTGTACAGGGGTAATATCGGTATTTACATTCTAGCACTGCAGGAGTTCAGTGTAAACTGTACAGTACGGATCCAGGTTTACCTTTACATTTTCTTTGAGGCTAATGAGTTTAAGCATTTTTAGGTATTTTTTCTCAACACATCGCGGTGTTTCACTATACGCGGGTACTCTTGGAACGTAACCCCCGCGAAAAGCAGGAGGTACTGTATACCACTAGTATACCTCGATGACTTAAAAGCAACTGGTAAAATAATCAGACTTGTCAATGAAACTAAAACCCAAGCCAATTCCAAATGAAATAAATTCTAAATTTGAAAAAAGTAGGCCAGGAAACCCAAAACATGTCAGTTCAGAGAGTGTTACATTGTGTATGATGCCCTGTATGACAAGCTTTCAAGCCGGTTTTCTATGGCGGGGCTCTTCATTAAGACTAAGACAGCAGATGACACAGAGATTGGGAATAAATATAATTACTTCATTAGAAAAGTAGTTTGTTTTGTAGTCAGATTTAGAAAGCTAACTTAGACACATGCCTTGGATGTTGACAGGGTTAATGAGTCTGTCATAGTGGTTAATGTAGATCTTACATCTTGCTTCTAGTCTTCGGTTTAGAAAATAAGTCACCTTTGAATATATGATTTATAACTTATCCACAGTGCTGTGGAATACTATTTTAAATGAAGTCACAACAGAACAGTCAGTATTTACAAAGGTTTGATTTTTCAAGGCACAAAAGGGCTGTACTTCCAGCACGTAGTCAGAGCAAATGGTCCGCCCACACAGATAATAATGTGCAGGGTAAAATGTGGTCCAAATATATCAATAGTACCTGATCACTGGCCAAGTAAAAACATAAAACTCTTTCTGAGAACTAATCTAGCAAATGGCACAATTAAACTAAAATTCAAAATCATTATCTCCAAAGGAGAATCTTGCGAAAGGGCGGTACCTGATTTTGCCTGTTCCCCTCCCCCTTCCCCCAGATGGTGCCAGTCCTGCGTGGGGGTGCTACTTACATGTTGATGTGCCAAAGCATCTAATGGATAAGAAGGCTATTCTAATGAAGCAGGGAGAAGAGATGATAAATAGAGGAAGATCAATAAAACTTTGAGAACACTACAGCTCTAAGCCAGTGCAGAGCATTACTTCATGCGAAAGCTCTCCTTTCTGTAAAGTCAGTTCAGAAAGAACCCTTGGATAAATCTCTTTAGTTCAGACCATTTGTGGCAGTCTGGAACTAATGGCAACATTGAGAGATATTAAGGATTCAGATACATCTCCCCCAAGGGGGTGTTTATGTGCTACACACAGGAAGAGATGAAGACTTACTGTTCTGAATTAAAGATGATGAGTGAACCGTGTTTCCTTATATGAACTGTTTACCGTGTGAGGGGGCGTCTAACACTGACTGCAGTCACCAAGGGAAAGAAAACAGCGATAAGTGGGTGGTCTTTCTGACCCTGCGCTGAAAAAAAAGCTGCACTGTTCAGACTCAGAATAAGTATTTCTTGAAATGTATATGGATTTCACCCTTTTTCATGTTGTCCAGGTGTGAAAGTGCAATCCAGAACAGTGACAATCAAGGTTAAAAAGTATGTGTGTGGCTGAAAAAGAAGTGTGTTGTTTACGTGTCTTCTCACTATTCTTATTATTCCGTTCATATTATTATATGACTACAATCTTATTAATAACCCAATTTCTCAGTGATTAATTACTCAGGCATTTTAATGTGTGCAAGGCTGAAATCTAAGATAAGTGGAATATACAGCCTGGTTTAATACACTATGGCAATAGCAGGGAAAGGATTCTAGCAAGCTTAAAAAATGAACTCTAAAGTAGATTACTGCATACAAACAGTTTGCATGCAATGTGTAAAATTATTAATTAACTTAAATGAGAATTAATGTTGATCTCTGTACTGAACTATATAGTGCCTCCCAGTTCCTATGAAGACACTGGTTTAAAAACTGAAAATCATCTTTTTAAATGGGGGATAGTAAAGAGGCCACTGATGACTAGCACTAAGCCTCAATTTAATCTGTTGGGCTTATCTAAACATTTACAGACCAATTTCCAGTGGAAATTAATCAAGGGCTGTGGCAGAAGGCAACGAAATATATTCACACCAGCCCAGGGACGTTGTTTGGAGCACAGCATGGAACTATATAGCTTCAGTACCGTGGTCTGCTTAAAAGTAGTTCCAGATACAATTAGTTTGATTTTTCTGTGGCTGTCATTTGATTCATTCATTAACAATTCAATCAGATGACACACCCCTGAACAATCTATATTAAAATTAAAAAATGTAGATGCACATACTCAAAGATTCTACAGTGAAGACATCAATGTTATTAGCTATAAACACGTCTAAAGAAGTTCTAAAAACTGAATATGCCGCACATGCTGAGCTTTGGTGTCTACCTGAAGACCAGTGGAGGGTGTATGGAGGATGTAGTGTGTACCTTTTTTCTCTTGAAAATAAATGCAATTTATACAAAACATAAGAGAAACATAAATTCAGACACTTTTGTTAACATTTTTGTGTATATCCACTTCGGATTTACATACATAATAGGGCTGCACAATTACTATAATTTTAATCACGATCACGATTTTGGCTGCCAAGATTAAATTAAGATGATCGTTAGCGATATTAATGTTTGAATAGCGGGCTCTGCTGCATATCAAATCAAGCACTTTCTTAACTAATCATCAGCCAACCACAAGGGGGCGAACGAAAGATTAGGGCTTCATTAAGATGCCTAAAAAAGGAGAACCCGGGTGTCCCAATACTTTAGTCCCCCATGGAACGTACTTGTGGCTCAGGGCAACCACCAATCTCCGTGAAACTTCACAGTTAGATAGGGCTCAATGAGACCTTTCCGATGACCCCTTGTTTGCCATAATAGCCCCGGAGATCATTAACCGAAAACTGTTCACCTTGCCTGGCTGTCCCATTACTTTTGTCCGAGGTGAATGGTTTTCAGCTAATAACTTCAGATCTCCGGGGGCTATTATGGCAAACGAGGGGTCATTAGAAAGGTGTCACCGAGCCCTGTCTAACTGTGAAGTTTCACAATTATAGTGCACTATATTTTTCATATTTAACATTTAGATTTAAGATCATTTAAGGCAAATCCTCCATGTTGGTAAGGGGAAATCACAGCATGCAGTCCAGCCCCCTGCTAAGTAACAGCCAATTGTAATCACAGGCCGTGGCCAATTAGCATATCTCGCCATTTGTAAAAGTGCTACATTAAAATCCCACATTTAGAGTTGCCATTTGTAAAAGTGCAACATTTAGATTTAGAGCGCAACATTTAGTTTTTTAACACATTTAGCTCTAAATGTGTGAAAATTGTATGAAAATTGCGCTAAATGATGAAAAAAATGACACCTCTAAATTTGTTGAGCGTTTTTACAAATGGCACCCCATAGCATATTTATTTTTTGTTAGCCTTTTGTCTTGGGTAAATTTAATTTTAGTATTTATGAGTTATTTTTATCTGAGGTTTAATTTTGAACTGAAAGCCTCATTCACTTACTGATTGTTTAATATAGAAAGCAATAAAAATGTGTTTTACCTAAAATAATGAATAATTGTGATTAATAATGGTGATTTCAATATTGATAAAAATAATCGTGATTATCATTTTGGCCATAATCGTGCAGCCCTAATACATACATCCTTGGACCGTTTCCTTGAACAAAATATGCTCATAGGCATAAACAAAAATATATTAAAAAAATACAGAGTGAAAAAAGAATAAAGACCTTTGCCAAAATGTACTGTATATGTAAAGATTAAAATAAAAATAGAAATGTTTATGTACAAATCGCACCTGTTATATTTATGTTACCATTGGTTGGGATGATAGCATAATAGCAATTATGGTGAATGTGAAGGAGCTTTCTAAAGTTCTCAGGGATAAAATTATTTAACAATACTGGAAATGAAAAAGCCACAGAGCCCTAGCAAAGGCCTTGAACATCCCAGGATTAATAATATGCAAGTGGGAAGTTCATGCTTCACAACTAATTGTCCCCGGACGGGTGCGGCATCTAAGCTTTCTCCTAGACTAATGATAAACGTAAAAGAGAAGCCAGCAGTCACTCAAATTAGAATGCAGCAAGTACAATATTACACAGAGCAATAATGAGCAATAACTTCAACTCAGAGAAGCAAAAAGATAGATTTCTAAAAAGCAATTCCTATAACAATTACTATGATTACCACTTCTCTGACCTCAGCACTAATGTATTATATGTCATCATAGGAAACAATCATGTACCAGGATATACTGGTGGAGAAATAATCTCATTAACCTAGAAACTTAATCTGGGAACGCATGTTTCAACAAGATAACAACTCCAAAAATACAGCCAAAATAATGTAAAGGCCCTCGAAAGGCCTAGCTAATTTACTGCATTGAATCTAAATAACAAATTATGGAATTCTTGAAACTGTCCAGCAGAATGAGCCTCATAACTTTAGGAAATTAAAGATGGTCTGCCAAAAGTAATATGCCAAAATATAAATATTATGCTGCAAAAGCTAATTTCTTTTTACGGCAGATGTTTCAATCTACAACAGATTTACAACAAATAATTAATGTTGTCAACTTGTATTTTTATAGTTGTGTTTTTTTATCTATCTTTGTTTATGCTTATGAACAAACAATTTTTGGTTCACAATTTTATGTGTAAAGTCAAAAAGGCACTGTGTGTGTAAATACGAAGTGGATATAAGAACAGGAAGGATAGGTAATTATAACGTGTGACAGTGGGCCTGCAGCCCCGCTGCGTCGGACAGCAAGTGTTCCTCACCATCACGCCACTGCGGTGCTGAAGGGACAGCTCCTGTCCAATGCTGAGGGAAATCTAGCAGCCCTGTGTTCCTTCAGACCCTCTGTTTTGGCACGTGGCAAGGGGGTGGCCCTGCCTGATGCAGCGCACCTGTCAGTAATTCACAGCTCACCCTCAACAAGAAGACAAGGGAGTATAAAAGGGGCCTGTGGTGACACCTCTCTCTCCGGAGTCGGCCCTACACTAACATTCTCGCCTCTCTTCCTTCTACTCCACAGACTCAAGCCCTGAAGCAGGACCGCACTCCGCCTAATGGGAGCCATCCACCCCACTGCTGACACCACGGCCCTTCAATCTACCCTCTAACACCACTATCCCCTACAGCCCCCAAGAGCCTTGCCGTCCCCACCGCATGAGCCGGGAGACACACAGCCTTTTTCCCTCTTACACTGCACCAGATTGTAAATAAACTTTCACTATCTCACTTTCGCCATCTCACAACTCTCTTGTTGTGTGTCTGTGTCCACTCTGAGATGGCGCTACAAATGCAAAAAATATCTGAACATGTGTTTCCCCTCTCTGTATATCTCCAACAAATATTAAGCGTTTAAGCCTGACAAGTATGTAAAATGCCCCATTAATCAATATTTAATTGAAACATCTTGATTCCACATCACATGACCATTTGCTTGGTTTTGCTAAGCTAAAGTGAAGAATATTTCTGACGATATCAAAAGAACTAATTTTCTGAATCCACTGTCCCAGGAGTTATTACCAGCCAACAACAGCACCTAAACACTGCTATGAAAGTAGTAAATCAACTGATATTGAAGTATTAATAATGGACTAGTTTATCTGCACTAGCAGTCGGACACAATGACAAAACTATTGCCGAACACAGTGGCAGCTGGTGTGATTTTCACTTGGCAGTGTATTTTGACTTAGAAAGAGAGCACTGTTTGAAGACATACTGCATAGTTTACTATGCAAGACAACATATTTTCAATTCGTAAGTAGGTCTTCATTGAATAATGTAACACAATATCAGTCAATTGTTTTGTATTAAACCTTTTAACACTGTCAAGAAGAGATTGTGGCTCCTGAAAACAGTTGTAAATATGTAAAAACTCTTGTTTGAGCACAAGACAACAGCATTCGAGTATACAGCCTCAGTGTGAGTGATCAGTTAGGGTACATGTTGTTCCACTCTTATGAACAAAGTCAGCAAGCTGGGTCTCTGTGCACTTTTGGGGCTCATTTTGTTGGCACAAACATTTCCCCAGTCTGAATGTACACTGCTGTACAATGCTGCATTTTGGAATCCACTGACATTCAGAAGTTTCAGCCTATCTAACTGCTGCACAGATTCCAGTTCAGTAAAAAATGGTGGTGCCCGAGTTGCTGCAGAACACGCATTAGCACTAATGGAATTATAGTTTAAGCAAATGCTTGTGGAATCATGTCTGACAGAGACATAGTGGAGTCCAGCCAAATTAATTATTCCCTCAGGCCAGTGGCGAATCCTGGACGCACATGCCTCTACATTCTCCCTCCAGCCTAATGAGTTGGTGGCAAGAGTGACCATCAAAGAAATACTTTATTAGCCATGGCAGGCACTCCAGGGAACAGAAAACTGTGGCAAAATTCCTCTCTTTCTAAAAATATGGAAGAAAGATCTTTCTAAATGACCTGCTCTAAAGAGCTGGGGGAAAATGTTAGTTATGCCACCAAATTTTAGTAACTCGACTGAGGTCTAAGTGGAGCATATTTTTTTCACTGCAATGAAAAAATGTTTAAGCTGCTAATGCGCATCAACTTTGTGGCTGGAAAGAATGTTGGCAAAAAAATTCCATTTAAAGTAATGAAAATGTATAACAACCTGTGTTCAGAGCTGAGTTTGAGAAGTACTACACAGCCAAACTGGACTATGTGCTGCAGCTAATAGAAAACGGTCAGAATAGATTTGGTAACAATTCTGCTACCATGCTAAGGTTAGCTCAATGTGAGTTCAAATTTCCCTCTAATCTGAGTGGGACTTTGCAGACCCTTTTTTGAAAACAATTGCTGCAAAATACATACGTGGGTGGATCAAGGTTAGATTACTTTATTAACATTTTACTGAAGGCCAGTATTTGTAAGACATAATGATACATAAGTCGCTCATGACAACATCTCTGCATACATTTATAAAGGTTTATTCCAGCAAGTGTCAGTTTTTCTGAGGTGAAACTACATTAAATTAAATAAAGCAGCCTTCATGACCACTGACACTGGTTCAAATGAGCCTTCATAAATGTTCATGAAAATTTACATAGGTGCCATAAAGCCTAATGAATACTGAGCCTCTGTAAAGCCTTAACATTGTTTTTTATGAAGCTACCAAGGCCTAAGATTCAGCTCTCTTCAGACAGAATTCAGATATGAAGATGGTTGTCTGAGTTCTGACTGAAGGTCTGCGAATTCTCTTAAGTAGACAGTGACTGCCCTGTAGATTCAGTTTATTTATTCATTGTTTAACTCACATCTAATCTCATCCCAAAAATGTGTTGTCACGTCAAGGCTTTTTAGCTGTGCTGTTGTTAGGCTTTTTAGCTGTGCTGTCAGTAGAGAGCTAGTCCTAGCACTTCTTGTGATGCTTGCTTGTCTGGACTCAAAGGCGCAGTCAAACTTTGATTAAGTTGAAATCAGGCAAGTCCCCTCTTATCTGGTTGGATGGTGCTGAGTGCGTCTGTCTGAGGAAAGCTGAGGCCAGACAGCAATGCCAATAACGACTTTATTTTGCAAAGACGAGTGCTTCCTTCTATGGACATTCTGAATGGGGAGCAGCAGCTGGCTAATGTCAATAAGAGCGGCGCCATCCAAAATGGAACATGCTTCTTTTTCGATGGCATCTCTTTCAGACATATCAGTAGGCTAAATTGGATTTTGCTGGGTTGGTGTCCTGAGGCACTGTGCAGCTGCTACTTTTTAAACGCCACCGCTTGTCACTCCCCAGGTGGTGTGAACCTGCTATTTCACAGTCAGAAACACACCAGTCTCGCTCATTACGAAGAAGTTAGAACACAAGATAAAGCAGTTTCTCTCCGGAGCCTATTTGTACCTTACACAAATGACTGGGTTCTCCGAATGAATGACTGAGCATATGTTTGCTGATTCTCCCCATTCGTTTTATAAGTGTTCACGAAGTCGTGTACAGTAGCAGAGCTACTTAGTAGAGCTTGTGTTTGGGCAGATTATCTGGGAAAACAGATTTATTCAGGGTGTGATTATTTGGGAAAACAGTTCAATTTAGAAATGTAGCCCAACAACAGCCCTTTCTTACTATTAGTGATGATCATGGCCTTTTATGATTGTTCCCATTTCTAATCTCTTTACAGCCAAATAAGCTGGGATGTTTTGGCTGATTTTGATTAGACTTTTTATTTATCTGACATTTACACTGTGTGGGCATACCCAAGCAATTTCATTACTTTCCAGTACTTTCTAATTGCCATAGTCACAATATAAAACTCAGGTTTTCAATTCAGAATGAAACAAATCAGTTGGCTTTTTAAAAACATGAATTGAATAAAGAACAGAGATGATAGGATACTAGTTGTTTAGCTCAGTGAATCATGCATAATTAAGCTCAAACATTTTGCTACAGGTGTAGCAGCAGCAAGTGCTGCATGAGTGCCAAAATCAAGGTAATAATAAACTTGTTGCTGAGTCAGATCTTGGTCGAATTACCCATACTTTCACACTTTTTTGCATTCTTATATACTTGAGATAAATGACACTAGTATGAACACTGTGTTTGCACAAACAAGCAAAAATAAAGCTTTTAATTCATGGACCTCAACATATCACTGTCATTTTTAAACATGGAGTGACTCACAGATACAGAGATTCTTGAAGTAAGTGGAAAAAACACTATGCCTCCTATAAGAATAGCTGTATAATTATTTGATTTGAATGCTATCTACAATCAAGGCTGAACCTTTTTTGCAGTAATGTAAGGGTTGGCAAACACTTTCATACTCCACCCAAAATATCGCTGGTCGAATCAATAATTCAGTCAATGTGCAGAAGCTGGAACTGGGTTTATGGTAAATGCGGGTCGAACGCTGGTCACAAAAACAATACACAACCAGGCACATGAGAAGATTATGGCATTGGATGACCTGTTACAACTTAACAAATATATGAAGAGCAACTTCAGACAAACACAGAAGAGAAAAGAGACAGCTATTTCCAAAGAGGGGGAAGCAGTTTTGCTGTCGAATTAGTTAGTCAAACGATTCCATGCAACAACATATTTCACAGGTCTGATTCACTTCTAGAAAACAAGAGAGAATAGAAATATCTGTCTCTTACTGCTTTGAGTGGACATTTTAAAGAAAAGGAACGTTTAAATGATTTAACTGACATAACTGGTCAAAATAAAAACAGATACATGAGATCAGAACAAAAAACACAGTGGCTACCAACACAGACATTAGGCAACATCTGGAGAATTCATGTTGTGTGCAATGGAGGAGTGGACTGCCTGTGCTGGTGCTCAGGAACATCAAAGGTCTAACTAGAGAGATAAGATTGTATCTAGGGACTAGTTTGCTGGACGTCCTACATGGGGATATGTGGAGTGATTAAAATGGCAGCTTACCTTGATAATGGGCGCTAAAGCCCCTGTATCGATGGTTGCTGTCAGTTACAAAGTGTAGCCTCAGCCAGTTCTTGTTGCTGACAATAGGGGATGGCACGTTCATTCCAGATAACCTGCAGGAGACAAAGGGAGAAATCTTTAGACTCGTTACAGCACGCAACCCATCAGCGTAAACCACACTAATACTTCCACTCTTTAAAACCACATTATTTTGTCTCTTGTCTACACAGATTTGCCAGGGTTGCAGTGCTACTTTTCATCCAATGTTCACTCCCCCCGAGTGTTACTGGATTCTCAAGATTATGAAATAGCTAAAACATGAAAAGAGGAATATTACTACATGTATGCTCTGCTGAAATATAAATCAATAAATATTGCTATAGGCATCCTGCAAACAAGTTGTACACTTCATGGACAACACCAAATTATGCAAAACGAAGGCTCCTGCTAATAACTACACAGTGCTTCAACACTAGGTTACTGCAACACCACAGATTGTTTTGTGCCACCTTAAAATAGGACCCGACCTATTAAAGTTTATGAACACCTTATATAAAGTAACATCAGGTTATTATATTTAATTTATTTTATTTACTGTATTGATCCAGCAGGAGTTCTCTGCATTTAACCCATTCACCTGACAATGGCGCCCGGGGAACAGTGTGTCAGGACAGTACTTTGCTAAAGAGTACCTCAGTGGTCCCACTGGCAGTCCAGAGATTCGAAACCATGACATTCCAACTCCCTAACCACTAGGCCACCATAATTAATAATGAATAATCAAATATTTAAAACCGTTTCTAATCCTTTCATAAGGGGAGTCTTCCTGTGGTACTGATTTTGTGTTTGCACAGCTTACTTTGGTAAGACAGCCACACTTACATAGGAGTGCCAGTTTACATGTGGTGTGTATGCAGCACTATTCCTGTTTTGACTACCTAACAACCCCATAATTGACACAGCAATATTTCTGGGGGCTGTACACAGAATAATGTCTATAGGTTCCAGTTAGGCTCACAGCCTCCAACTAAATAAGTCAAGTTTGGACATCAATCATGTGTGACTGATAACATGTTGAGGAAATGGAAAAGTCCGTCAAGCACAGAACACAATAGGACTGACTTTTGATTAAAACAGTTTAGACCCTGGACTTGACCTGGACGCTCACTGTTAAGCTACAAAATCACGTCATTAGAGGCTTGTTGTCCAACTCTCAAAGCTCCACCCTGCTAAGTTACTGTCACAAAGTCTACCACTAGCCTGTAATGCTGCTTTCATTTGAAGAAATGCAGCTTTGTCTGGTGCTATGGCAGACAGTGAAGGCTGTCACTTTAGGATCAGGGGATCATAAAAAAAAATGACCCACCCATCACTACTACGCGACAAGTTTGCAGGTGATTTGTCGGGAGCTGTGACGGAGGACAGAGGTCACGCCGCTTTCTCTCCCCCTCCCCTCTCTCCTCCCTCGCTCTTACACCACCCTCCAGCCCCCCTACTCCCGTTTTATTGATGTCTGAAGGGAGATGTCATTAAAAGGACACGGCCACATGAATCATTTGTTAATGGCCTTCGCAGGCTGGAACCCTGCCATATCATTACTGTTATCACACCAGCAGTAGCCACACACACAACTGGGTGATGGCAGTGTGGGAACAGCAGGGAGCAGAAGCCCAGTCATATTCACTATTTTGTTTAAATTAGTTTCCACATGAAGTTGGAAACAGCTATTAAAAATCCAACAAGGAACCACCTCAGCTGTGGACTGTGCATTGTGCTCCTGCACTCCCGGCATCAGCCGTTGTTGGAACGGGCTCCTTTACAGAAGGATATCCAGACTGATATCCAAACTGACATAAACTAGCTATAAAATGCTCTTTAAAATAGTTGACATGCATTGACATGGCAGGCATATCTGCTGTGCCTTTTAATTTCCTGTATCAGCAAATAAGGTAGCTAGCATGCTTGCTTACTTTTTAAGCATGCTAATGTGCGGTTTTTACTAGTGGGGAACCCTTAGGGCCTTCTAGGTCTAATGATTTCTTTCACTCGGGAGTCAACCTCAAGCGCATGTTGGAGATGGAACAAGATTTACAAGTCTCTCTGGATTTACGCCAGGTATGGTAACCCCCTGGAGTCAAAACAGTACAGCTAACCACATCCCCCTTCTTTAACTCTGGTTCTCAAACAGACTTGGAGCAAAAGAAAAAATGCACCAAACAGTACAGCTGGTCAAGCTGATATCTGAGAGTGAAACTGAAAGTAAGGTATACTAAATTGAAAGTGCATCGCT
>JBBPCX010000147.1:13728430-13738771 GCA_037974365.1 Hydrocynus forskahlii | reverse complement strand
AGAGAGAGAGAGAGAGAGAGAGAGAGAGAGAGAGAGAGAGAGAGAGAGAGAGAGAGAGAGAGAGAGAGAGGCAGGCCCTGTAGAATGGCGCTCTCTCTCACCGGCAGTCGCCTCATCAATCATGGGCGGCTGCGGCCCAGACGGATGGGGGGCCGCTGGGGAAGGCGCGTGCGTCTCTCCATCAAACTGATGTTTTGAAAGTAAGTAATCAGTGTTCTCCACGGGCACTCCTTCTGTGGCAGAGCACCCCTTCTCCACCTTTCCCCTCCATCTTCCCCTCCCTCCTTCCATCTTCCCTCCTTGCTCCCTGCTCCATAGAGTCAAGGCCTCTCCACCCTGCTGCATTCTGGGAGCCATATTTCATCCAGTTCAGCACAACGGGGGGACACAGCACTGTTCAAACACCGAAGGGTGTTTTTTTTTTTGTTTTGTTTTTTGTGCCAGGATATGTTGGAGAGAGGGAAAGAAAGATGAAATAGAAGGAAAAGATAAACAGAAAGAGCCATACTGAAGCAGCAGTCCTGTACATAGTCTGCTGGGTGTAGTCTTTAAATTCCTAACACATAATGGAAACATTCTTTTCTCTCTCTCTCTCTGTCTCTCTCTCTCTCTAACACACACACAAACATTTCATATATATACGAAATGTTCACAAAAAATGAAGGTCAGTTGGTGTTTTCATATAATGTAAAAAGCCAAACGATCAAAATGGAGATACTGCAATTTGCTCCAACTGTGATAATATATATGAGAGCAGTGAGGTGCAGCCATGTTTTTTGACAGTATATGATACTATAACTTTAACATACTGTATAGGTCTTTTGTATAATTTGAATGCACTTTTTTTCTGCTAGCCAGTAGGCTCACTGCATTGTCATGTTTCAGACAGAAACCTCTTATAATTTATTATATAAATTATGTTATTATGTGAGGTCACGAACGTTGCTTTTACAGTCTTTTTATTGTATAATTGTCTTGTAATTGATCATTTTTACCAGCCAAGCCTTCTGCTTTTTACCTTTCTGATTTCCTTCAGTTCTCATCCATTTGGGGTGTGTTTAGCGAAGGTCTTATTCTCAGTAACTGATATTTGCACCAAGAGAAAAGATTCTGTGCCAGTATATAATTTCTAGCGCTGTGAAGTATAAGCTACAATTTGCGTCTTTATTAGATCGTGCTGATTATTAGTGTCGTAATAATAAGCTCTGTGATAGTCTGACAGTCAAGCGTGTGGAATAATATTGTGTTTAAAGAATTAAACACCCAGTTCCTGCTAATACCAGTCTACTTTTAATTTTTCTCTGCAGTTCACTTGGTATAAGTAGGTAGAGCTCACAAGAATCAGCAGCCTGAGACACTGAGCCTGTTGATCAGACCATTTGTATAGGAGCGCTGGGCTTGGCCCAGCCCCAGAACCTCCATTTCGAGGATCAAGAGGGCTGAAGGGGGGTCGTTGGGAGGACGGCTGCATGGCATGCGGCAGAACAAATGGACCTGTGCACCAGCTAATGACCGCACAGCGCTTTTACCCAGACACATATTTCACCCCTAGGTTTGTGCCCAACACCAGTAAAAGCCATTTCAATAAGCCTTGTATTTACAATGAGCAATGGACTCCAGCAAATGTCACTTGAGTTCGAGTTGCGTGCTCCCCCACTATATCTGCTGATTCATTGGGGTTTAAGCTTCAGACAGCATTGTTTTGCTTATTAGGTACAGAAACTACCTGCTCTTAATAAGAGTGAGGGATTCCAGCTAAGAAAACATGCTTGTGAAAAAATTCACTACCATAACTGTTAAATCCAGTTAAACTAAAATCTGATTTTGCAATATGTCAAGTCAGTCAAGTCAAGTAGGTTGATGGTCATTTCAGCCATATACACAGTACACAGCAAAATGAAACAACGTTCCTCCAGGATCATGGTACAACACAAAAACAGAAACACCACAAGACTACAAGTGCACACAGAACAAAATATACAGAGTGCAAATATAAAGAGAGTGCAAGAAAAACACAAGAAAAACAAACCAACAGGACAAGACAAAAATTTGTGCAGTCGACAGCTACAGTACTAAAATGTGTGAGGTGAATCTTAAGGGCCCACATAAGGAAACACATATTGGTAGCTGTTAAATTGAAATAGGAATAAGAATCCGAGTCTGGGAACAGCTTTTTTGGTCCATATGCAGAAACAAAGCTGCAATAGCATCTTGTTTTGAATGAACTGTTTTTGTGATGTCAGAAAAATAAATGTACTTGCACACATTCAGCCAGGTTAACTGTTCACAGCACTGTTACAGGTTTTTATTTTTTCAGTTTGGATTTTTTTTTTTTAATGAATGGCAGCCAGTCAAAACAGGTAATTTCCATAGGTCAGTCTTAAGGGCCCAGTAACAAAAAAGCCTGTTTAATTCTAAGGGACAAATGGGTTGGGAAAGGATTATGTAAATCATGAATTATGATTGATCTCGGTGCAAAAACCCGCACAAACAACACAAGTGGACTTCAAGAGGGGAACAAAGCAATGTAGGATAGATCTACAGGATAGATTGCACTAACTCTTATGTGCTGTTTGGTGATTAATTAATAAACTGCTTGATCAGTTGCAGTTGATCAATCACAGAGTCAACACTATCTACACTATCTATCCATTGTCCATCTATAAAGTAAGCCATTTTACAACTAGAGCTGGTGTGATAATACAGCCAGCCTTAAGCATGATTCATTTGTATTATATGAGAGTACTAATCCCCCCCAGAGTTACATTATGCAATGGATTACACAGATCTTTCTCTCTGAGCTGAGCTGAGCCCCCTCATATTTCCCAAAGGGTAGCCAACTAGTGGGACTTTGCACGTAGCAAGACAGAAGTGTTATGGGCCTGTGAAAAACAAACAGGCTGCCGCGGCACCACCCAAGCGATGGACAACAGCCTCGGCTGTGCAGTTTTGTTTAAAGCAAAGCGAGATTGGTGAGATTTAGAGTGTTGAGAGCTGTTAAAGTACCCCCTGAGAGCTAGATCCCTGTAATCAGTTTAGGAGGCGTACATTTCCATCACCTCTGTGCTCCACACACATGCATAAAAATGTGTTATTACATTTAAACACTGAATAATGTGCAAGAATAGGAATATTCACAGCATTTCAGTCTTGGTTCTGAAGAAGTAATTAAAAATTCCTACCAGTTCATGGCAGGAGTGGCTCATAGCTGGCGAATCTCCATAGGGAGTATGTATATGTGCAGTGGCTAATTAGATTCAAAGTTCTGACAGATCTCCAGGACCCCACAGCAGCTTGTGAAGACAGCTGAGATCATTATGGTGCCTTTACCCAGCGCTGACACTTTCAAGAACAGGGCATCATCAGCAAGGCCACCAGCATTGTGGAAACCCCCTTCCACCCCATCATGGACTCTTTACCCTCCCTGGCATATGGCAAAAGGTATCGGAGCATCCGTTCCACCGCCAGCAGACTCATCAACAGCTTCTCCCTATTCGTAGATGTAAAGGCCGGGATTTAAAAAAAACAACTACATTTTGATTTGAGAGATGAAAAAAACTTTGATAACTTTCCTGTGTTCATCAAATTCAAGAGCAGATTAATTAGCAGCTGCTTCGCTATTGTTCAGCCACAAAATGCTGTTATTGCATGATACGCAGGGGCAGGTGTGTGACAATAAAGCAGCACAGTAGAAAAGAGTGGCTCAGAGGAACCAATAACTTCAATGACATTTTAAGACAGGACTCCTTAAACCTTCCTCAAATCGTCTCAAAGTGGCTCATTGTGCCAAAAAGGCTCATTGTTGTCAAGATGTGCGGAGCAGGAAATTGCTTGCTGCTGGTGAGAAGCACACATTAAGGTTAAACAGAACTCAAGGTTATTTTAGGCTAAATTAAATCTAAATTAAATCTTTTTTAATAGCCGTCTAATTTGGCATGTAAGATGCCTTGTGCTGCCTCTGTCGGTCTTGTGAATAAAGCAATATCATTTTGCACATTTGTCACTTTTTTAATTGTGAAGTAATTACTTGCTTTGTTATGCATGTACTCAACCACTATACTTATGCTCAGTAGTTGGATTATGAATACTGGACATGTATATGATGTACATGTGTAGTCCTGAAAGGGGGTGTTGGCTGGCCTTACTGAATGAAGATCATGGCTGTAGTACATTTGAAGCATTTATGTACACTGCCAGTCAAAAGTTTTCGAACGCCCCAGTGTTTCAAGCTTTTTTTTATTGAAATTCAAAGAGTTCAAGTCCAATGAATAGCATGAAATGGTACACAGTGCTGAACTGTGAGAGGTTTAAAAAAGGTAAGGTTACCCAGAAATGGGAAATAACTCTGTAGCGCCATGCAGCACCTCTGGTATGTGCCTGGTTGGTTGGGTTCGTCCTACAGCAAGATAGTGACCCAAAACATAATTCCAAGCTCTGCCAGAACTACCTCAGGAAAAACAACAAGATGGTAAGCTGGAAAACATGGAGTGGCCAGAAGTCTCCAGACTTAAACCCCATCTAGTTACTTTAGGATGAACCGGACAGAAGAGTGAAAGCAAAGCAACCTACAAGTGCCACACACTTATGGGAATGTCTGTAACGTAGTTGGGAAGAACTTTCTGCAGAATGAACGATGAGAAATTGAACCGCTTGTATTTCAATACAAAAAACAAAAATTGGGATGTTCTAAAACTTTTGACTGGTAGTGTATTTATGTTAGCTGCAGCTAATGAAACATGTGCAAATATACGACTGCAAAAATGCAGTTATTTTAATACGTTTTACACCAAGTTTTCTGTAGAGTTTACAGTTGACAATTGCATGCCTTAATTCCCCTATTCAAATGCTGTTTTCACACCCTTCCATACAGTTGATGCCCACCCCTATGTTGGTTTGTTGTCCAGTCTATGTGTATTTATTGTGCTGTGTGCTCATTGTCTGGGTTATATATTGTATGTTCTGCACTCATTTCACACTGCTGTGTACATGTACTATATGTAGTCCTGAGTAATGTACTGCCGTTGTGTGCTGCACCATGGCAAGAAGAACGACATTTAATTTTAAGTGATACCGAGGAATGACCAAGGCCACTTGACTTGATGTATTTGATTCTTGGTGCATAGACGGAGGGGGGTTTGTCTGAGTATTCTATTTTAGCAACCAAATATGTTAATATACTAAACAAATGAGTCAAATGACTAAAACAGACAGTTTTGGATTGATAATCGATTGGGTGAGCCATATCCAAAAATACATTCATGAATAATGTTCGTAGTGTGGCAGGGTGCGTTGCCCTACCGAAAGAGGCCACTGCCATTAGCCGTCTCATGAAAGGGTATACTTGGTCTGCAACAATATTTAGGTAGGCTGTACATGTTGATGCACAACAACTTGAAAGCCAGGAAACAAGGTTTCCCAGCAGAACATTGCCCAGGGCATCGCACTGGTTCGCCTTCTTTCTGTAGCGCATCCTGGTGCCACCTCCTCTTCGGGTTGTCCTTCTCTGGACCACTTTTGGTGGTGCTCTGTCTCAGTCATCACGGATTGGCCCTTGTCAAAGACACTGAGATCCTTAGGCTTTTCCATTTTTCCTGCTTCCAACACAATAACTTCAAGAACTGATTGTTCACTTGCTGCCTTATTCATCCCAATAAAACAAGATAGCCATTATAACAAGATAATCACTTCACCCAGTTTTAATATTATGGCTGATCGGTGCTAATCACTCTTAAAGACTATAAGGGCATTTATAAGGGATAACAGTAATGCCAGTATGTATTCATCTTGTGCTGAGGTGACACAACTGGGCATATGAAGCACATCACAGAGCAGCATGTGTTACATTCAAATGAATGGGAATGAAAACAGAGATATTTAGCTGTAGCCTGTCCTTTAGGTACATACATGCATAGACTCCTATTGGGACTCGATGCATGTATGTACCTAAAGGACACAAGCCACAAGCCCCTTTTGCTTCTTTCAGCACCCATATAACTTAGACTGATTGTATTATTTTGCTGCTGTGTTCATGTATAACAGCGATGGTTAATGATAATGTTAACAGCACATGCCAATAATGTGATGCGAATCGGAGTAAATCAATGGAAATGGAAATTTCTCATCACTACAATACAATAACTTTACACTTAAAGCACTTTCTTAGTATGCAAACATAATGTCTTATCAAACACAGGTACAATATCTGCTCCCCATCTGCCTAAGATATATGCACTAATAACAACAGTGGAACTTTCTAATGCATTAAGAAAGCAGTTATCTTATATGCTCGATTAGCATGACCTTTGAAATGCCCAGGCTTTATGTACTGAGAAGCTGTAAATGATGTGAGAAGGTGTACTCCATGCCAGGTTGTGAATGTTCAAGAGGTTTACTGCTGTACTCAGAGCAGGCTGCTGAAGCATACTGAATATAATTGTAAAGCCAATCTGAATTCAAAAGCGGAAATGAGAAGAAGTTTTCTTCCTTAGTGTGACGTATTTCAGAATGAAACAGGATATGCAGGTGGGAGGTAACTGTGAGCGTGACATGGTTTTATGCATCAGGATTTGGTAGGACTGTGAGAAGTGGGCATTCTGAAAGGAAAATGGAGTCACAGCAGATCAGAACAAGCTGACATAGTCAAACATCATAATGTGTTTAGATGCAGATCAAAAAAAGTCTACAACTTCAACCAAACTTCAACTGAGAAAGTTGTCTTTTGAATGAAATGACAACGAATTGTGCTTAATATGACAGACAACATGAACTAGCAAGTTCAAAAACTCAATTTAATTTAAGGTCAACTTTATATAATGTGTTAAGACCCTCCTACAAAATTGTAACGGGTCCATTTGTTACACCACAGCACACAGATTGAACATGAGAGAGAAAAAGAACAATAACAAACTATCAAACCTACCAACAAGCATTTGCTTAATGTTTTAAGTTTTAATTGGGAACCAGATTTGGTGAAGTGATTTAGAAATGTATAACCATAAAGTCTGAATTAAAATCTGACATACACAATCCGATTGTTAGATTATAGATCAGTCCATACAATCTATATCTGAAAACAAATTATAAAAACAGCTTGTGAATTCAGAAATCAATTTTAAAGGCACAGTAACAAAAAGGGATAAAAAGTAATGGCCATTTAGCTGTAAGCTGTGAGCCCAAAGTTTAAGCAAATCAGAAATACATGTAAAACTTATAAACAGTAACTTGACTAAAATAAAGAGATTACTTTTATTCAGCTTTGCATGAGAGGACATCTGGAATGAGAAAATCTACTGCAATCACTGAACTGATGCTTTATAACCTGACATTCCATCAGAAACAGCGCATTCCCATTAGCCACAGCACACTCTTCAGTCTAACACAGAGACTGACATGGGTTGCTTAGACACACTTTTAATTTGAGTTAAATATGCAGATAAAAACAAAGAGTTTTGACAGCCACCTGACTGGCGTCCCAACTGGTGGAGTAGTGGTGCAGTGGGCATGCCTGTACCTGGCAACGTGTTCCTTCTTTGTACTGGCTAGATTCACAGCAGCCTAGTTTTGCATGCCTACCTGCTACTCATTTCTCTTTTTTCTTTCAACCATTAGCCTGTCCAGAATCTGAACAAACCCATTTCTGTCACAGTACACACAAGTTTAATCACCTGGACTTTCCCATTATCTGGTCCTAATGGTTGTTGTTGCTGTTGCACAGGCTTCAGTGTGAAGGCTGGATGTTCAGCAGACAGGAGTATAAACAGGTTTACAGGAGCTTGTAGGAACAAATAAATTTTCTACACTCTCTTGATTGCAGTATTCAGACCTATCACTCGGGAACATCTGAGGGATTCTAAGCACAAAGAAGTGCACTCCATTTGAAAAAAACCTGGTTTCCACACACAATGTTTTGCTCAAGATGCTGATTTCCCTACAAGCTGAGACATGTTTGGTGTTTATGGTTCATTTTTTAGCTTTGCACTGGAGCTATGAGGCTAATGCAGCTAAAAGATAATACATGTCTGTGTCACTCAGAAACACCTGGGTTAAAGGCAATCATTTCAAGGCAATCATTTCAAATAAAGTGTGATTTATAGAAAAAACACATGCTTATTGATCCGATGTTTTTACTGCATATGCAGTACATCATGCAGTCTTTTTGAAAACATTTATCTCAGCATTATGTTTCTGCACCATGTAACATTAGAATAAATACAAATAATCCTTTTCTTCTTTTCAAAAAGGGATGCTGTGAGGTGGTTAGAGGAACAGAGGTTTGGTACCAGCCTCCAGAAATTGCATGCCCAAATGCATCCGATTAAATTTACTGAAGGATGATTCTATTACATAGAGCAATGTAAATAGTTTTTAATCTGGCATGTGTCATTACATGCAGCGAAATATCTCCTCTTTTGGATCCCCCTCACAATCTCCTTCAGGGATCATCAAATAAGCTGGATAAAGTAAAGTGACCATTTTGTCATACGTGAACACGCCACAGCACACAGTGTGAACAGCATGGAATTCTTCTCTGCATTTAACCCATTCACCAATGGGTTAGCAGTGTGTGGGGACGGTACCTTGCTCAAGGGTCCCTCAGAGGTGCCACTAGCAGTTCTGGGATTTGAACCCATGACTTTTTGATCGTAGCTCCCCAACCACTATGCCTCCAGCCCTAATCACTAGGTCACCAGTCAATTTATGTGATCATAAAGCTAGAATTAGTGAACCAGAAATGAACTAAGTTTGAACCCGGAGAGCTGGTCTCAGGAACAAGATTCAGCTGTTGTGCTGTTTTTATCTACACAGTAGTGAGTGATCCTTCCAATAATCTATTTTATTCTGATTTTTCAAAAAGTTAAAAACAAAGAAATTCTTATGAAGTCCATTTTACTTAAATCACGGCGGAGCCGCAGGTGGAGCTGTGTGAATAATCACTCTGCGCAGGCAGTGGGCTTGTGATTGAGAGGCCCCGTCCCTCATTGTCGGCTTTCTGAATCACTGTTTCACATTGAGATCTAGGAGACAACAACCTTCCCGGGCAATCGATAGCCGCAGAGTGCTGCCAAACATATCTTAATTCCAGGAGAGGCCTTTTGTACAGCAGATGAGCGGGAGCCGCTTCTGCTTTGTTGCACCGCGCCTCGTTGCACCACAGATTTAAGAGAGCCGGCTCTGAAGGAAGCGCTAGCTCATTTGTAACATTTCCCTCATCCTGCGGCCTAACAATGCAGACACTTCTCCTGGCTGTCTGCCGCTGAGCACCGAGAACGGCATTTGTCCCAAAGGTGACAGCTCATAGAAACTGACAAAAGAAGTTCAGTTTCTCCCATTTGTCTGCATTCCGAGTCGCAGCATGTCACTTCAAATGACGGGGATCTTTGCAAGCCACTTGTCTACAGTTTAAGATTTAACCCTTAGAAGTGGAAGCTAAAAATTTCTGCTGTAATTTTTTTTATTAATTATTTTACTCCTAGCTTGTTAAAAGGCTGTTAAAAGGCTGAGAAAAGCAATCACAGATTTGTGTTTTAGAGTGAAGGAGGAGATAATAATCTATCTTTATATAATTATGCAATATGTTAGATACTCATTTTGAGAAGTTGCATTTTTCATAATTAGATTTTTTTGTATTATTATATTTTGTGAAATGTAAACCAAATGCAAATTTGATTGGTTAATCGTTTAATCAGAGCCATCATCAGTTCTGTAATTGTATTTAAAGAATTGTATGTAAAAAGCAAAACTTCAAATGTCAGCATCATAAATGACTTGTCTGGACTCTTAAGATATACCTTTGAAATGTCTTTGATGAGTTCCTCAAAATGCTAATTAGCCTGGATACAATGAAAGCCAATAGCAACACACTAATGATATCAAGCTGATAAACATTAATCAAGGAAAAATAGCGCAACAGACATTTAGTAGATGTTTCCAAGCACTATCAAATGCCTTGCTCTGAACTTATTACCACCGTGCACATTCCACTGTCACACATACATCAGCACAACCCCACAGTGTGAGGAAAGGAATAAAGAAGTAGCAGTTTCTCTCTGATGAAAGTGAGTGGGTTTTCAGTCACTTTAGTGGGGAAAGAAATGTGCTATTAGATTTATGTTATTTCGAAGGAAGCTGCGTCCAGCATTACCCAGACACTGGAATTTTTTTTCACACAAAGAACTGAGTCAAAGTGAAACCTGTCAGAGGAAGAACTATTACACTGCAGGGAAACTGTGTATAAGCTGCATCTCACTTTAATGTCCTACATATGCTGTCAAACACACACACACACACACACACACACACACACACACACACACACACACACACACACACACACACACACAC
>JBBPCX010000147.1:13673082-13719977 GCA_037974365.1 Hydrocynus forskahlii | reverse complement strand
AGACCTGTTTTTCCATTTTACTCACATCTGTCTTTTATAATAAATTAAGAATATCTAACGTTGCCCGAGTCTGCCTCCCTATGTCCTTACCCTTTGAGCCAAAGGGTTATGACACATTAAAGAAACCTTATTTATTTAAATAAGGTCCTGCTCGTGTGTCCACATCATACTACCCGCCATGACAACTTTACTTAACTGTAAAATTTTCTGTAATAATTTAATAATGTTCGGCCTAGACTGTTAGGGGAGGTATAATGGGCAATGGTGTATGCATGCTCATAGCAAAAATGTTTTACATGTGTCCAGTATCCCCCATACGTTGATTTAATTGTGGCGACAGTATCAATATTGCCCACCAAAAACATCTCTCCTCCTCATTAGCTGGGTAGTGGAGGTTCACATGTTTTGCAGCCAGGCAATACTGACTGCACATTGCAACCACCACGCCTTCCCCACCCCTTGTCAAAAATAAAAAACGCTGTCAATCACTCAACCACTATTTTGGCTCCAGGGGCTGTCTGTCAAGGGGTTGCTTTGGAAATAAAAATTCAGAGTTCTGAGATATATTGGTCATACAGTCTGAAAATAAGGTATATGATTAATTAATCAGTTATCATATAACACACACACTATGGAGCAGGTGGTGGTCTGATGATTAGGGAGTTGCCCCTGCAATCGGAAGGTCATGGATTTGAATCCCAGAACTGCCAGTGGCACCACTGTGGTTCCCTTGAGCAAGGTACCGTCCCCACACACTGCTCACTGGGCACTGAGTTCCTGGCTGCCCACTGCTTTACTCTGTGAATGGATTAAATACAGAGAAGTATTTTGTGATGTTACACTGTGTGCTGGGGTGTGTTCATGTTATGACAGATGCACACTTCACACACACCGACACCAGACAAATTGAATGTTAATAGCAGAAATGCAAACATTTTCAACCTTGTGAAAATCTGTAAATAACAAAAGACATCATCATATGATTCTGACTAATTTGAAAATGATATAAAAGAAATCTTGAGTGTGTAATAACTATTAGCTGCCATAAAGAAGCCATCATGAAATCAGTCATGGCATGTACAGGACTGTGCTGAGAATAATCCATCAGCCAAATCATACCTGCCCTGGTGGTCCTGTGGTGTTTCTAACCATTGATGAATGGGGGCTAACAAATGATGTAGAAAAACAGATGGGCTAAAATCTGTAATTGAAAACTACAAAGTTTATCTATAGGGTAAGTGGAGCTGATAAAATGAACAGTGAGTGTGGAAGCAAGGTAGAAGTAATAAAGAGGCCAACAAAACCTGCAAAAATGAGGATGACATAAGCTGTCATGATATCAAACATGGTATGTCATAATTACTGTAATGTAACATGACACTGGTATGGACACTGGCTCCTAAACATAATCTGTCATGACATCCCATTTGCCATGAAATGTTTACAGAACGGTCATGTCAATGTTATGTAGCAGGGTTCAATTAAAGCATTGCGAAATTAAAAAAAAAGTCTGACAGCAGTGATGTATATGTAAGTATCTTTTGTATAAAAAATCTGGTCACTATGTGATTGTGTCCAGATGTGTGTGTGTGTGTGTGTGTGTGTGTTTTCTTGTGTGTTTGTCCGCAGAGTAACTCTTGGATCCATAAAGCCCAAGGTCACAGCGAAGGCACTTCCTGCTCAGGATGCTGTTTCCGTCCTGGTGCTGTAGATTTCCCAGAAGTGCACGTCGAAGAGTGTGCCAGCAAAATTGACTGGAACGTGGTATGCATAACTTTACTCTAAGTAGATGTTCAATTTATTTCACACTTTTGTTGTTTAAGCCAAGGAAATACAGAAAATAAAAAAAAATGATGCGGTCCGCCGTTGGTTTTCAGTCAGACGGGCTCCTTTATGGGATATTTATGATGGATAAAAATGCTAATTATCATCGTTATATCAGGCTAATAAGAGGATTAAACAAGGACCATCCCGAGCCAATTTCCTATCACATACGTTTATGAGGATCTCTGAGAGGAAACTGTACTGTAAATTACCCTGGTGCCTTAAATCAACATTTAATTCCCAGCAGTGTGCTAGGGGTCGCCGTTCTTGGTGATGAACCATGGGTTCTGAGCCAGGAAAAGGCAGTTTGCTGAGCTGCTGTGGGGCTTTACATAAAGGCTTTCCAATTGCTGCGGGTTTTTATTGGAAACCTCTGTCTCATCTCAGAGCGCATCTCAAGAACTAGACAACAGTAATCACCACATTCAGCTGCTTTAACCCTTAGCCAGTAAATTGAATGAAATGTTAACATAAGTATGGTGTAATTTCATATTAACCATCTTCCTAGTTCTCTGAAACAAGTGGAGAGATTCTAGTGAATTCTGGTAATTGTACATTTTTAGTAATACTACACTGTGTTCACAAGATACTGCAAATTGTGAATCTGACTAAAAGTTGTGTGTACAGTCTTGTGACATTCAGTAATATTTGTCACTTGTTGACATTAAAAACAATAATAAAGTCTGAATGTAAGTTGAATCAAATAATGAAATAACTACTTACATGCAGGGTTACAATACTACACTAAATGTACTCCATTACTATAGTTAAGAGTAATTTTGAAAGATTAGTCCATTACTCAAGTGTAACTGGATTAAACATATGTATAATTTACTCCTTACGTTTTCATTTAGACCTTTACAACATTATTAAAGCATCCAAACTCAAATTCATACGAATGCGAAGTAAAACTGCCCACCACTCTCAAAATCCAGCTCCCACGCCGGCAGCAAGCATGACACAAATTCTAGTCGAAAGATAATTAAACGTTGACAATTAAAGAGTGCTTATGCCATCAGCAGTGAGTGATGGCTGAGGGTGAGAGAGCTCTCCTGCAATAGATGCCAGCCTTGCTCACACGTTTAAGGGATTTAAAGAGCACATTTAATTATCCTCCCCTCTGACTTCTATCACAGCATGGCGGTCACCGGAGGGATCTTTTAGTTGGCAGTGGGGTCAAAAAAAGGGAGATTAATTTTTCCCAGAAAGCTCCAAAAATTCTTCTTTCTTCACCAACCATGATGAAACTAACTTGCTTAGCTGTGACTGTGTTTAAAAGGAGTGTCCTCTGCTGAACAGCTCACCTAAAAGTGACATGTATGGGTCCATTCCTTACTGGTCATGTGGCTTATCTGAGAAGAAGATTTCAGATTGCTGATGAAATATTCATAACCATATTCCATCACAACTGCGGTCAAGCAGTATGATTTGGTCAATTACTTTTAAGTAGAGCATTTAACTTAAACATTCATACTGCATTGACTCAAAAATGAAAGCTTAACCTCCAATAAAGCACAGCCTGCAAATGAGCAAGGAGAGTGGCCGAATCAGTAAAGCACAGAAGGGGACACTGATGATATAAGGCAAACTAACAAGCTCTTTTGGTCATACATGATTATCATCATCAACTGTGCTTATAATGACTAACACAGCCAATAATGACCAGACGAGTCTGAGAGTGATTTGGGGCAGCAGTGATGTAGATAGAAAGAGTGATAGGTAGGAACTTTTTTAATCCCAATAGACGTTGCAGGGTTGCAATGATGATGGTATCTGTCTTGAAGGACACTGGATTGTGTTCCTTTGATCAGTCTGTAGTAGAGTTATAGCGCATATTGTGGCTATCTGGAGTCGGAGGTGTTGCCCGCACTGTCTGCACATGAAGTTGCCAGGCCACAGAGGACCTAATGCTGGTGCTTCCCTCTGCTGTCTGCTCTACACTGTTCTCTTTACTGCTCGCTTGTCTTCATGACTGGCAGTCTGTCTCCAGCTGCTTTGGCCAAATGGTACAGCTTCCCAGGTTTTATGGTCAATAAATATTTCTATAGCACAGAACTGGTCTTCTGCTGGTTCTGGCGAAAATACTCAAGTCAAATCAAGTTTATTTATACAGCACGTTATCATACACAAAGGTCATTCAATGTACTTTACAGGAATAGAATAATAAAAATAATAATACTAAATCAATGAAATAAAAGAATACAACGAAAATTAATCGAAGAAGTGCAATGGATGTGCCAATATTAAAATGAATTGCATGTTTTGTTTTGTTTTTTTAGCAGTTTTTAATGCTACAGCTGGTGGAGTGCTGATACTGATGGGCAGTTGTTTCCAGCAGCAGGCAGCATAGCAAGGTCTCTTAGGGTATCTGATGGCCGGGGCAGGGCTTGAATGGCCAGAGCTCGCAGGGCCCCTGGACCCTCCTGTTTGTGTCGCAGCTGCTGGGAGGCTTGCTCCTGAAGAGTCGACACGAGCTGCAGGTATCTTTTTTCAGCTACTTCTCCAGCCGTTGTTGTCACTTTCTTTCCTGCTGAAGCTGGATCTTGGTGATGGTTACGGGCTGGCCAGACCACGTAGCTGCTGTGGGCATGGATCGGGGATCCATCGATCCACCTGCCCCACCAGAAGCCCAGGTCTGCTTCCTCATCCTCCGACTCTCCACCACACAGCTCGGCAGTAATAAACCGGCTCATCCTCGCCGGCTCACCCCCGAGCTGGATCCAACTTGCTTCACTCCTGGCCAACTCCTCATTCTCCAGCAGGAAGGTTGTCAATGCCCCAAGGACTAGTTCCCTTGGAGCCGGCTTCCTCCCTGCGGGCTCACTGTTGGCTGTGCCTTTGTTTGAAAGGTCGGTCAATCTGGCACGGGCACCCTACTTTTCCAGGCACGCACACTTACACCAGGGATAATCGAAGTGCTTCATCTTTTATTCTTTAACCAAAACAAAACTCAAAACAGGCATGTGAGCCAGACTCAACACTGAATCTTTAGACAAACACAAGGATGATAGTAAACATCAAAGGAAGGATGAGGGGTGACCGACACCACATGTTGGTCACACACCAAACTAAATACTAAACTCAAAAACCCACACAAACCAATAACAACACAGAAACACTTAACTTAAAACAACCTCAGCTGTGACTAATACAAAAATCAGAAAACCCACAAACAAAAAAAAGGACAGCCTCTAGTGGCCGCCCACAAATACTGTCCCCAGTCCTGACAGGTGGTTTTGTTTAGCATGGAGTTTTCCCAGGTCCTTGTTACTAGATGAGACATTACTGCTACTGCTCTGTTGATCCACTTAACTTGTTCAGTATGATCTTGAAAAAGAGGGGTTACAACAATAAGACTGTTTGAGGCTACTGATGCTGGTGAATGCCCATGTCTATTAGCTGATGTTACAGAATAGGCTGTTAGTGTAGCCCAGTGCCTTTGCAGCTTGGTGATTTCTAGCTGGACTGGATTAAACTCTGTTAAATTGGGCAGAAAATTGGGTAACAATGTACATTTGAGACATGTGTATTCTTCCAGGTGAGATAATGGCAGAATAAAATACTGTGTAACTTAGAAGTACGAGTTGAACTAAAGACTGCCATGACCAATAAAATGTGTGTGTTCATACAGCTCAGATATATAGTATGTATGATATTCTCTGAGAACAGTAGGTCAATAGTGAATGATGCTAATGAGTTTTTGTAATCTTCATTCATAGTCTGGCCTGATGAGAAAAGACAAATCCTTTATTGGAATTTTTGCAGAGCCAACACTCTTTCAGATGGCTGAATGAAATATCTATTTCTAGAAGGCGGGCACTTTGTTAAACTCTGGGTTTTTATGTCTCAAACAACTGAGACGTATCGGTTTCGACTTCGCAGTGTGCTCTTTGGTTAGCGCAGCCGATAAAACTTCAGGGCAATGATACAGAACTGATGTGCGCTGATGTGCATGGCAATCCGCTGAGGCTTAACACTCCGTGGAAGCTGAAGTCGAGGTCACTCTTGCTGAGGCTGTGACGAGTGCATTGCATTTCCCCTCACGCAGCAGTAGGACTGTGGCAGACCTGAGGCAGATCTAAGGCCTCTCTGAAGCTCTGACAGGCTGGACAGGCTGATGGATTGGGAACTGTTTATACTACGCGTCCGCTGTGCAGCTCAACGTTAGCGAGCGGTATGGAAGCTCTCAAGAGCTGGGTGACAGTTCAGGACGAGCTACTGGCATCACACTTAGAAGCATCAGCAGTAGCTTAGCACCACTGATCTCAGTGCCACAGAGACAGTGATGAGAAAGAGGGAGAGTAAACCCGTTACTGAAACTTCTCTCATGTTCACTCTACGGTAGCTAATGTTTAGAAAAGGCAGCTAAAAGACAGCATGTCAGGACTTTCCAGCATGATACTTACTTATCTACTGTTGACAAAGAGAATATCTTTTACATTTTCCTTGCATTTGTTTTCTTTTGGTATGAAATGACATAATTCAAATTTTTGCTTTATATTAATCTTTTTAAACAGGCTGTTTTGATCCTCTGCCTTTTTGACTGATGCATGTTACTATTCTCTGTTCTGACTGCATCATTCACAAAGCAGATTGGGCTAAAATACTCCTCATAACTTCAACATGAACACAAGTGCTGTAGGTTGAATAGGTGGATATGCATTTATACATGTGACCTTTTGTATTTCCATTTGAGTCTCTACTGCTCCTATAAGCAAAAAAAAAACCATCCCTCCATTTTCTGTGAATCAATCGAAAGATTTGGGTGTCAGGAATGATATACTTCTATGAGCTGTTTTGATGGCTCCCTTATTCTGACATCAGAATTAGGAAATTTCCATAGAGCCACCCCTCATCTGTCGAGCCCCACCCACTAGGTTGGTTGAAGATCCGCCATTTTGTCTGCTGGTTTTATGGTTTTACGAGCACGCATAAGATGCTGAGCACTGTGGCTACAGGCAAAGGCAAGTCACACATGAAGTGTTGGGTTCATCTTGCTCTGAGTCCGACTCGGGGTCGAACATATAGGGCTGGATAGTGCCTCTGTTTTCTGCCATTTTCACGTGTGGTAAACGCGCAGCGTTAGCATGGGATGGGTGGGGCGTGGCCAGCAACAGCTTATTTGCATAAAAGTGACAGAGCCCTTAAACGGCTCATTTTGAAAGAGACTGAAACTGTCGAGAGTAGCGCTGGTGAGATCTCTTTATGTGAGAGCGATTTTGTGCAAAAAACTTCATGAACATGTTTTGTACAGCCCATAGACCTATTATAACTAAAGTGAGTTTTGCTTAATATGTCCCCTTTAAAGCCTGTAAAGTTTAATTGAAGAGTTCTTATCAAATGTGCTGCATGGGATCACAGGGTGATATTACGAAAATGATTTCCTCATACACAGAAAATAAAACATACCATTTAACATACCATTGAGGAGAAAAAATTGCCAGCATATACCAGCACACCATATCGTAACATACTGCATATTACATAGCAAATGTTTGCAATATCATCACTACATGAAAATGTAGAGGTATTTTTAGTATTTCATTTGTAGATGCACCCTGGCACACACCATAACTGGCGCGGTGGTGAAGAAGGGGTGTGTGTCTACTGCATGTATTAAGAATGTCATTTACATCAGGCCACACTAATCATGGCCTATTTACAATTTCATTAATGCATAATTAGCATCTAATAAACCACAAAATTGGATAATAACAACCTGCATAATTTAGCATTAAAAGTGTGAACTTGGGACTGACCTAGCCATGCTCTTGCATTTGATTCTTTATTCAGCAGAAAGTGCAGACCTTCCCAGATATAAAATTTCCAGCTTATGATAACACAGGAACTATGAAGAATGAAATCCGTATCTTTTAGCTGTAAAAACAGCCACACATTATTTCTATAGGAAGCTGCTAATAATATTTTCTTGTCATCATAGTGATTACTTCTTGTTTTTCTTCCTACTGATGGCATGATGCAAACAGATGCAAAATGAGAGCCCGAGAGACAACTAAAGCTCCATCTAGACTATTTCACATTTCCAGTGCACCTGTAATCAGGTTCTGAGGTTTTCGTAAGCTCAGAGTGCTCCTTCTTCTCTTGAAAAACAGTAGGGTGCTTGCGGGGCGTCCCGCCCACATGCCGAGGCACTAATGAGATAGAATTCCGGTTTGATGGAAAGATGGAGAAATATACCTGAAGCACAAAACCACTTCAGTAAATAACCCAACCAATCAAAAGGCATTAGGACTGCCACAAAGAAAAACAGACCTTTCCTTTTTTTAAACCTTTCCACTGTGCAAGAGGAATGCATCAATATCTGGAAATCTTTTTTTTCAAGACTTCCTTCTTAGTCTGGTACCTGGATAATCTAATTGGGTGGATTTATTTAGTGGTGGCAGAGGTCCAGTAGAGACTCAGAGAGAGGGAAACAGAGAGAGAGAGAGAGAGAGAGAGTGAGAGAAAGGGAAAGAAAGAGAGTGAGAAGGATACAGAGATGCCGCTGAGCATTCATAAATAGAGAAAAGGGAAACTGAAATTTCAATTTGTGTATAGCATGAACACATGAACACCCTAGCAATGCTAAAACAGTGGGCTTTAAACACAGTAAGCAGGCACCTTCCTTTAGTCTTCCGACTATCCCCAGAAATGTCAGGCCAGCACACTTTTACAGTACAATTTAATTATACACAGAAGTGATTAATACAAGACAAAGCTAATGATACAGATGATTAAGTGATGTCAAACAGGTTCATCCGTAGATCTAGTCTCGGGTGGATGAGCAACACAAACACCGTGGCGGCGGACCTCGCATTCCGTGCCGTGTGTGGTGGCAGACTCAGATGTCCGCTGTTCTTTATTTATGCAGCAATCAGCAAAGGAGAGGGACTGGCTGTGCATTTGCATATCATGCATATTCAAATCAGCTCACTGACGATTTAAACAATCCTCGTTGACATCCCATTGCTTTCTGGTAGAAGATTATCTTGAATAAATCAGTGTAAACAGTGTGTAAATGTGCCACCAGAGCAAATCTGAAACCAGTGCCTACTACGGTTCCAATTGCTCTCCAACCAAGTGAATATTTCCAGCATTTGACTTGGTTTTTAACTGGATTTTGCATGCTGGGTTTGGATGTTTAGGCGGGTAGGTGGGGGTTTAGCAGAAGGTCGTCCGCAGCTGCATATCCATTTTAAGCCGTAATTCGCTTCATGCACAGTTCTACTAATGTTCATTGATCTGAGAACCACAGATCCCAAATGAAACGTAATTAAAAAATGGCATGGGTTCAATCTATAATCTCCACACAAGACAGGATGTACGCATCATGACTATGTTATGCGATAGATTGTGTACTCTAAGCAAAACATTCAAAAAACAGGAATGTGAGCGACACCCAGAACGAGATGTCTTGGTTCTTTCATAATGCTGTAATTATCCATCCTGGTACCTGTCGTCACGGGCAAATTGCTGGACACGAGCTGAGGGGGGGCCAAATCAATAGACTAATCTGAGCACAATCGATAGGCAGCAAAGATGAAATGCTGTTATGATGAGGACATTAGAAAATATTAGGTGCTTCCAATACAACTGATGATTACATCCATTTTCTACAGCTCAAAACATCAGATGCAGGCACAAACATCAAAGCAACACTGAGAAAACAAACACGTCCACACACTTACACATAGCTAGCAGCTCACTCCTGAAAGTGCATTGAAGCACTTTTTTATTTATGCTATATCTCACACATAAGCATGGGTAAGCATGACTTTAATGACGCACACACGAACACTCACACACATAAAGCGGACAGTCGGTGTTACTCACCATATTGTCGGTGGCTCCGACCCCTCCACCTCCAAGTAGTCGTATTTTTCCTCCGTCTGGAAGTCTGTAAAAATGATGGAGATGGTGTCTCCGGGATCAGCAAGTATGGTCCACGTACAGTCCGCACTATTGTAATATTCACTCGGGAAATTGGGACTCGAAATGATGCCACTTGAACCCCTCAGAGTATCACCACATGTGTCCTCAGCTGTCAACCAAACATGAAAAGACTTCTGTTAGGAATTGGCCTTTGTTTACTGCACAAAGTATACAGCAGAAAATGACAGCTGAACCTTTGAACTGGGTCAGATTGAGGCCACTTTAATATGTATGCCAGATTTGAGTACATATGTTGAGTACATATAGAATGTAATGATTTTTAGCCAATCAAAATTTACCACAAGTGATTTGACAGCCCACAAGGTTTATCCCGGTGAGGGCTTTTACTTATAAACTATTTCATGTTTTAACATACTACTGCAAACAGTAAAACAGCTTCAACTAATGTTAAATGAAGCTCATGCCAGTGATACATTTTGATTTTTTTTAATCATTTTTCTGGCGCTTCGGAAAGTATGGCTCACTCTCGTGATCATTTTTAATGGGCTGAACCATTATATGGGTTCTCATGAATTCTGCAAGGTCCCAGCTGCATTTCCCAACAGACTCAGAGCTCTGCTCTTGTCTATTCTGCTCAGCATTCTCCAATTCAATCAGGTTGTACCAGATTGAGATTTAACTTAGTTTTTTTTTTCTCTCATTTTTGGGAAAGAAATTGGAATAAATTAGAGTTATGTACAGATAAAGACACATGGACTAGTCTGTGCAAACATGATAAATTACATACATATAATTTATACAGAAACGAGCATCCAGCTATATGTACATATAGACACGGCGCGAAGCCCTGCTAATGTACATACAGTGCATACATAGAAACGTGTAGAAAGTGATGCTCTGCTGTGGAGAATCACTTTTACGTGGGATCATACATACTTTCAAGTGCTCAATTCCGGACAAGAGAGAGAAATACATGGAGACATTTAAGAGAGAGACATACTGGGTCTAAGGCAAGAGCCATGTCAAATAGACAAAAGGTGCAAACACTCAGGGAGCAGACGGGTTATCATGCACATACAGGCACTCACACAGAAACAAACATGCACTCTTACATAGACATGGGAGAACATCACATACAGACACTGACCTGTCACTCATAGACTTACAGACGCTACTTTTGAAATATCGTTTTCAAATTTAATTTTTTACAAAGTTGTAAAATGTATAATGTAAAACAAAATAAAGATATACTAATAAAAGCTAGTCAAAGCTAGCTTGTCTTAAAAGATAAGTCTGAAGCTGGGCCTTAAACCATTCGACCGATGTATTTTAATGTATCCCAGTATCACTGTAGAAGTGCCCATTTAATATTATAAATGTCTTCTCTGGTCCTGCACATAAGTGGGTAAAAACTCAAGGCAAAGTATATTTAAATCCTAGTTAATTACTTAAATCCCAGATCAGAAATACTGCTACAGTACTGAATAACTTGCAGAACTGTAGCTACACTTCTTGGTACACACAGCATCTATAGGCATAGGAGCTGAACTATGTTCTGCTCTTTGTGACTCACCAAAAAGGTATTCCAGGAGCTCTCACCAATTTAATGAAATTCACCCCCAAAAAGGAATTCATAATGAATATAACCAGCTAAAATGTAGATTCATTTCCAATATATCATATAATCTAAAAGTAATTATAAAAGTATTAGTATTGAAACAAACCACAGACGATCCATCAAACATTTTTACTTACGGAGTAAATGTCAGTAGTTATTGCCCACATCTGTACATGTATATATAGTCATGTTCAGTTTTATTCTTAGTCTGTGTCTTTCTGTCTTTCTCTTTATCCATTATTTTCATTTGAATATTAACAGTAATATTATGAAGTCTTACTTAAAAGTCTTGTACTGTCAGCTCTGTCTAACCTACATTAGTGCACTCGCCCAGACTAAATCCTTGTCTGTGTGACATATTTTGGATATATTTTGGATATATAAAGCCGATTACTATTCTGGTATATACATTTTCTTGACAGTGTAGAACATACATCCATTCAGCATGCAGTGTGATCACCACATTCTCAACATGTACCAAAACCTTTAAAACCATGAGTCGTGGTGGGAGAAGACAGGGAGAATGAGAGATAGATAGAAACACACAGAAGAAAGTGATAGTCTGCGTGTTGTGCATGTTGAAGATTATATTTTAAAAGACAGAGAGAGAGATAGAGAGGAGAGTTCGAGATAAAAAAAGTTAAACAGTATATTTACATTTGTAGCATTAAGACATTTGGACACGATATTGCAGTTAACGTACAATTTGTCTGATGACTGATATTTGATATGATTTTAGTAACAGTAGTGGCTGATTATACCAGTTCCTCTGGTCCTAGGGTGTGAGTGTAATTACCTTCAGATCAACAACACCGTTAGTAAGCTCAGAACTTGCTTGAGACGGCAACATAAATTTGGACACATCAATCAGTGCAAGAGCTTAGTGCAATGTGTCTTCAAACAGTGTAATGTGTTGCTAGTGACAGTAGGCTATCACACTCATGCACATGGACACTGTCCCTTGTGTGAATTATCTTGCAGGAAGGCTGCACGAAAACAAGCCATTTGAGGCCAGGTCGTCACCAAGTAGGGCCTGTGAAATACAAACGGGTCAGACACATGCTAAGGCCTCACTGGAAGGTCTTAGGTATCAGTATGGTCATGAACTCAAAAGCAACCGTTGGATCAAAATAACAAATGCAATTATAGTTTGTTAATGCAAACCCTCATTCTCTGACAATGAAGTACTTTATACTCAGTCTTGGAGTGGTTTAGCACACTTTGGTTAAATATTATTACTCAAAGAACAGTTTTGCATCTTCATCCTAAGGCTGGATTTGAAGGATAATGTGGAAAAAACTATAAACATATTAAATATTCTTTCTATTTATTGTGCAGTGTCCGGAAACCTTTTTCAAAAGGTGTATTATAAGAAAGCATGACAGGTCGACCTATTTATTGTACAGTTTTGACTTTTCAGAGTGGGAACAAACTGAGTGTGGACTTTCTAAAACCAGACCAAAGCCTTGGGAAGGTGAATCTCAAGGACAAGACTGTCTGATGGACAGGTCCATGGATGTCAGTTGGCATGGCTGAAAAGAGCCTTCAAAAAATGTTCATTCAGCATGTAGATACGTATGTGTTGCTTATACAGAGAACACACTATATATAGCAGTTCCATTACCTAAAGATTGCACTTTGCCTGCTAGCTTTCCTTATTACTGGTTAAAAAGGGAAAAGAATAATTAACAAGCATGTATTCTCGCTATGTGATCATGTCCGGCTTGGTGAGACTACCTTCTAAGCAGTTCATCTATCTAAAGTTCACTTGCTTGACATGGCTTTCATTCACTCGTAAGGACAATAAAGAAAGGAACCACACATTACACTGATCATATATTGTCATGTTTCTAGTACAATATTTGGAATGGTAGCTGTGTTTGACTGGCAAATTTAAATTGAAAGATGGAGTGGGCAGTTGGCCAATTAAAATCCTGGTTTTCAGAATCACCTTGTTGGTCTTCTGAACAAAGAACTGACAAAGTGTACTGGAACAGAGCACATGCAAATCCTTGCAAATAACCTGAAATGCTTCTCCGCCGGTGCTCTTTAGTAATGAACGGCATAATGCTTGAAAATGATTTCGGCAGATTATAGGGTAGCTGAGCCTTGACATTAGTATTGAAGGTGTGGAGTCAGTGACTGCAACGCAATGACAGATTCCCTCTGGGAAGCATTTGTGTCAGTCATTTGTAAATCAATTCTGCATTTCCATGCATCCTTCGCCACTGGGCCCAAGCAAAGAGCAGAACGCCTGAAAGCAGGCAGCTATGCATTCCATTAAAAACTGAATAATAACACAAAAACAGACTAGGAAAAAAAAGAAGCCCAGTTTCCTAATTCTTGCAGCAGCACACTACCAGCATAACCTCATATCACCCAGAACACGCTGTTAAAGGAACCAAAGCTTAAGTAAAAGAATGCCAAATCTGGGGTCAAATGTGTAGTTACAGTCTATGTCTGTCCATTTGTGGACAATAACGAACAGCCAGTTCTCTCTGCTGCTGCGTTCACAACACCCACGTGTTGGACAAGTTTGGGTGTTATTATGAGAACACCAAGTGCTATTATGAAAAGCACATTTACTGCATTCTGTGTTGGATACACAGCGCTACCAATCTCTAAAAGGAAGAACCATTCAGAACAGAATATAGCCAGTCACTCAAATGCGACAAATGCAATGCAGACGGTTACCCATTGTAACAGCCATGTGTTCATCTGAAACTGGCTAATAATTCAAATTCTGTCATATAGTCATATTCTGTTAATGCTGTTCAGACACATGTCATGTTAGCATCAAACTTGCAAACTATTCATTATTTTTTGTTACTCATGTAGCACTCTTTATCTCGTATGTTGTAATTTTGCAGTAATTCCTTATTGCACATTATTCAGTTTAAGCTCCAGTTGGTTAGGCTGGTGGTGCTGGACTGTAGTGGATCTTTTGCCTGCTAAACACTACTCAGTGAGTGGGTGCACTAAAAAAGCACTAATAATTACTATTACTTAACAGATGCAACAGAGGATGAACAAAAGTTGTTAAGTAAGGTTCTATCCAAAAGTAAATAACTTTCCCACAAGTGGGAAATTCATTTAGTAATGGCAGAAAGTGGACAGTACAGAGTTAAGAGCAGCAAAATTGAGAAAACAATAGAATAGATTAAAAATAAAAATAGACTAAAGTACTATGTCACAATATAGTTTTTAAATAAAAAATTAAAAAAATTATCTCAATATACAGTCTAAAGATGTACGGTGTAAAATTTAGGAATATAGTATGTATAGCTGTATTGTACATAATATACATATATGTATGTAAACTGTAAGCAGACTAAATAGCACATTTTGTATAAAATACACAGTATAGTATAAAAAGTATTTCTTGTTCAGTACAATGTTCAGTACATAATCCACAGTATATAAAAATGTACAGTATATAAACCAAAAGTGTGCAGTATGTAGCATTAGTAATAATATTGCACATAAGACAATTATGTAATTAGTAATAATATTGCACATAAGACAAATTAGCGAAAGCTACCCTGTGTATTGGTGTGTAAAAGCACGGCATGAAGGTGTCTTGTCTAGGCTGTGTGCAGTGCTAAGTTAGTGAAGATAATACTCAATTCTGAAATACAGTTATTTTGCATGTACCATTTAGAATTTTCCTGAAGCTCTTATGGAGGATCAACAGCCACTCCAACCCAAAACAGCCACTTCACTCCAGATGACAAAGACAGCCGGGGGTGCCAGCAAATCAAGCACCAGTACAACCATATAATGAGATGCAAGATTGGGGCCTTGCTGGATAATAACCATCCTGAGATGGTATGCACAACAAGGAATCCATTGCAGAAACGGCATGGCACTGTGAACAGTATTGTGAGTTCCGGTGATCTTGATGGTGATAATAAATGGAGAATGGAAAATACAATTCTGAAAAAAATAGCTACTGCTTTTACAATAACCCACTCTTCAGAATAACAGAATGTGTTCTGTGAGACGGTGAGCTGGTTTGAGATGCAGGGCTGATAGAGCTGCTACAGGCAGGAGCTGGGGAGAGGAGGCCTGTCACACACCTGTCACCTAACAATGGTGGAGAGTCTTTAGGATGAGCTGAAGTGGCACGGCTCAGCGCCACGGGCCCACTCCTCTAGCTATCTATTAGTTTAACCATGGCTGGCTACATGGTTAAATTGGACCATTAGAGACAATACTATTCAGAACCTGAGAGGTACAGCATATCTGTTTCAGAATCCAGAAGGGGCAGTAATCAGTCGTGAAATTAAAAACAAAGTGGTACATTATTTCTCATTCATCTCTTGCTCATCCCTGAGAAACTCTGTCCGAAACTTCCAACTGATGTCACATTTGTGTTCATTATCCAAGGAAAAATAAAACAAAACATTTTATATCGTATGTTTTGTTTTCAGTATTTCTGTATAGGATGCATTTTTTCAGTTTCCTGTAGATGCATAAACTGACTTTCACAAACAACGAAACATGTAATTTGACCGATGTGCTCAGTTGTTCGCATCTGAAAATAAATGGTATTCATTGTGTACCCCAATTTAATTAAATGTGCAATTTGAATTGTACAACTGTGCAAGAAGTAGATTTTTTAAACTATCAATTTTGAAGAGACCGTCTGGATGGAATGACTGCTAAGACTGAGACTCGGCATATGGAAAGGAGCTTGCACGCATGATCCATGCATAATTTCAGTTTTCATCTCAGTGACAATTCTTTCTGACAACAGTTATTTTTTCCAATTTTGCCTTCATTCGGTGGGTGGCATGTCTTTCCACATATTGTGCACTCAGGGGGCATCTTGCTGTCAGCCATTGGAGGTGGAATCTAAGCCTGATGGAGATGCGGTATAATCTGTGTGATGTGACAGGGCGGGACATGGTGATTGAGCTGTGTCGAGCAGCTCTAGTGCTTTTGCTCTATTTAATTCACTGAAGAGCTCAACAGACGAAAGGACAGAGCTTGACTAGGGGATGGAGTGTTGGTCTACAAATGCATCTGTATGCATGGACATGTTCAGATATTTGCATATGTGTGTGTGTGTGTGTGTGTGTGTGTGTGTGTGTGTGTGTGCGTGTGTTATTTATTTAGACGTGAAAGTGTATGCTGCTCTCCCTTGAATTGGGCTGCACAGCATCAGTATATTCTGGGTGGTGATGTGTCTGTTCTTATACCTGAAAAAAAGACATAAAAAACTTTGGCCACTAAACACATCTGAAGCTGTTTTTATCTATTGCATTTATAATCTATCACAGGCATGTATTTTATTTTTTGAGGTTTACTCTTGGATATTATTGACTATACATACAGCTTTTCATGTGCATGACCTTCTGATCCATCTGCAATAGAAATGTTCACTGGCTGACAAGGATCCAAAAAAAATTATTTGAGAATTATAAATGCTGACAGGCTAGTTTTGAAAGTTTGAGCGCTCTAAAAAGTTACAAAGTTGTATAACGCATTGAACAATTTTGAAAATGTACTCTTGGACTCCCAGCCATAATTTCCATAGTTTGACATAGTTTATGTCACACTGATTTGTTTTGTTCTAAACAGAGTTACAGCATTCCTTAAGTGCTACCACTGTTCACTGCATTTCACTGTTTCTGAAACGGTGTGTTGTCATTGCCAAAAACCACATAAGACAACCAAATGAAAAATTGCCGCATGAACATCGCCGGTTGGTGTTAACAGATTAGTTATGATTTATATTTGGTTCTCAGTAAGAACAAAGTGGAAACGGTCCATGAGAGGGCTAAATTAGCGCATACTTTATTTTACATTCTGTTATATCCAAGCTATTCCTGAGATTTTTTGCCTGCTCCATCTCCTCAAAGACCTACAGCATGGGCAAAATGAAATAAGCACTCTCCTACTGTGCCAGAGAAAAATGACTACTGTGATTATTTTAATCTCTACATGTGGTAAGGACACTGCCCATTTTACGGTTTATGATTTTTCACATTGCACCTTACATCAGCCACATCCCCTCATCCACGGAAGACTCGATGTTGTGTACTGTTCAAGTACTTGCTGCTGATCTAAGAAGACCATGACAAATGACAGTGAAGCAAGACATACTACACATAGTTCATTATATAAAACCCATGGAGATCTTGTGGGACTAGGTCAAGAAAAGCGTGGAGAACCATGTATTTGAAAAATTTTAATTGAGTATCATTGCTGTGGGTACGAAACCACATATCCCCAAAATGGTAACTTTTGCAGGTACAAGAAAAAAAAAACCTTAATTTAAAATTGAAGATAATGATAATTCACAAAATGGCATGCTCAGTTGGTCTAATCAAAAATGGAGAGACAATGTTTTGGTCAGACAGTGACATTATCCTAACTATACAGTGCATTATTATACAGTACATTTTATATCAAAGGTTCATGACAGTCACTGTCCATTCATACAGACTTTCAAAACAACGTTAGCCAAACCCTTGGCCCTATGTCACCATGGTGGTCAAATTATTAACCTTAATTCCATGACTGATTTTTCCAGATGCCATTCCAATAAACTGGAACAGATGCTGCCCTCACCACAAAATTGTTGACATTCGGTCCAATTAAGAGTTATTGAAGCAGCTGAGGCTTTAAATTAGTCCTAATCAGAGGAAAACAGGGAGACAACAGAAAACAGCCTGATAGGAGGCAGCAGCATGCACTTTACTGCCCACTTAATCCCTGAGGAGACAAACCTTCTTCTCATGGCTCTCAAAACTCAATTATTTGATTAGGTTTTATTCCTTTATTGTTTTGCAAATAATTAAGCGAAACTCCTTTTTTATAGCTTATTATATTCGATTCATTTTTAGCTGCAACATGACAAATAAAGGCTGCTCTATTTATGACAGCTATCTGCATTGCAGCAGCAAAACCCAAGACCAAGATGCATTTTTCAGAGTAAATTACAAATCAAGTTTCTGTCCTTCTTTTGGTGTTTGGTGCTATTAAGAAAAACTGTAAAAATATATAATAGCAAAACAGAGAGGGAGGGGAGAAAAAAATAAACGCGCAGTTGTAAAAGAACATAGTACTATGTAGTTAGAAGTGCTATGTCTGCAATTTTTTCTCTAGGCAGCTTAAAGTTATTAAACTGATCTTAACATTTCTATTAATCACTGGGAAATAAACAGCTCTTTTGGTGCATATCCTCACATTGTGCATTAAACACTGCCCTGCAAACCAAAGGCTTTGTGCAAAATATAAGCAGTGATTTCATGGTGCTTTCCAGGGCCTGGTATCTGCATCGCACAATTAGTCAAGAATAAAATGAACTGTAGCCAAACACAGCAGTGAGCACTGCCCGCAGCCCTTCACACAAATGACCTTAGCAGGTAAAATGAATGCTACTGGTGAGCTGGCAGCATTATCTCAACCTCATTTCACACTTTTGTCACTTGACATTTATTAACTGAGCAGAGGTGTGTGGCCATACAGGATGAGGAAAACATGATGCCATGTTTGATGGATTTCTCGTGGGGAAATCAATACGTTTGGTTGATTCCCTTCACAGAAAATAAATAAAATAACATGTCAAGATGAAATAGCTTAAATAAAACCAAATACTACTACTATTATTATTATTACAACTATTACTACTACTACTACTGCTACTACTCATAATAATAATAATAATAATAATAATAATAATAATAATAATAATAATGTATATATTTGGGAAATGGAAATATAAGTTCTTAGTTCAACAGCTGATTTATTTTGTATGTAAATAAAATGATCGATTTGCATTTAATTTCTTCAGAATCTGTTATTTTAAGAGGTAAACAGAGGAACTTTACACTTCTGTTGACTTTTATTGTTACTCTCATCATATAAATCAATAATAAGGCCTCATCAATCTGCATTCTAGTCTGTGTGCACACTCAAGGGATACACAGAGAATCCGATGTCAAATGTAGCATTGTGCTTCTTTTATATAGTAATTGAAAACACATTAGCACACATAAAACTCCAAATCCACATACTGATACCATGAGGGTGGTTGTAGCCTAGTGGGTAAAACACTTGCCTGTGAACCTGATGCCCACAAAGTTGCACCCCCACGTTCTACCAGCGTGTCCTTGAGCAAGACAGTTAACCCTCAGTGTCTCCATGGGGACTGTCCCTGTAACTGATGATTGTAATTCACTCTGAATAAGGGCATCCGCCAGTTGCCACTTCAATGCCCAATATGGACATGTATGCATTATAACTACTCTGTGTGACCAACATGATGTTGGCTAAAATAGGGTTAATAGACAATCACAGATTTGTTTCATTTGCCATAATGTTACATCAGTATCACTCTGAAATCAAGCATACAAGACAAAGCCACAGTCTTATAAAAGGATCTATTGTGTTAGAATTTCTATTCCGCACATGCGGACACTTTTGTCGACATGATCTCGAGGGTAAAGAGAAATATAAAAATGAGTTGCTTCAGTCAATTCTGTGCTAGTAACACCTAAGGAAAGCCAGTGTGTTTGGAGATAGCTTGGACCTTGAGAAGGGAAATGAGATGAGGGCTAGCGTGCCGCCTGGTCTCAGGTGGGTGCTCCGGAGAGCGCTTCAGCGTCTGCCAAAGAGAGAACGCCGCAGCTCCACACTCCCTCTGAGGAGTTTTCTAAAATGTCAGCTCTGACAAGCTCGACAAATGCGAGCATACAAACACATTTTCATGCTTTGGAGCCCCCCATGGGTATAAACCCATTCCAACTTCTCAGATCTCTTTCCAGCATGTGTACCTTTGTAGCTTCGAGTAGAAAATCACTATGATGATGAAATCATAAATAAATAGTGTGTGCACAGAGGGGTGGGAAGGTGAAGTTGTCATCATTTACAAAGGTTAAAGACAAAGCTCTAAACGTTCTGTGTAAAGAAGTAAGGCCGTATGCAGAGTGTGTTCATGCGCTGCTGTGTGTCCTCTCGCATCACAATCACTGCAGCAAAGGGAGCAAGGACAGTGATATAACACAAGCCTTCCAGCCTAGGCCAAATCATCTGCTCCCTAGCTGTTCAATTCATCACTGGTCTGCTTGGGGGATCTGCCAGCAATGGTCCATGTCAAAACAAAACCTCGGAGAAGTCATGTTAACAGGACCCATAGGCGCACAAACAGACAACTTCAGCACTGACCTCCTGGCCCATACTGGTCTGCTTGCTCTTATTTGTTATTTCTTTCTCTTACTTTCACACACTTTTTTGCACTCATTTAAAAAGACAGAGTGGAAATGTTGAACAGTTAAGGAATAAGCAACACATGACTCAGTTGCTCAGGGAGCTGGTGGTGAGGATCAGTCTGATCATTTTTTGAGCTGCCTCAGCTTTCACTAGTCAATCATGTGTAATCCAGATCTACACTGACCAGCCCTAGCATTAAAACCTCCTGCCTAATGGTGTGTACGTCCTCCTCGGGCCACCAGAACAGCTCTGACCCAGCGAGGCATGGAGCTTATGAGACCTCGGAGGGTGTAGGAACTGTCTGATCCTTTAAGATCTGTAAGTTGTAAGGTGTGGCCTCTTTGGATCAGATTAGTTTGTTCAGCACATCCCAAAGATGCTCATTCAGATGAAGATCTGAAGAATTTGGAGACCAAGTCATCACCTTTAAATCTTTGTCTTGTTCCTCAAATCATTTTAGAACAGCTGTCACTGTGTAGCAGGGCATCCTGCTGAAAGAGGCCACCGCCATCAGGCAATACCGTTGCCATGAAAGGGCGGTCTTCCTATTGTAGGTGCTTTCCACAGTAGAGAGGGGTCAGAATGGGTACTCTGACTGGTCTGCGGCTATGCAGCACCAGACACAACAAGCTGTACTGTACCGTGCTGGGTTTATTATGAAAGTGAAAGTGACCATTCTGTCATACATGAACACACCACAGCACACAGTGTGAACAGAACGAAACCCTTCCTCTGCATTCATCAAGTGAAACAGCGGGCAGCCAGGAACATAGCGGCCGGGGTACCTCAGAGGTGCTTAGCAGCCTTGGGAATCAAATCCATGAATTCCTGATTGCAGGGCGAATGCCCCAACCACTAGGCTAGCAGCTGCCACAAATGCTGGGTTGAACCCATTGGGTCATTTTGTTGTTTTTGCCTCCTTTCCAAAGTGCTGGGCAGGGTTTGGGTAGTTTAACCATTACGTTCAATTATTTTGTAGGGTAATTTCTACAATGCTGGGTAGTAACAATCAGCACTTTTTTTGCCAGTGCTTGGGGAAGCTAATTGGAAAAGAAACTTTTTTGTAAACGTTTGTAATGCATAGTCCTTATGAGTGAACTTGAAATTAATGTGAGATTGCAATGAAAGAAAATAATGAAGTGTCATAAAATGATAACCAATTACTCGAGCCAATGCCAGTCCCTAGCTATCAAAGATGAGTTCTGTTGTTGACAAGGCTACAAACTTATTTAGTTATTCATTATTTAGAGGCACAAATAAATAGTCTGAAACTAAATATGAAGGTTCACTATGGATACATCGGGAGAAACCATATTAATGCAGCATACTGTATTCTAGTTGAGCTGCTTTGGCTGTACAGCGTCAGGTGAAATTGCTGAGTCATCATTGCAGAATAATTCCTAAATGAAGAAATGAGTTGGCTCAGCAGAGCTGCTGCTGGCTTAAGGCTGCAGGCACCAGTGGGATTCACAAAGGCATCACTGATGTTTCTACATGGGCAATGCATTTGTAGGGAGGTGTTCAAGGTGCCTACAGCTGACCAAAGCTGCAGCACGTGTACAAGTGTAATCAGGCTACCAATTAAAAGTGAATCCTCTAGCACCTCGGGCAGATTGCTTTGAGGGCCAGAATATGGGGAGACTGGGTTCCTTTTTATGCTCCTCGCGTTCCTCCAGACACATCAAGCATCTCCGCAGGGGGCTCCCTTTCTCCAAGCACTTGCTAATTCACTTCCATCTTTTCCCTGCACTTGATCTGCAACTCAGTTATGCAGTCACTGCAGGGAGCACTTTTTACACTTTTTCCTCTGCGGGACAGAGTTGTTAAAGCACAGCCCCCCCCAGCCTTAGGGTGCTGCTTCCGCAGCTGTCTGTCCTTACTCATCTTCGCCATTTCACTATTATCCGTCCCTTAATATCCCTTAATCGGTTCAACTCTCTTGCTCGGAGTAAGTTGCATGGAACAGGGGTTTGTTTTGGCTTGAGCTCCATCAGTATCTGATGAGGTAAAGCAGGTTAAGAGGGACTTAATCAGACCCTGTGCAGCTCTCCTAAAGAGCAGAGAAAGAGGGAACGGCTGAGAAAAGTCCATCAAAGTTTTAACCCCTCATCTATCTCAAAACACTGGAAATCCTGATCCCGCCACAACAGCTGTTAATTAGCACACTTAATTACGAGCTTAGCCCTGACCGACAGGAGCATGATCCATCCTACACTAACGTAATTAACGTAATTCACAGGCGCCTCCTGGACCGTGTAGAAGAGACAACATTAAAAACGAGGATATTTAATCTCTGCTGAAAGCACCCATCTGAAAGGCTTTTTTTTATGTTTCAGAGGAGGAGGTGTTGTTATTCATTTGTATGACAATGAAGGAATAGCAGACTTCAAAGAACTCACTCCAAACACATTACGCTCCATCATCATCAAAAGCCTATCTAATGCTTGTGCCTTTGTCTGAAAATAAAGTACATCCAAATGACTGGTCATTAAAAGACTGGAGCTGCTAAGGTCAGACAATAAAATTATATGTCTTTTTGGCATCTGAGTAGGGGTTTAGTATATGGCATACTTCTATGTACATGTCTGGACTTCGTTCTGTGATGTAGATGCCAGTGAGATACCAGACATAAGCACTAGCAGTTTGGGGTTAGTGGTTAAATTGAGTGTTAGTTAATTCTACTAGCCACTGATAAACCAAAGTCCACAAAAACAGGCCACAAAACAAATTATTCTTCTGTTTTATCATACATTATTTACATTCTCTTTTTTTTTATAGGAATTTCCAACCCATAACATTCTGATTTCTACCCTTCTCCTTTTATAAGCATGCATATATGTCTATTTGCAAACAACAGCTAGGTCAAACAGTGTCAAACCTAAAGCCTAAACATTTTTCAATATTGCCTTTAGTAAATTCATGTTTAAATGTTCACTGTGCTTGCTACACTTTGGTTGACACCTTGCACCTCTCCTTCGAGTCTAACACTATCTCCCTGTGGCCTTACAGTACATGTCAAATTGCAATAAATACATACTAAGTGCAGTGTGGACATACCTACAGTGACACGTATGTGTTTCAGACACGCTACAATTATCTGAAAGAAGTAATCAGTCAAATCAATGAATCAATCAACTGTGAAGGGTAATGAAATGTTACGAGAGTTGAGAGAAAAAGCAAAGTGAGTAACGACCTAATAATACTCTGTCCTAGGTGGGAATCCATCCTGCTGTCAACAGAGAGAACAGATGAAGCTCAGTGGTCACGGGTGGACAGGCCCAAGGGTCATTTCGCTGACCCACAGGCTAATAAGGAATACTGAAATGAGGTCAGACATGAGTTTTCTTCCTCTGTGTGGCATGTGATGGATGACTGCACGCGTGGCGCTGTGTGTTCGACACAAGCCCTTATTGAGTCCACTAAATCACAGTGTACAAACCATCAAACGTGCACACACGCACATACACATACACACACACACACACACGCGCACACACACACACACAGACCCAAACCATCCAGAAGCTATGTTACAGCAGACTGTCTTGACATATTGTCATGTTTTGCCTAAACAGGAATGAATGAATTTTTTTTACAATGACTCTTTTTTGTGTAATTAAATCGTTAGAATCTCATTCATAGAGGTTCAATGTAAAATGCTCTATTCTGGAGAAACCTGCTGAATCAGAATGGGTCACAGTGCAGACTGGAACCAGATGTCTGAAGAACATAATGGCTCTAAAAGATACTTCACAGAATTTTTATTTTTTTTTTTTACAAGAAAATGTTAGGAATATGTAGCCATATGCAGGTTTGTAATGACACAGTGATATAAATGTAGGGTGATGTAAGGTTGTCCTCAATGAAAAAAATTTTTTTCAGCAGTGATTTACCATTATCAACATTACATACAAAAACTCAGCATATAAGTTCATTGGTTGTTGCATAATTAAAGGGCTATATTTTAGACACTCTGTCCCCTGGTTCCTATCACCATCGCTGTAAAGCAATTGATACATTTCTCTACACACCATTTTCCCCATCAACCCATCAGTCTCAGTGTCGAAACCATTTAAACATTTTGCATTAAAGTGTGTGCTATGAATCAGAAGTCTTTCTAATTATTAAAGTTATTTTAATTTAAATTCCACAGGGTTCTTGTTAACAAACAAGTGGAGGAATCCTGTCAAAGGTGCAGACTAATATGACTAATTAGAAAAAGAGACATTGTAGTGTGATTTGAATTTGATTTAAAAATATTGCTGTGCAGTCTTTTTATGCAGTGAGAAAAAAATAAAATTTTTTAAATGTGTTAAGCTATGTCTTCGCCAGCTAAAACATAACTATAATATATTTCATAATACATCATTTTTTTTTTTTGATTACATAACACATACTTATAATACATAGCTGTCAATATCAAGCAGCATTCCAGGATCTGTTTTTGCTGTTGCTCTTAATGTATTGCAGCAGAGTGAAGGGTCTTTAAGACTGAACCACATGGCTACAAACAGAGCCACAATCAGGCTATCTCCATTAAAGGGATGGCATGCCAATCTAACTCGCAGCCACTACAGAAAGTCACCTTCAGCCTCCTGCTCTTCTCCAGCAAGAAAGAATCAGCAGTAATTATGCATGCATGCTGTTCATATTTTATTGCTGCCCACTAATCCCATTATTTCAATGCCCTTGATGAGAAAGTATTGACAAAGTGTAAAGCTTGTTACTGGCTTTCAGAATACCCCACTATCCCCCATTCCTCTCTCTCTCTCTCATTCTGTTCTTTTGTTTGCGGTTGGGCTCGTTTCATTGGTGCAATGAAACCCTGGGAAATAAATGTAGACTTTAGATTTATCAAGCCTGCATCTTTATTTGTACCAGTTGTTATTATGGCTCATGCAGCACTCTAAATATACATTAGATTAATGGTAGTGATATGTAAAGGAGAGAGGATGCTGATGAGGGTATTGTGTTTTCTGACAGCAGAAGGCTTTGCCTGTGTGTGTGTGTGTATGTGCATGCATGGCATGGCATGTCATTTCACACATGTGTGTTCAAGGGAAGTGTATGGATTTTTCAAACGTAAGGATTTTAATTGCAAGATTACAATTTATAACATATACTGTCTGTATCTGTGTGCAGCAGTATTTGTCATTTCTCTCCTTCAATATGTTTTACCTTCATGTATTTTGGTCTGGTTTTTTTTGTTTTCCCAAGAAACTACTATTCAAGACAAGTCCTCTGAACTACAGCTCTTGCAGACACACATTTACCAATGCACGTCTGTGTGTGCGCACACACACACAAACACACACACACTCTCAGGTAATTAGTGCTTTCAGAGGTGTAATCAACTGTTCTCAATACACTGCACAGAGCTGTTTCACTCCTGAGAGAATCGGGAGCTATAATTGTGAGTTCCTTTTTTTTTTCAGAACTTTCATTTCATCACAGACCAAAGGAAGGGGAAAGTGAAAGGCAGGACTGGAGGTAATGACAGCATTAGAAAATGACACCACCAAAGCTAAATGTGCGAGGGAATATGTGTAGGCTCATGCGAAGAGGCCGCTTTAAACTGTACCTTTGAATTGCTCTAACACACACACACACACACACACACACACACACACACACACTGCAAGTCATGATGCAGTCAGACCATCCTTGTAAACGTGTTAAAATGGATTTCTGAGTTTACAGTCAAACAGTTGCAAGCTAAAATGCAAGCGGCACAATAAACATTCCAGATTACAAATTTGATGTATCAGCAGCAAGCTGATTATCTAATTCCATACTTATAGAAGAGTTCAGTTCCAGGATAGGGCAAGCACACCATGCTACACTGACGAGAGCATTGGGCAGTACCCTTAATTCTACAATTGACAATGTCCGATTAAACAGCATTCATGATTAAACTGTAACTAGATCTGGGAAAGAACATCTGTAAATGTACCAGCTTCTGATTACCATGCAAATGATAAAAATAGGTGGCATTTTCCAACCTGAGTTGATATCAGGGAGGGATTTGATATCTAATGTTGAGTTGATATCTAAACATCAGGAAGGGATAATTAAACAGCTGTATATCTAGATGAAATGTGTTAGAACAGGGAAGAACAGCCAGGCAGCTCCAAGACCAAGGTTACTTGAGAACAAAAACGTATGGTGCGCATGTTCATGCACATGAAATTGGCCAAAAAAAAAAAAAAACTCGTTTACTTTGTAGATGAAAGTTAAAGAGTTGAGGCATAATTGGGGCATATGAGTGTATGTTCTGTGTGAGCCTTCATCTTTAAGGAGTCTAAATATGAGAGCAGACGGGTTTCGTATCATTCCAGCAGCATCTGTCAAAACACCCATCCAATTAGTTTTTCTTTCTATAAATCAGGGGGCTGGGTTCATGTAGGTCAAACACCGTCAGCGCCTCGTATGACGAGATTTAGTTGTAATAGAGTGCAGCAGTTTTTTCAGTGTGGGTTAGTCAGTTATGAAGCACAGCTATGGAGAAATTTCCCACTGTACAATTTTCTACAAGGGCAGCTCGTCAATTCAAGAAGCATGGCTTTTTCATCTTTTCAGCATACTTTTTTTAGGTCAGTGCTTAAAACATCTATAATGATATCTCACGTTGGCCAACCATTTTTGTCTTTCAGTTCTTGTACTGTGAATGTGCTCCCTTGTTCCCTGAGAAAACTCAGCAAATGCTTCTTAAACAGAGTGATTCTTTCATCTCTGCAGGCAGCAGGAACTCTGATGACCCTAATATCTGTGACGTACCATCAATAGCGGTCCAAATGCACCCTACCTCACTCTTCCGCTTTTCCCTCCTTGTCGTACGCTCTGCTCGGTCTCCAAATAGCACCTTCACACATTACACTAATGATAATGAAGCCTCCCATCAAAGGCTTTTCAAGTGAGGACAGTTTTTCCACTGTTCTGGGCGCTCAGCCTAGCATCAAGTTGGCTCAGTTCTAAGTCAATAAAATCCACATACCTCCCTCTTTACATTGCTCTATTTATGCTCTAATTAGCACTATTTATTATGGAAGTTACATAAGAGCTCCCTTGCTATACACTTTGCATTTAAGAGAAGAGAACAACTATGGAACACCACGATAAGTTAAACCAATTTTAAATGCAGTGTGTTTGTCCTCTCATCCAGAAAAAAACAATAGACAAAGCTCAGCTCTATCCCAATGTTAGCAAGTGTAATCCATATGTAGTTAAACACCAGTCACCCTGTCCTTTCCTAGCCAGTCGCTGCCGTTCCACATCACCCTCTCCACACTGATGCTTTGCTGCACACTCTTCCCATCCAGTTGAGACCCTTTTGTCTCCAGCAGCAATGTGGCTCTCAAAGATATCCTCTCCAGTTGTCTGAATCCTACATTCTGTAGCCTTCCATTCTTCAGCCGCAGAAGAAGCTCGAGTGTGCTGTGCTGTTCTTTCACGGCAGGTTTCACTGGCATGTTGCCGCTGCCTGCTGTCACCTTCGGGCCGACTCCCATTGTCTCTTATCAGCTGACAGGCTGGCGAGACGCATGTGACCCCTCCGTCGCCCGGGAAACCACCGAGACACATGTTGTGCGCTAAAGATGGGCGCCACGTTTTCAGGAAAGGAGGAAAAGGTGGCACCGATTCAACCCTCAGTGCCGAGCCAAGCGCACAATACCGTAATCCCCCCACCAGCATTACTATATCCCCATGTACAATTCCGCAATTTACTGTTGCTTTTGCTTGTACGGGCGTGTCAACAAATACCACTAATCATAGGAGACAAACATGTCCCTTTTGTAAAATTGGATTTGATGCAGGTTTTATAGGATTGGCAGATTCCAGCAGCTACACGGCATGCATTTAAGGAAAGTGCAGTAGTGCGTGGGCTATGCTTCTAAGAATCTCTGCAGGGGGAGTGCTCCTAATTTCAGTGCAACTGGAAACATCTCATGCCATTTTTTGTGCTTGTTTTCTTCTCCCTCCTCTTTTTTTTCCCCGTTTCTTCACAGCATTCTACTTGTGCCCCACACCGCAGGGTCTACTTGTGCTTCAGCGTTATTATTCCCCGTGCGGACGTCACAAGGACCCGTCACGGGTTGTGCAGCAGAGACCATGCCTTACCAGCTCTCATTTTCATTACATTTCCTCTCGCTGCTCCCCGTCTTTTTTTATACATTCATACTGCTCTGCTTTTTCAAACACATACCTGCAACAGCTGACATGGTCCCTGTGTGATAGGTGTTCGAACAGACTGAGTGCATGGCAAAACGAAATGGTCCGGATTGCAATTAGTGTCAAAGCTCAGGAGTGGAAACCCTGGGAAGAAGGCATGACCGTACATCTGAACATCAATTCAGTCATTCACTCCAGCTCTGGTTCAGACCCCTGGAAATTTGAAATCTTTTCATTTGCTGGTGAAGCCTAAGCGTAGGAGATGGTTCCCACATTAGAGTGTCGATAGCTGAAGAGGAAAACTCGCTGATGGGCTTGAAGTGACTGCTGTAAACGCTCCATAAAAGAGCAGTGTGGGGAACCATGCCCACCATCAAAGGCACAATCAAATACCCCTAACTATGCAAAAAGAGCAACGGGATTAGAACCACTCTGTGGAGGCCTCTACCAAAACCTCAACTATTGTTCTCTTCAGCCTTCAGATCGATCATCTGAAGGTCTTGCTCCCATTAAGAGCTCATTAACTCATCGGGACGCGATGTATCTGTTCCATTATGCAGACACATAATGTTCCTTGACTCTTCTGATGCCAAAAAAGGAAGCGTTTTTGATTTGCTGATGCACTGTAGGTGGTACAATTCATGCCTGTTACTCTAGATAATGTTTTTATCATACTTTATCAACTTATTAACTGTAAATTCCTTGTACGCATGTGAGGCTGCAGAATCTTCAGTGATCAGCATTATATTCAAAGCAAAAGTTGTGGCTGCACTGAGTCTAAATGTTCTATTTTGAACCACCAGAGGTGATGCACCCATTGGGTTAATGTTACACTGTTCTCTTATCTGGGGACTTTTTTCAGAAGCAAAAGAACACTTAATTCTCAGAGCAAAATAAGAAGAAACGGTTTGTGTACATCACAGGAGAAAATTTTGTTATAACACAAAATGAAATCTTAACATCACGATATGTCTGATATGTCTGTTGCAGAGTTATTCTACATACTTCCTAAAAATAGAACATAAATCATGAATCGTTGACCTTTTGGTTACATTTTTAATTTTTAATTTTTGCAAGAGAGGGCACAAATTAAAAAGGACGAACAGATGCGTTGTTCATCCTTTTGAATTTGTGCACTCGGCAGCAGAATGAAAAATGGAAAAACCAAAAAGGTCAGTCCATCATGATTTACATTTTGTTTTTCAGCAGTGTGTAGTTTTGCTTGAGATGTTATGGACAATTTCCCCTGCTGTAACTGTCACCTCCACAGAACTGAAAATGGATGTGCGCAGAGTTGCTTGCTTTTCACGTTAGTCACAGGCCCAGATTCCAATCAACAGTATTGGAGTGCATCTCCCTACCAGAAATCCCTGGAAATTTAATCTCAAATCCTTTTCAGCCATCACTCTAATAATACACTGCATTGAAATTTCATTATTGCTCATCGTCCATAGCTCTGACGCTCATTCACGCAGCGCTGGGGCAGATTTATTGCCCAACATAAAGATTATTATCCACTGTGCAGATCATTAATATGATTCACACTGGATTCTCCTTGACCCAACGCACTCAACATGCCCAATGCCAAAGGGTTTATTAAACCTTTTTGCTTATGCATAGCCAGCATTCAGTGAGTATAATGTCATCAGTCCATGGCAGAGGGAGATACGGCTTCGCCGCCATCTGAACAATGAACTCATGGGCCATGAGCAAGTCTTGATTTCCACCCTATAAATGGGGTAGGATAAAAGAGACAAATGGCCCACTAAATTGGCCCAGTTGATGCATTAGATTCCTGGACACACGCTTTCAGTGAATGACAAATGACAATTAAGAGCGATGAGTCAAATGAATATTGAATATGGACATTTAGAGATGGCTGGCATGTCGAGTCCTCCAACAAAGGCTGGCAAGTTAGAGTTCTCCTCCAGCAATGAATAACAGAGAACCTTGAATGAGCCTTTGATGTCCTTTGTCTCAGTAAAACCTTTGAGTGTGTTCATGAGGTGTGAGTGGCGAATATCCACAGCCTGAGAATATCCACAGCCAGATAAGAAAGCAAGTTCATCTTTCTCCTCAGCACCTCGCTAGCAAGGTTTCTATGGTTGTAACGGCTTGAGCCAAATTGTACTGAAAGTCAAGTGAAAAAATCTTGAATAATTACCCATTCAAAAGGGTTTAAAAAAAGAGAAAGCAAAATAATGGAGCTAAAGGAAGTGACAACATGAAGAATGTGTTGGCGAAACTGCTCTGTTTTGCTGTCTTGACAGCTGTATCACTGATATTGCATTCTTCATTTCTGATCAATAGATCATCTGGAGCTGGAGAGTATCATAATGTCGATCAGATTGGTTGATAATATATTAATATCTATTTAACAGAGTGTGACTCAATGAGATCACTATTTAAAGTGCTTCTATTCTATTATTTTAGAAAAACAACCTGAATTGGTTTCAGACATTTGGACTCCACAGTAGACATCAATCAGCTATAAGATAAAAGATCGACAGTTTTAGTGAATAATATTGATTATCTCATTGTAATGGCATCTGTCATAGCAAGGGTGCTCTTTGGTTCAGGGTGTCCCCAGATCTTAATCCGGTGTACTGGATAAACTAGTCCATTCCATTGAGGCCCCATCTCACAACAAACAAGAAGTAAAAGATCTGCTACTATTTGCTTGGTTTCCGATACCACAGCACACCTTTAGAGGTCTTATGGCCTCTGCCTCCACGGGTCAGCTGTTTCGGTGGCATGAGAGGGTCCTATACTATATGTAAGGCAGGCAGTATTCTTGTAATGACTGATTGGTGTATATAATTATCATACCTCAGATATATTTATTACAGTCATATACGACTGAATGTATATAAAGAAATGCATTAAATCAGATGAAATGACTGCAACGTTTTACTTTTTTTCCTCCTTTTTCCATCACACACACCTGATCTACATCTGCAGGGATGTGTATCTGATACCAAGTTCCTTCAGTTACGTACAAATCTCTAATATATAGGCTGCCATGTGATTACAGTATCTCCTACATATTAGAAAACAGGTGAAAACTATATAATGCACATACATAGGGAGTCCTTGAGTTTCGCCATAGATCTGGTCCTACAACAGTGATGTAGCCCAAATTTTGGTGTTAGTCGAAACAGCCTAAGTCACATATAGCCTAAGTCACTTACATATACTAACACAGTTGTAAAATCATAAAAACACAACTAAGCCACAGAAAAAGGAAAAGGAAAACTCCCTTACTCATACACCGCGTTACTGCGTATTCTTCCTCTGTGTGCAACCAAACTAGTTCGCCCACGTAGTCTGTAAGTACGAAGCTAACAGTGTAAGTCGGGTAGGAGTGGGCATGATTGTGCTAAATGTTGTATGTCGAGACCTCCTGTATGTATATATAAGCCCTGTTAGCTGCCCCTCATGGTGGAGAGATGTTGCTGCTGTGACACGTTGTTGCCAGTATTTCTGTTTCATGATTTGAGGACATTGATGTCCACACAAAGAATATGGTTCTTTTCTGGCATGCAGTCTATACATGGCTAGTGGAACAGTTTTCTTCTCTCAGTCTGACAAGTTGCTTTGGAGAAGCCTAAATAATTAGCTTCGGGACATGCCTTTAGCAGCTGTCAACACTTACAGTTCCAGTGGCCAGAATGAATCATGATATCTGTATTTATTTATGTTTCAAAAGCTCGACTGAGAATGAAGTTCATTAATAATAAAAAGCTTTTATGCTTTTGGTTCATATCGTAATCCATTAGCCTGATGTGGTCACATTATCATTAATAACAGAGACATGCTGTGCCAAGCTAATCACTCCAACATTTTGTTTATAAGACATATTTTATTTAAGAATTCATTTGTCAGGCAAATAAAAAAAAAAATGTATATGTTGCGCAATAATCATACCCCGCAGCACATTCAAAACTAGTTATGTGCCCTTAATTTTTAATCCTTTATGCTGGCTTTAATATCCAAAATAGCATATTAATACTTAATGTTGCATTCACAAGAGATCTGTTCTGGTCCGTTGCATTTTGTGTGAAAGCCATGCAGTGAGGTCTAGTCTCAAAAGGTTGAGCTCAACTGGCGAAAATAGCTTGCTGGTCAAAATTAAGAGGCAAAACGTCCTTAGAGGCTTATTGATCGTCTCATTCATGCAAAGAATATTTACAGGGACATTCCTCAACAGTTGCCAGCAGTGCCTGACCTTCAAAACTTCGGAAGTTCTCTCCCTTTTTCTTAACATCCTACAAGTACGTAGGAGGAAATCCATCAATAAAACTTATGAATGACCTTTTGAGGGCTTAATATCCAGCTTTACTCCTGGTGAAACGTCAGCAGGTGAAACTCTGACAGGTGAGTGTTTCTTGCTGTAGACAGTAAAATGTCAGAATACCATTGTTTCCAATTATTATTCAGTGGAGGAGTGCAGAAGAATCCAGAAAGAAGCTAGCCTCCAGGAGGGGACAGTCTTTGAATTTTACACCAGTCCAATAAGAGGGCTTGAGTCTTTGAGTTTAAAAATGATTTTCAATAATAATTCTGTGCCTGCACTGCTCACAACACCAGAAGATCAAACGCATTTAGAGGCCTTTGACCTGCTTTATAATTCACTTTGTTAAAACAACGTTCTGAAAGCCTGTCTCCTTGGATTTGACTAATTAGTAAGCACTAAAACAACCTACCAGTTAGCACAAGGAAAAAAAAAAAGAACAATATTGAAAAATAACATTTTATAGTTATGGTTTGTCTGTCAACCTGTCCAGAGGGTTGAAAAAAAATGAATTCCATTCATAAATCATATTTACAATAACTAGAAGCTGTTTATGCTGTGGTCAGGCACTGGGTGGCTGGAAATCCACCCCATTTGGTTTAGGTGAGCTACCCCAAGTACTTTGATTACTGTATGATATCATATTCTGATGCTCTGGCTAAAGGTAGACTTAACATTCATTGTCTTATTTTTGGAGTTTTCGAGAAATATTTAGTGTTATTTAATGCTGTTTTGATCATGTTTCGAATAGACCTGCTGGTTGTGGTAGGAGTAAGTTGGTCTTGTGCTCTTTATGTCTAGGCGCATGTGATAATGATAACATATGCTGTCCATCTGGTTTGTTGTGTGTTTCATATCTCATAGACTTAAGTTCAGCAGGATAAAAGTTCTCCACAAAGGAGAGCTATTAGCGCTCTGGTTGAGTTATGAAAACTATCAACGTTATGATATAAGGAACACTAATTTCACAAGCAAGCTACAGGATGACCACAGGCAAAGAAGCAGCAAGGAAGCCATGGAAGACGGTAACTTAGTATCAGAGAAACTGTAAAAATAGTGCAAGACAGCCAGGCCCAGAAAAAAGGCTTGAACGCTTAACTACCTCAAATGTCAAACTTTCAGTATACCTACAGAGTGGATGTTAAAGTGCTGAGCTAAAAATCCTGCTGAGTCACCTCTGAAGCCGTTGTAAATGATTCAATACACACGCATATAAAACACAAATTGAATTCTATATTGATGTTGATTTGTAAATGAGTATGTAAATGAACAATTATTATGTAAATAAACAATTATGCTGCTTAGCAACCATTGCATAGTGTTAACAAATTATACCAATTCTGTCTGTGTTTTTCATGCAATGGCTTTGCAAAACTTTGCAATTTGAATGACAACTGTGGTGTGTGCAGGTCATTATATAGCTGTGTTTTGTGGTCTGATTATTCTCCACAAGGGGAAACTACAAATGAAAATGAAAAAGGAAAAATACACTTGTACCAACACATCACAAATTACAAATTGTATGTATATAAAGTAAAACTCAGGGTATGTGTTTGGTAAATCATCAAAAATAATCAGTATATTGGTTGATTACTAATATAACCAATAGCCTATAACTGCCCTATTAGTCATATTGCATGCTGTTTTGTAAAAGTTCTGTATTCCTGCCTGACAATCTTAACCATGCTCAAACTTACAGTTGGTCTGTCTTGCTGAAGTATCAGAAACAAAAGAAATCTTAGCAATTTCCTAAAGTGCTTTAGCTACATATCCATAACCATCAATCATCGTTAACCAACCATACGACAGCTATCATATCAGTGTGCAGACAGACCCCTCTAGAGCTCTCTTCCTGAGTGTGCTGTGATAATGGGTGGGACATGAGGAAGGCCTGTCTGAGGCACTGGAGTAGATGATAGCAGAAACTTGTGTAACTAAATGTGTCTTTTTAGAGCATGCTTTTAGAGTGAGGAGCCCACAGAGAGAAACACAGCAGGAGTGTCAAAGAGAAGCACTCAGTGCAAGGATTTGTTTCCGATTGATCAAAAGACTGTGGGGTCACTCCGTGTTTCTAATATTAGAGTTCCTAAATATACTGTCTAGCTGTCATTAAGGCCTTGGTTATTAAAGTGCATAAAAGAAGTATGGAAGCTTCCGTTGTTTTTTGGGGTTTTTTTTCGGTTTCAGGTAGAATGAATTATTCATGGCTGACTTGAGCTCAATCCAAACATAGCAGAGACAGCATGCCAACACTAACATTAAAGACCTGACAGACATCCTGTCCGTTTCTTTTTTTTTTTCACTCCTCCAACATAACGATACGTTTGAAAAAAGGGTTCGAGGTGATGCCAGTTTCAGATATAGTACAAAAATATCACTTGAGATCATCACAACATGCAACAGATACTGAAGCAGCCACTGAGACAGTGCTACAGGAACACATTGTGCTGGGGGAGACATCAGAGGTTCACTTGCAGTATTTTTAGGAGCCTGTATTAGGAATATGTAGATATATTTCCATACAGATTACAGCACATGTTTGCCCCCAAACTACAAGTCCAGGAGCACGAAAAAACCCAAAAATATTGTGGGCAATAAGTACCACTACATTACACAAGATACTGCTGCAAACAACAGTGTCTTGGGAGCGTTTGTGTTATTTTTTTTCTAATAAAGTAGAAAGAAAAAAGTTGTAAATATCCCAGTATCTACATCATATTCACACACACACACACACAATCATGAGAAGGACATTGTGAGCCATTCCTTATTTGTAATCTTGCTGCTGTTTGGGATTAAACGGCATTCCGTATTGCAACAGCATTTTTATTAAATAAAATTGCCTAAATATTTTGCAAGGTACCCATTGTACGAAATGAAACATCTGTTTTCCTTCACAGATTCTCTCAGGCAGATTTAAACACTATTCTTATTATCACGATTCAAAATTCCACAATATTACAAACGGCAGCAAATATATCACATCTGCTTCCAATTTCTTCCTTTCTTATTCTGGTTTCCAATCTGTGTGTGGCCTCAGGTGGCAATGCAGGCCATCTATGATAGACGTAGTCTGTTGTTACAAGCAAAACAGTTTCTATTTGATTGAGATGGATCCAGTACGACAGATTTATCAAAGTTAAATTTGTTGAACTGAGTTTTAGGGACCTAAAATTATATTTAAAATGCAACTGATCTGAGTTGTTTGTATTTATTAGCTTAGAAAAAAATACTACTAATATTAGAATAAATACAAATAACTAATGCAAAAGTAGTGCTTTACTGCACATCACTGTGTTCACTTGACCATTTCCAAATATTGTCTTGCTATTTTCCAATATCTTTTCCGGCTCAGCGCTTCTTGAATAAACTGAATCAGGTGTACTTGAGATGAAACTGGCTGGGGGCACTGAAAAAAGTCTGAAACTAAACCTGTTCACAACATCTTCGAGAAGTCCTTGTTACTTTATACTGTTTTCCTATTTATTTGTACTTGTTCTGATGTTACATGGTGTTTCTACAAGCAGCAACAGAACATCACTGTGACATTTGGAACTTCAAACATCAATATCCCAGAAAATGTCTCATAAAAAACAAATGTCACGTTATGTAAATGATGTGATCATTTCAATGTGAAGTTGAACATGATGAATGTATAGAGTACATTGTCCTGTCGTCCTCTGAACATCTTGTTCAGCTTTCAGCATTTACCTGAACCTCTGGTTCGTAGCTGTATTTCATAAATGTTTGCGGCATTTAAATGACAACACAGCCTCCAGCATGCAGCTGACAGAGCATAATTAGGCTGCAAAAACACCCTGCATCTGTGCCAAGCTCTGTTTGAAATGATAGCCAAGTTCAGGCTCTCTAGCTCCAAGCCTGGGGAGTTAGAGCACTGCAAAACTTTACTGTTTCCCATGTTCTGAAACGCCTGATTGCACTAATGAAGGGCTGATCATTAGCTGACGTGGTAAATCAGGTGTGTCGGAGCAGGCAAAACACTTAAGGGCTATTGCTTTGGCTTTTCAAGACTGATGCTGTATTTGCACTGCAACACATATGCAAAATACATGCACAGACAGATACTGTCAAATATGCCTAAGCCAACTTATTGACTAACAATGACCTCCTCTTCTGATTGGCTCCGAGTCTCAAACTAAGCCACGTTTGGAACCGTTCTTAAACACCTGATATGCATACGTACTGCTGCACATTATTAAAAAACATTGCATTGTTCACAATCTTTAACTGTTACATTGCTAACCTAGTCATAATGAACTGTGTCACATGGCAGGACAATTGTTTATTGTGAGTAATACTCATAATACATTAAACTGTCTATTGAACATTGGTGTGTTTTATCATATTGTATTTTCTACGCTGTTTAATAAAAGTAATAAGACTCTTTATCATGGTAAAATCAATGCAATGCATATCCGTATTGATTGCTGCATCATTTAAATCTTGCGAACAAGAAACCATACTTCATGTCATACTGCATTCCAGTGTTGGTGTATATCACGATATACAAGGCATTCCTACGCACAGTAGTTAAATGTAACCGTGGAAGCTACACCTTCAGGTCTACTTGAGATGCTGTTTTCCAGGTTGTTAGCACTTGCACTTGGGACTCGGTCGAAAAAAACAAAACAAAAAAAAACTTTTCCTTATAAGGGATTTGGAACAGGGAAAAAATGCTCTCTTGTGAGCAAACTACATCTATAAAAGACTGACACCTGGTTTGTGTATGCCGTAAGAGCATATTCCCCTCTGGCCCTGGAGCTGGTGCCTGAAAACTCAGAAAGTGCTGAGACATGCCAGTTCAATTATTCTGTGGTTATTCTGTTTCCTTTACTGCAACTCCGAAGATGTCAGCATGGGGAAGTTGACTCTGATTGCTGCTGGAATTCTGTTAAGCCCATAAATGGAATCTACCATAAAAGACCAGCAATTACACTCCCAAAGCAAACCACATGTTCAGCATTTAACCAGGGCCTCAGGACACAGTGCAGCACAACAGAGCGCCTCGGATATTTCCACGTGATTAAAAAGATGGGACAGTATGATTGACAGATATATCCACGGATACCCACTTTGGCAATGTCTGAACATCTATGATTGGTTAGTCTTCTAATGGAATGGGATGGTTGGAGTGAATGATGGCAATTAGTGTGTTTTCGGGGCATTCCTATGCTGAATGCATTGTATTTAAATGTTTTGCAGTGGCAAATGCAGTCCAAGCAGGTAACCAGTCGCACATCCCTGCTAATGGCAACAGTACATTTCATATACTTAAACAGATTGAATGAACATAATAGAATATTTATGTTATATCTATAATATTGGCCGTGTGCCCGCAGGGTTAGGCCCCGGTGACCCTGATTAAGAATAAGTGGCTGGGTTCTTTGTGTGGGTTGTTTAGTCAAGTCAAGTCAAGTCAAATAGGTTTTTATTGTCACTTCTACCATATACACAGTACACAGTAAAAAAAAACCTTTATAAAAATGGTGTATAAAAAAGGGTGTGTATTCTGTTACTTACAGTAAACGAAAAACATTTAAGATGACTTATTTTCCTCGTCCAAAAATAGGTTTAATCTAAAATAAAATCTGTCTGACTGCTATGGAAATCTGCAAGTGATGTTGCCATAGGAATGTGAGAAGATGACCAAAAGCACATTTTACTTGGACCTGCTTAACAACCTGTTATTTCTCTCCTCTAAACATTCAAAAAGCCTAAGTTGTAACACTTTACTGAAGGCGAGTACAAGGTTACATGAGACCAATATAAGCCTTTTATGATAGCTGATACTAACCTACATTAACATTTATAAACTAGATGCATTTCTGCAAGAAAATGTGAAATCTGATTGTGTGGTTGCTTTAAAACCAGTCTTTGGAGACACCCGGACATTGGTTTTATGGACAAAAAAGGTTTGTATAAAAAATTTTAAAAAGTAAATAAATTTGCACCGAGGATTTGAACCGGTGATCTTCTGATTCTCTTGATTCTGTGTTCGGGGTCTTACCACTAGTTCAAGTTCAAGCTTATTTATATAGCACATTATCATACACAGAAGGTCATTCAGCGTGCTTTAGAGAAATGGAAAATAAAGTAAGACTAAATAAAAATAAACCACAAGGGTCGTGAACTTGCTGGCTCTTACCAAGCCATTTATGGTTAAAGAACATGTGTCACTTCTCATGGCTGAGGGGGAGTGAGGCAAGGCGCAAGGCGCAGGTTCCATAGATGGGATTTTTATTACAAAAAGACACAGACTCTACAAATACAAAATACAGAGGTACGAGGACTAAAACAAAAGACACATCAGGAGCGGGAAACATGCGGGCAAGGGTGAGGGTTAACAAACAACTCAAAATACAAATCTTAAATACAAAACATACTCAAACATCAACCAATCAAAAAACACAATCACTCAAATTAAACACAAGACAGTGTGTTAAACACTGACACAGTGATTGCAAACATGGACATACCCCCTTGTCAAAATAAAAGTCTCTAAACAAAACTAAAGAACAGGCCGCCGGCTGAGACATCACAACATGTAGCCGTAATTATGGGCATTACTTTTACTTAAACCACAACAAACACTGACACACATCTTTTTTTATAACTGAGTTTTAGTGTCTTGAGGAGTCTGCTGTTCCATGTTTCTGTTTCTCCACATTTTCTCCCTTTCCGGCCGCCTCAGCCCTGTCGTCACAGACTGTCTCTTCAACACATATTTTAAACGTGACTCGACTGTCCACTCTCTCTAACCATACATTACAGAGCCGACTCAACAACAAAAACTATTTTTTTAAAGGATCATTACTTGGTCCCTGATTACCTGATCAAAAATCTGAACAAACACATACTGCATCGGATATTAGCGGACATTTTAGCATTGGAACCATGCCAACATTTCAAAAACTGTAGGAGAAGAAGAGGCGCCAAATTCCAGGTATTGAAAGGAAAATATGAATAAAATTTAGAAAGAACAGTAGTGTCGCTAGTCATAAAGGTTCATGCCTGAAAGGGTAATGATGATAGAGACACTGGTTGGAATAAAATGAGTTGTCAAAAGGCATTTTTAGATATCATGTTCAACTTCACCCTACAGTAAAGTGTTCCTGACAAAACTACATGATCAAAAAGACAAAAAGGCCTTCAGCTGAGAGGAGTACAGTTTAAGAAAGCGAATACTCAGTGCATAGAATAATTTCAGTCAGTGATATCTTAATTTCTCCACTGCCATATGGAATGCACCTGTAGATCATGATCTCTCATGAGAACTTACATTGGTGCTTACATTCAAGCCTGACATATGTTGTAGGATGACACCTTTATGCCCTCGTATTGGAGCAGTGACGCTTGATCATTGATGCCTAGTCATTATAGAGCATTTACTATGTTACTAATCAATTATTCATTCTAACATGATAAGGTACTCATAGTTATAAATTGTGCTGTTAGAGAAGCTTCATTCAAGCATTATGTGCACCAAATATGCACCTCGGGCTGGAGGATTGCATGTATGAAGGGTGAGGATGTCATATCCCATTACTACAGTGCTGCTCAGAAGGCTGTGGGATTGGATGGGGATTTACATCTTTAAGCAGGTGGTCCCCATGGTTGTTAAAAACCAGACAGTTGCAGCAAAGGGGAGACATGATTTCTGCAGCGGGCCTTCTAACCTCTTTAATATTAAGAGCCTGTCAAAATTAAAGTCTAGCACATCAAAAGCCTGTCATTAAGGCTCATAGCTCCAGTGTCAAATTATCAGCGTCATAATACGCCTTGAGGAATTCCATCTGACAAAAGGGGATAATTTTAGGCGTTCTGAGCTCGCTTCCAGCGAGCTGGGTTTATTCCTGAGCACTAAATGCAACAGGGGGGTCGAGCAGACAGGGACACAGGTGGCCATAACTGGGGGGTTCAGGATTTCATCTGGCATGATAATTCTGCCATTATAGATGAATTACTGACCCACCCTAATGCCCCACAACCAGAGGTGTGTGTGTGTGTGTGTGTGTGTGTGTGGTTTTTTGCATTAACAATATTTTTGCATCTCTCAGCATTATGCACAATCTAGCTACCTTTGTCAGGATATTTAGATTTAGCTTGGCCATGGACAAACTGCAGACCTCAGCACTAGCATCTTCTATTACGTCTGCGTATGAGGAAATGGAATTACTGTACCTCCGAACGCACAAGGGCAGCCGCATTTCTCGGTGCACACTTCATCAATTTAGATCATATGTAAATTCAGTCCAGTAATGCACTTGTTAATCTGCATTAAACTGAATGAGTTACATTTATTCCAGTCCAAGATATTTACTAGGGAGGAACTGAACATACTAAGTACTGATCAGATGCCAGTGCTCTGTTGTAGTAGAGAAGTAAAACTTAAACATAGCTATACAGTAGATGCCGATGTATCATATTAAGGACGGTCTTGCACAAAAAGACTTATTACACAAATTATGATATAATTTCTACGCTTTAACAAGGACTCATTGGCATTAACAGGAAAAATTGTTTCTATGAAGCGTCAAAAGCTATGTTTGGTGCCCCGCCTGGAGATGTTTTGGTTTGTTTAACCTGAGTAAGTGAGTACGTGAGTGAGTTATAAGCTATGACTTTTAATAGGTTAAACTGATTAACCATTTTTACAGTGAAGAAAGACATAAATGTGTACTGTTAACAAAGCTATAAATGTGCACTGTCAATGAAGCCAGTATTAATGTATCAAATCAGTGCACCACCAAAATTTACCATCACAGAAGAGCATCAATATTCCAAAAGAATGTTGAAATGAGGGCAGCTAATGACTAACATTTACTTAACCATGTAATGCTTATTCATGAGAGGGGCATTACTAAAACCAAAAGAGTCTTGGCCAATGACCTAGATTGTGTGCTTTAAATGCTTTTGATTAAGAGCACAGCAAGCCCCGGTTATGATGGTCTATATCTCTGAGTTTACTGGCCTGTTACCATTGACCTCCACTGCAGGCTACATCCACAAACACATTCCCTTATTTATTAGCATCCAAAATTTATTGGACCAGAGTAGCACACTCAATATGTTAATAAAACACCCTAAAAGCTTGCCTGGAGGATATCCAGAGATAAACTGTTGGCATTTGAGGCCACAAAAGGCAACAGTGATTGTTTGCTTGGCTGACTTGCACAAAAAAACAACAGAAATACCACAAGACTTCAGAACGGGATTGCGTTCACAATAAAAAAGGCACAAAATAATGTGGTGGAGTACCCTCTGGGGTCTGTGACATGTATTGATGGTAATGCCTTATAATACCGATGCTATGAGTTGTCATCCTGGTCGAGTAGACATTTCAAAATGCGATGCCTTGACTGAGTTACCTGCGCAGCAGTGTTGTCATGCTGATTTCATGCTTTGACGCCATGGACTGACCAACTCTGCCTCAGGCAACAGTGCGCGGAGCATACACAGTGGAGCATTTCTGAAAACTTTATAAAATATTGAGATCCTTATCTAGTTCGAAGATCCTAATAATACGCACTCCTATTTCAGGCCTTCTTGGTGCAGAATAGTCATGATTATTCAATTAAACGGTACTTTCTCAATTAATTTGGAGTAATTAGTTGCAAATGAAATTGGATGATGATAATTGGTCTTCCTTACAATTAGAAACAAAGCCTACTGGACACACCAATTTTGAAAAAAAAAAAAAGTATACGGAAAAAAGTATATGAGAAAAAGTATTTGAAAAACAATCATATACACATATACGGGGTGGGGGGGTGTGCATTAGTGTAACCAGAGGTCTGTGTCTAGGCTGTGGTACTATCCCATTACACTGACTCCTGTTTACAGACTCTTCATAATTGATAAAAAATTTGTTGTGCGCGCAGAGGTCTGTGCCTCGGCCGTGGTGGCAGGGGTGTGTGTGTGTGTGCGTGTGTGTGTGTGTGTGCTATATATATATATATATATATATATATATATACACACACATATATATATCCACACACTGAGCTGGTCAAAGATGTGATCCATTAACCAAATGAACTAGAGACTTCATCTCTGACATTAAAAATTATTCCTCAACAATGAAGCAGCAGTCTGATTTAAACCATGCGCCTGTGGAAAGGATTTATAACGCTTTACAGCACACTGTAATGTTCACGTCTGCGGCTGCAGTACGGTGAAAATACAGATTAACAGGCAAGAAAGTGAAAGCATCCATCATGCAATTAGTAGCGGAAATAAAAAATAACAGAGAGCAACAAATAATTTCGGACTGTTTTTTACATCACCAAGCATACATAACTAGATGACTGTAACTCTGACATTTGCTGCATTTTTAAAGGTCCTTCAATTTGAGCTTCAAATGAGGTATTTGTTCCTAACCGACATTTTTTTCCCTCTATGTAGAACTGCAAGCCCTCAATTTTCAACTGCCTCTTTAAGATAAATCAGAAGAATGGATTATTTGCACATCTGAATGCGTACACTGAGCAATCTGTACTGTCACACAAAAAAACTGCATTCCATGAAGCACCTTTTTAGGGTTCAGTGGAAATCAGTTTCAAAAACGACCCTCAACAGGCTATGAAAAAGACACCCCAGAGTGTGTTACAATGACATTTACAGCTAGGGAGGAAAACAATGTAATCTGATGAGTCATCTGTCACTCATTTCTCTCTTTTTCTTTTCCACAACGCATACTTGTTTGTGTTGGAGGTGCACATGGCTTATATTTGTCATATTTTGTGTATTAAAGCACAAGAAATATATCCTTAGTCTTAAATGCACTGTGAACAACTTCACCAGCACAATGCCAAAATCCAACATGTTTTACTTCTAAAGCATCTTACTTCAATCACAAACAGTCCATTTATTAAATAGCTTAAAAACGGAGACAACCAATATACTGTACCTATTGCATAGCAATAGAAATAGATAAGCACGTAGAAAACTACAAATCATACGTGAAGGGTGAGAAATATAACATCATGATACTTCTAGACATTTTCAGAATGCTTTGTTTTCATTTTGTATCTTCAAACTGGAGCAAAACAATCAACCAGAAAATGAGCTAAAAACAATTAAATTATAATTTATGGATTATTATCCCATTACTATGTAGTTACTGTACACTGACTCCTGTTTACAGACTCTTCATAACTGCTAAAAATCTTTTTGTGATGCATACACATTCTAAAAAGTTTTAAAATTGCACACAAGATATGCTGAAATGTGTACAATGATGTGATGTATCAAAATAATGATAACATACTGTCATACTGTCCTTCCTGCACAAACAGGGAAAAAGGACACACTATTGGCTGCATCACTCTTACACAAGGCTTTATGTAAATATAGATAAAAGTGCTTCTCATTCAGGGCACACTGAGGAGTAGATCTACGCTCCACATATTAGCACTTTAGGCTATTTGCCATTCCACCTCAGTGGGCTTGGCAATTTGCATCCAACCAAAACGTACATGATGCAGGTGCTGTCATTTCTGCCTCCCTATTAAACAGTGCTAAGACAAAAAAAAGGCAGACTGCTTATTTCAGGATGGTCATGGCTAATGCACATTATAATTGGCCTGAACATGGGACAATAAATCTTGATATGTTTACAGCAAGGACACATACATACAGACTCCTAAACCCTGTGATGCTGCAGGGAATCGGGGCATGAATACTGCCAGGCTCATTTGCATCTATTTAGTGTATTTTTTTTAATAGAAGGACGTGAGAATAGGGTCTGTTTGGACAGAAAGAGTATGGAAATGCTGCTTTAATGCCTGACGAACAGCCAGACTTATTCAGGGCTTCATTGTTTAAAATATACTTGAAATTATGGCATTCTCACAGATGGCATGAATTTTTAAATTATTATTTCTCTCGCCTCACCTAGATTTCCTAGCTCATGCAAGTGAATACAGGCACACACACCTATACACGTGCACACACTCATCCACTCTCACACACAACACAAGCTAAAACAGCAAACACCCAAGAGATTAAACACGGGCAACAAACACAAGTGTGCACACACATCAAAGGACCCATGCAAGGAAGCACCCACATCATACATGACACCACACAAACATCAACCGAAACCAGGGGCGTATTGCCATGGTTGTCTAGGGCTTTGAATAATTTAAATGTGGGAAAAATGTATATTACTCATGCCTGACAGAGCCTTTGCTTCACTTGACAGCAGACTTTAGGAACAAATAGTGTGTATCAGTGATACAGATTGACAAAATGCGTAAGAGCTAAGAATAATTATAATGACCCTGCACATCATGCCATGGAGCTCAGTAAGGTTTAAATACCTCTGCTCAGGCTCGAGCTTGAACTGTAGGAACATTCCCTGCGACTGTACTTGATGTATTTCAGCATGTAATATCAGTAGCCAGGAGGCCAGTATAATAATAATAATAATAATAATAATAATAATAATAAAAATAAAATAATAACAACAACAACAACAACAATAATAATAATAATAATAATGACAAGAGCAACACCAATAACAACAACCACAATTACAACAACAACATAAGCAATAATAAATAAGAATAAGAATAATAGATTTAAGATTCAAGATTGTTAATTTGTCACATGCATAGTTATACCTCAACACGCGGTAAAATGTATCCTAAACCACTCAATTTTTAGCACAGTGTAATATCATAAGATATGTACAAAACTGAAATATAAAAACAAATCTAAATAATAATAATAATAATAATAATAATAATAATAATAATAATAATAATGAGAAAAAGAAGAAGAAATGTAATTATAGTAATAATAATCACATATTTAATGTACACGCTTGTGATTTGATGACATTTTCTGATTTAAAATCTAAATTTTCTAAGTTCAGAAGCTTAATATTACGGAATGCAGACACCAGCACAACCAATACAACCAACTGTAGTGCCCAAAAATACAAGCCTGTGTGCTGCATTTTCTAATAATGCAGTCAAAAGTATATTAATACTCTAAGACTACCTTTTATTATGAAGTATTTAAAGGGTACTGCTAGCTCAACCGAGAAACCGTTGCATTTATCAGTGATCTGTTTCATCCCCGAGCAGTACTTTCCAAAGTCAGGTAAAGTGGGAGTCTGAGAAAAAGTTATTCAGACAGGAACAGAACGCAAGTAACTTAAAACTCTGCTGTAACTGAAGCCCACAGTAAAGAGAGCTCTGAAGAATGAATGACCGAGTCCTCATTCACAAGCACATTTAGCCTGACCCCTGAAATTCAAATCAGCTTATTAAATATCCATTTCCTGGCCAGGTTCGCATTTCCTGATTTGTAGCATCAGATGTAAAAAGAGTTTCCAGTAAGTGTGGGCTATTTAAAGAGCTCTCCAAGTTGTCAAGTACATTCTACATCCTACATCCTGGATACCGCACTCAAAAGAATGTTTCGCAGTAAAAAAATCTTTAACATCAGAAAGCTTTAAAATATATACTAATGTTCGGTTACATTGCAGTCCTGTAAGATTTTATGAGAATTTTAAGATTTTTGCCTGTAAGATGTGTCTTGTGTCCTCCGGCCTTTGATGATGAAATTATTTAATGTATCTACTTCGCTCTCAAATGGAAAGTAAATTTAGCCTGCTGTTATTCTCCACTTATTATAAACAAAGTAATGCATATAGAATATGTACATTTTTGTTGGTACCACAAAATACAATATAGAGGACAGCTGGTGTTTTCAACTGACTTGAAGACAGTGATGATATGGAGATCAACATTATACACAGCCTTTTTTTAATACACACACACACACATACACACACACACACACACACACACACACACACACACACACACACTCAACGGAATG
>JBBPCX010000147.1:13651678-13665752 GCA_037974365.1 Hydrocynus forskahlii | reverse complement strand
TTCTTATTCATAATTACATGTAAAATGATCCTGGAGGACAGGAACAGTACAGTTTTTTTTCTCTCTCTATCATCGATTTGATATCTTGTACATTATGTATTTATTGCTCCTTATCCAAAGCAAATGATTTGTTTTTGCAGTGTTTAACACCTACATACAGCTGTGGCATAGGTATAAAGTACTGTATTTTCAACCAGGTTATTGGAGGGATTTTGTTTGGAGTGTTATTTGTGTATTAAACGATCCATCATAAATGGTGCAGGACTGAAACTGGGAGCAGCAAAATTATGTTTTGCTTAGAGCAACAGAATGTCTTGTGCCTGTCCCTCTCTTGAATCTCTGTCAACAAGCTCTCATTCCTGAAATAAAAACCAGGCGGATGGAATGCCACTTTTTCATCTGCACAAATGTTGAATTTCACTCATTGATTCCTAGAAAGAAGCAATAAATTCTCCAGAGAACAGGACCTTCTAAACCCTTGATGTACTTTGGGTTCTCAGGATTATGACTATTACAATTTTCAGTTACAAGATTCATGGCAGTTACTAAAAGCTTTATAGCAGTCATTCATAATAAATGTAAAAGTGTAATAAAATTAAAAACTGAACAATAAGCCTGCAAAATTAAGGTAAGATAATGAAGTGCATTACTGGAGACAGATTTATTAGTTGAATAATTTACAGTCTTGAGGACTGGCACCTGCATGGTTGGTGAGTAATTGAGAAAACAGTTTCACTCAGGACTGATGTCAGAGAGTCATTTAGTGGGTCAGTGCTGCACCACTCAATCATCATACCCCAGTAAAGCCACTGTTTTGTACATGATTCTACAGTGACAAGCAATCAAAGTGAAAACAAGTTTCTGCAAGGCTTGTCATGTGCACCCAGCACGCACAGAATGGGTGTGCTGTATCTATCCTGTATCTTGTTCAGCTTGTTTTGCCTTGTGGATGGATAAGTAGCTATTAAACAGTAGCTATTATAACTGCACTACCTAAATTACTGAAATACCAATAGAATCACAGTGGCTATACAACTGCAGTAGGTTTGTAACTGTAGTATCTACATAACTGCAGTAGGTACATAACTGTAGCATCTATATAATCATAGTGGGTATATAACTGCAGTAGCTATATATAGCTGCAGTAGGTGTGTAATTGTAGTATAAAGGCAGTATGTATATATCTATCTATCTATCTATCTATATATATATATATATATATATATATATATATATATAGATAGATAGATAGATAGATAGATAGGTAGGTATGTAACTGTAGTATAAAGGCAGTTGGTATATATATTGCAGTAGCTATATAACTATGATATCTATAAAGGCAGTAACTATATAACAACAGTAGCTATCTAATTGAAGTAGGCTTTTAACTGTAGTACCTATGTAAATGCAGCAGGTGTGTAACTGCAGTTTAAAGGCAGTAGCTATGTAACTGCAGTAGGTATGTAACTGTAGTATCTATATAAAGGCAGTTGCTATATAACTGCAGTAAGTATGTAACTGTAGTATCTATATAAAGGCAGTAGCTATATAACTGCTGTAAGCATGTAACTGCAGTAGGTGTGTAACTGTAGTATCTATATAAAGGCAGTAGCTATGTAACTGAAGCAGGTATGTAACTGTAGTATCTACATTAAGGCAGTAGCTATATAACGGCTGTAAGCATGTAACTGCAGCAGGTGTGTAACTGCCATGTGTATATAAAGACAGTAGCTATATAACAGTAATAGATAATATAACTGATGAAGGTATGTAACTGTAGCATCTATATAAAAGCAGCAGGTATGTAACAGCAGTGCGTATATAACAGCAGTAGCTATTTAACTGAAGAAGTTATATAACCGTGGCATCCATATAATGGCAATAGCAATATAACTGTAGTGTGCTATGTGACTATTAGTTATTATAAAACAGCAGTAGCTGCAATCCATATAACTGGTGTTGGCCATGTAGGGGAATGTAACACTACAAGACTTACATAGTGATCTACCAAACAGTTTAATCAATACCCTTTACATGTATTTCTTTTCCATATCTGAAGATCGCCATCATTTGTGCAGGTGTTCTTTAACACTACCAGATCTACTGCCACTACCACCTTCAATTAACCTTCAAATCCCTTGGTTTAATGTTCTTAATTATGTTGTGTGTGGAAAGGAGTCCATCAAACAGAAAGGTCACGTTATTAAAGAGGAGGCTCCTACTTGTTAACAGTGTGGCCCTACCACGTTAGAATTAAGGATGGATCCCGGAGAACGGTAACCGGGGCAAAAATTCCTTATTTTCTCATACTTACCTCGATCAAAAATAGTGTATTGGTCACGGATAAAAGCTCTTAGGAATATTTGTCTGTCCTACAGTGGATATGAAAAGCAGTCACATCAGAATGATTAAATACAATGGATGAATGTGATAATCCTGTGTCAGCAGAACACACGTTCGAAGCCCTTGAGGGCTGTCAATTTTGCCATTTAGAGAAATGATGAATAGCTCCCATTTATCTCTGAGGCTGACGGGAATGCCAATGACATAAAAAAGATCCTATATCAGTGGAAAGGCCAATGAAACTCAGACCATGTTTATGCAATATCTAAAGTGTTAATTCAAATGTACATCAACGGATGTCAGATGAGACCACATAATATAATTATAACAGCAGTTTGCAATGACAATTGGCTGTTAACCCTGTCAAATCTAACATATCGGCAGTGATGCAGTCACAGATTTTGGCTTTGTGTGCTTTAGATCACTAAAGTCGGCAGCCTATTTATGACATGTGCACATCCAAACTGAGTGTAGAAAGTGGAACTGGAACTTTCTGTGTACTGTTATGTTTCTTATCTTTGTATTGTTGGACAGAGTGGTACTGTTGGACAATCAGATTAGAATTCAGATCAGTGAGCACTTGCTATTGATTTGTTTCACCACAGGAACAATCAAAGTTGACTGACCTGTGAAGTATATTCCTATCCACATGCTTGACTGCCCAGAATAGTAGCTTGTAACACAAAAATGAAAATCTAAAATTTAAGAAATTACAGCAAAGAATAGATTAAATGGCATGTAGGTTATACTGTCTTCAGTATTTTGGCAGTAATAAACCATTAAAACAGTATTACTATTTATTATTGATGAAGATTCACCTATATGAGGTCAGCAGTGGTCTTGTACAGTATTTGCATATGGCTTTTGACTGATTCTACCTATGAGTTATAAAAGTTGCAAATCTGTTCAGTAATCTCTGCTGATAAGTGGCAGTAACAGTGAACCATGCTCCAGGGACACTTTGGCCTGAGCCTGTGCTCCTATATCTCAACGCAAGAACAATACGGGTTGTAGAATGACAGCAGGATAGAATCTTGCTAATGCCCTTCACTAGCCCACCACAGTCCTCCTCAATGCCCCTAAAGAGAGTCTCACTGAAGGATCACTGTACCCAGTCAGCGCTGGACAAAGAGGCTTCAGAACCCAAACGGACCAATCTGTTGTAGTGGCTGCATCTGCAGTCGACATTTACTTCTATGCATACTTTGTGTTTATTTCATATGTAAGATAATGGAACACTTTAATTTCCCCTCTGGGATTAATAAAGACTTATCTGACTTTAACTGACTTTAGCAGAGGCTTTAACAGTACATGTGGTGATGCTTATAACTGTAAAGCCATTTTAGTTGGAATTTCAGAAAATGAAAAAAAAAATACTGAGCGATATATGATATACAATGTTCTGTTTTAGAATGTTAACACATAGAAATCACACAGAAATGCTGTTTAGGAGTTTTTACTTTAGGCATGCTGGAATGTGGAACATGGAGAAAATGGAAATGGACAAAAAAAGCAGATGTTGATTTAAGTATAGGTTTTCCGGTTTGAAGAACAGATGTGGATGACTTGAGTACAAGCGTACGTCACTCTGGATAAGAGCGTCTGCTAAATGCCATAAATGTAAATGTAAATGTAAATGGAGTATACAAATATAGGAAACCAGGACACGCAAAAAGGCTTCTCTACACAACAGCTATGATGATTCCTGTTCCAGCTGACTTTACATTGCAGCTAAGACTTCACTCTGTGGTCTGTGATGCTGGTGTGTGTTTGTGTTGTGGATTTGTTTATTGCTAACCATGTATTTCATAACAGCTTTAAAGTTTTGAGCTTGATAAAGGTGTTATATATACACTTATTATTATTATTATTATTAGAGTGCAAATGGCACCTCTTGTGAAAAATGTTCAGCCCGCTAAACTTGAAGGTGTGAATGAGCAAGTGCACAGACTAGTTGCATGAATGCCCTTCATTTAAATTGGATTAAACTGTGAGAAGGAGATAGATTACCATCCCTGGTCTCTAGACAAAGTTTCACCATCATAAAGAATGCACTACAGTCAGCACTAATGGGAATAATTATGTCCATGAAATGACATTCTCACAAGGAAAAAAAAAAAAATGCAAAAAATGTCAGGCATACAACCACACACAGACTCACAGAATATATAGGCAGCAGAAAATCAAAATAAACATTTTTAGAGTCTCTTACATCACTGTTCAAACAGTGAAATAAAAATTTAAACAGGATGCATCAATTTACAAAGACTAGCCCAAGGCAGTCCATGGGAGGAGGTGCAATTTGTCATCTGTGGCAGCAGAAAAGTCCTCTAGTGCCATACTTACCTTAGACTGAGATACTTTCACACAAAAACATCTAGATTTCAGCCCTGCAACCCTCTAAACCAGGGGAGACCTATCTTATCTGCAAAGGGCTGCAGGTGTTCCTATCAATAAAGCTGGAGCCCACTTGATGAAGTTTTTAAAGAGCAACCGATTAAACGGTGAAATCAGTTGAGCTTCTCTGGAAAAAAAACAAACAAACAGAAGACACACCAGCCCTCTGTGAGTAAGCCTGGACACCCCTGCACTGGACTGGTCAGATTCCACATCTTTCTCTCGTCGCCATAGTTTCATCCATTCTTATTATGTCTGCGTGCCGGTGGTTACCTAATTGTTACACTCAGGTGTGCCTTATCAGTGTTCTGTTCATGCAAAGGTTTTAACAGCCTTGGTCAAAGCTTGGTCAAGGCATGGTGTATATAAAACGTAACTTAAACATACTTATAAAACATAAAATGTCTGAAAATGTACTAGAACTTCTGTAAAGGCCACATTTTATATTTGATTTTTTCCCCATATTTAAAGTCAGCAAAACTGTATGTTTGTGCATCGAGTGGTACTTCTTTACATTAGGAAAACCAATATAACTTAATCTGACTGCCCAAACCTTAGCACTTGTATGTAGTACTCTTTGTCCCTTTTATGTTCTTATATTCTTAAGCTTGTGTGACGTTACTGATTTTAGGACCAGATTTGATAAGCTATGTTGTTTTTCCTGTTCACTGAGTGTTTGTAGCCTTTTTCTTCATTTTCTTCATTTTTCCTAATATTGCTTTCTGTTCGTCTGCTCCTCCGTGGATCTTTCCCCACTATAATATTTCTTCAAATATTAAAGAAATCTTCCTTCTGCCATACTTCATAAGTCACTCCCTGTACCTAGAACTGCAGGAGTCAACCTTGGGTTTGACTGAGCTTGGAATGGGAAATTGGCTCTTAGCAGCGGAATTACACCCACTTTCACACACACACACTCACACACACTCTCACACACACACTCACACACACTCTCACACACACACTCACACACACACTCACACACACACATACACACACACACACTCTACCTTTACTCTGTTATCTGCAGGGCCCTGTTTTGGCTTGCCATCCATCTCCTTCTGCCTGCGACGTGTGAAGTGATACACAGGACCTTGCCACGACTCTTCTTTGGTGACAGGGTATTTTCACCTCAGTGTTTCATCCTCTGTGTTGCCTAATATTGGAGTCTATCGATTGCATCTGTGAACCCCAGTGCACCTGGGGCTGTTCCGTTAAAGAACCTGGTCTCAACAGCTCAGGACGGCAAAGATCTGTGTTATAAACTGAAAAGGCCAATTTACTCAAGGAAACTGAGCTTTGCCTCGTCTAAATTATCCTTATGATTTTGAATCAACCGTATGAGTCTAGTGCATTCCCTGAATTCAAATAAATAGAGTTTCTTCTGTTAAAGTCAAGAGCTGACTGGATGATTGTTTTTTCCAAAAAGTTTGATTTTTAAAAAAAAAAACGGTTGAAAGAACAACAACACAAAAATACAGAGTAGTCATAAAATTAAAAGGAATAGAATAAAAAATCTATATATATTAATAATTCAGAAAGCATGAAAACTGTAGGAAGTAAAAATCAACAAACACATGAATAATTCAAAACATAAATATTAATACAAAAGACTGAACTAGAAAGTGAACAACTACTTTTTATATCGGTTGAGAGGAAGCTGGTATTGCACAGCAAGCTTGACCATTTTATTTTATCTTAAACGTCTTTTAGAAGCTCTCTGGGTACATGTGTGATTTGTGGTCATCACTTGAGCCAAGCAAAGCCAAACCAATGTGTTTCGATCACAAACCTATCAAGAAATCAAGGTGTCCCTGCTCTAGACGCCCACTGATACAATGGTTCTACCAATAAACACAGCGGAACCAATTTTTCACTTCATAAACCATCTAATTGTCTTTTTTCCAGAAACATGTGTGTTGTAATTTTTCTCTCACGTCAGAATTTATAGTACATATATGGGATCCAAGATCAGGTAAGATCAATTGGGAGACATTCTGAACTACTTTATCTACTCTGTTTTTATCTTTAAAATATTATACTGAGCAAAAAATAGAATAAACAGGGTGAAGCAATGCATTTGCATTGATCTAATATTTACCCATGGCAAAAATTATGTAAACCGTCATATAAAAAGCACGGGTAGGTCATCAAGATAAGGAATATAAATTAATATACTGAAATTCAGAGATATGGTTTATTTAAGATCTAACCAGTCATATCTGGATGTATGACCTCCCAAGGAGTGCAACATACAAGCATCCTGCTGGGGGAACTTTTCCCATCTCTGCTGGGACCTCTGATGCATGATGGCACAGACTCTTCAGGTTCTGCTTACAGTTCATGTATGTGTGTATGGCCTTTGCTAAAACCCATCACGCCTCATGTCCAGCGGCCACAGCCCCCTGAACTTCTTAGGCTATAATCGCCTCTTGTTAAGAAATCCGCAGAGCAAGTTATGATCCATTTGTGACATCTGGTCACATTTTTATATTGACCTCCCATCCCTCTATGACAGAAGGGAGTGGTAAGACAATATTAACTCCTTCTAGCACAGTTTTAGTGTGCACCCACATAGCTGTTATGGCCAAATGCAGGATTCAGTACACCTGTGCTGTGTTCAGAATGGCTCTGCTGGTTATTTGCCGGAGGTCATGCACATATTTCACGCAAAGTACCATGAGGTTGCAGAAGTATTGTGGATGGGCTGTAGTTTGTACTTAGGATGGGTTGACAGGGTTGAAGGTTTTTACCATTTTGCTGCTCAATCCTGACATTTACATCAAAAATGGTGTTTTTTCCTAACTTATTTCCTAAATATGTCCTTCTATGGTGGTTCCTCTTATCTTTGCAAGTGACTGTGGTTACTTTTCTTTTTTGCCACCTGCTAACTGCATGGAAACCCTACTGGACAAGCATAAACAAATCCCAGGCACAAAACTTGCATAATTGTTCATGGTAATATAAAGGCAGTCACCTTTAATATTGTATAAGAATATGAAAATAGCATTAAATGGACACCAAAGAGCCTAACATTCGTTCTTTAAATAATTACTCAAGTGCCCTCTCAAGCAATCGCCCACACATTCTAAAGCAGCGGCGGCATTTTCTTGAACAGCTGTCTCATCCCATCATGGCAGCACATGGAATTTCAGTGGAGAGCTTAACGCTGTGCCCCTGGCTCTTTCTGCCACAGTGTCCAAGAGGACTCAACTCCAGCAGAGCCACAGCCAGAGAAAAACAAGCAGCCAGTCCCCAGGGAGACCGAAGCAAAGGAACGGTCAGGGAACAGCTCCAGTCAACAGCAGAGAGAAGCCAGCAGGTTTTTCAGGCCTCATGACTGTATGAAAACATGCACAAGACATTGTAATCCAAATTCGGCTCTCATAAAGCTAGGAGGTGATACTGCAACGTACAACCACATTTCCTGCGCATGAATTACACTCCTGTTGGTGAGGGGAGAAGAAAACAGCAGCACAATCGGCGAGGATAATGAGCTCTGTATAGTTATTTCCTTTAGGAGGCAGGCAGCAGAGCTAACCTCAGTTTTGGCTCAGCCATTTGGTTCTGAAAGACATCTAATGGAGATTCTCTTTTCATTACCACAATTATGTCTCCACTGCAGGTGAGGAAGGATTTCTTTATCCATGGCTGCAAATATTTCTCTCGCCACCCAGCTTGAGGTAAAAGGTGGATCATGCCTTGTGGTGAGTTGTTGCATGTTTTCCCCTTTATATTTGTCCCTAGATAAGCAATTACAACTACAGCCCCTTGCCAGGCAGGTATGGGCTGAGTAAAAAATGAAAAGTAAGTAGCAGAAATGTGGAAACAAGAGGCCTTCCAGGCACACTTTCAGTCACACTCTATTGTTGAGACAGATGACACCGCAAGCCAGGAGATTGGAAAGGGGAAAAAAATGAAGGAGGCACTTGGAGCAAAGAAAAAACCCCAACAACTCTGGCCTGTATTGTGAAATTGGTATTTTGGAGATGAGAACCAAAAGATGATTCATATTACTACCTCCAGCTAATGTCCTGGAAAAAAGAGGCCAATTCACACGTTATGCTCCAGTGCTCTGGTTGACAATTGATCATCCTCTGCCAACCTTTGGTTTGTTTGTAATGGCTTTTGAAATGACCTAATTTAGAGAAAATGTTCCTCTGCTGCACTTTGCTGCTTCACATCAGTGTTTCACTGATAGCAAGAGATAACGGCAGATGTCAAAGGTTGGCTTTCCGGGAAGCATAAAGAAACAGAACTGACAGTCTTATATAATTTAGTATGGGCGCCTCGTGTGTGTGCTTTCATACTGACCCGCACACAGCCACGGTGTATTATCGAGTACACAACCAGCGTCACACACTCCCCTCGTCTATTCTTATCCATCATGGCTAAATCCAAAGCTTTACACGCTTTGATCATCTGCCTTGTGAGATCACAGCGACCAAAGGTAAGATTGCTTTTGTAAATTAACCTGAACAAAAGATGAAAGAAAACGAAAGGGGAAAAAAAGAATATGATTATGTTCTCTCCCCTCTCCACCCAGCCCAAGCAGCAATAGGGTTCGGTGACTGCTTTCATAAACTTTGATGAAATTCTGACCCCGCCACTTTAATGTCATCAGCGGAACCTAAAGATCAGCCTGCAGCTCAATTGTGTATTGATTGCAGGCCTAATCTGGTATGGATGGGCTGCGCTGGCGGGTCCGGACTAAGAGCGACAGGCTGCACACTAATGTGCCCCACCATCGGCTGCCCACCTCCACCGCAGTGCCACTTCCTTTGATTCTCATCAAAAAGGGAACGTGTCTGCCTTTTTGATCAAGCCCTTGCAAGGATGCCTTGGCTCATTCCTCTAACTAATTGTTGGAGGATTTTTGCACTCTGTGTAGGTATAATTAATCAACTCGAGCAATTAATTATCAAGAGCCCCAAACAGCGGAATGTTTCCTGATTAAAAGGATAGAGTATCGTTTTGACAAAATGGAAATGTCCTGTATACATATGCAAATACTATGCTAGCCATGTTTAAAAAGAAATTAAATGCATATTTAGACAATATTAAGCATTTCAAAGAAAAATCAAGAACTTCACACGTGAGGTTTGCTCGCACACTGTTGTAGATTCCTGTTTATTTTTTAGACCAATTTAGCCCTTATCATGATTTGCTGCAACAAAACACAACAATCCATCACAACATTAAAACCACCAGCCTAATATTCTGTAGGTCCCCTTAATGCCACCCAAACAGATCTGACCCACTGAGGCATGGACTCCACAAGACCTCTCAAAGTGTGCTATGACATTTGAAAGAGTTCTTCAGCAAAAGATCCTGAAAGTCCAGTAATTTGTGAGGTGGGGCCTCCATAGATCAGACTAGTTTGCCGAACACATGCGACAGATGTTCAATTAGATTGAGATCTAAGGACTTTGAAGGTTTCTGCAGTGTGGCAGGGTGCATTACTTAGAAAAAACAGTTGCTACGAAGGGGTGTACTTTGCCTGCAAATATGTTTAGATGGTATGTGTCAAAAACCCAAGGTTTCCTAGCAGAACAGGTTTCCTATGTCAGAGCATCTGAAAATGTCAGATCTCAAACATCAGAGGTAATTCACATGATGTAAAAGAAAACATGAGACCCTTCATCTATGGCTCCATGGTCCAGCTTTGATGAATACATGCCTATTATAGGCACTTTTGGCAGTGGACAGGAGTCAACATGGGCATTCTGACTGCTCTAACCGTTCAATTATAGCAAGCATTCACTTTTTCAGCAATTTGTGCTACATTAGCTCAGACCAGACGAGCTAGGCTTTGATACCTACATGAATACATGAGATTTCATTGGAACATTTTCAGTAGGTACTAAGCACTGCATACTGGGAACACCACGCAAGATCTGACGTTTGGGAGATGCTCTGACACAGTTGTCAAGACATCAGAAATTGGCCTTTGTTAAAGTCACTCAGATCTTTACGCTTGCCTATTTTTCCTGCTTCCAACATATCCGCTTCAAGAAATGACTGTTCTCTCGCTGCCTAATATTTTCTAGCCCTAGACAGGTGACATTGTAACAAGATAATCAATGAAATTCACTTCACCTGTCAGAAGTTTTAATGTTATAGTTAATCAATGTATAAAAGCAATACAAAGAACACAGCTAACACAACCCCTTTACAGAATGATCTATAGTTCTGGGGTGGGTGTGGTATGACTTGGCGACTGCTGATTTAATGAAAGGATGACATCACACATGGGCCTTAATATATTCTCATTACAGTCTACCAAGCACACAAAAGGATCACTGAATACATCCTGATTGTATCTTTCATAACATCTTTACTATGAAGTAAAGTACGTGAATGCATGAAGATATCAGGACTGCTTTCAGTGTGAAAAAAGTTCTGTGGACTCCAAATCTTTAAACATTAGACACAGTAGGGAAATATGCAGCTTTTTTTCTTTTTATAATTGTCTTTAAAAATGTCTTCGAGTTGGAATGAGCAGTTAAAAGTATTTAGGTAAATGGTGGGCAATATGGCCATAAATGATCATGATTAACCTGATCACAATGCACTTTTCTGAACTTAAAGAACAATGACCAATTGCAAGTTTCTTTATAAAAAGACCATAACCCCAGTTAGACTGGATTCACTTAAAAAAAATCAAATAATAAAACTAGATTTTTTAACATGGCACTGCTGGTTCTTATGGTATGTGCTTATAAAAGTGAATCAGGATTGTATTCAAAGTATACTGCATACTGGCTGATGTCGATGTTTGTAGACTACTGGCTGAAAAATAAAAAGAAAGACAAACTATCTAGTTTGTGGGTAATGCTATCAGTGGTTCCATGAATATATGTCACAGGCCCAGCTTTGAGAACTTTGATCTCCAGACTTATTTTGATAAACTAGATCAGGCCAGCAGTTTTCTTAAGTGATAGCAATGCCAACAATACACAACCATGACCAACATATCAGTGGAACAAGTCATTCATTCAGGGTAAAACTACACTGAAGTGATTATTCCTTTCAATCTTAATCTTTGTCCGAACAACCCTCCACTGATTTTACTCAGTATTATTGCTGAGGCTTAACAGTCTTATAAAACATGGACAATTATTTCGTCAAGTTGCCCTTTAAATGTCCCATTTGCTTTCAATTAAAATGTTATAGACACAGTAATTTTGACAGAGAAGCAAATGCCTGAAAAGGTAGCTGGCTCAACATTTTGCTGGCTCAAAGTGTCCCTACACAGCACACACAGCCCTGTGAGGTAAATTTCCAGAGGTTATAAAATGTGTCTCTCTTTTCTCTGCAATTACCAGGGTAATGACAGACAAGCCCTGTCCCCATGCTTGAGATCCAGCGACCCTGTCCGCTACTGTCAGCTGCTGCTGAGCTTGTTATTTTGAACTCCAATTTTGCTCTCAGGGACTGTAGACACCCTTGGTAAAAAAAAAAGGATGATCCTCAAAACTGGGCATTAAAACTAACTGATTTAGACAAGGTAACTCAAATTATGTTTTCTGTAGCAAACGGAGGTCATGGTATGGATTGAGGCACATCAGAAGGTGCGGAATGAAGTGTGAAAAGAATTCTGAATATGTGGTGGTGGCATCTCCGCAAGTGGAGAGTATAGGAGGAAGTGGGGAAGCCGGTGGTAGTGGTGCAAGGTTGTTTATTCTGTTGTCATTTTTAATGAGTCCACTGCTTTTGAGAGGAGATGGAAGAGTGTCAGAAACAACAGTGGGGAAGAGCAGCTTCAGTGCTTTACACTGTCCAATCTCTGCCTCCAACTGTCTGTCCTTTCCTCTCTGTGCTTGTCACTTCATCTCCAGATGATGCAATTTCACCTTACACTTTATCCAAAATAACCAAATACAGTTCTGGCAAATATATTGTCTACACAGATTTGCTGGACTTGACGTCAGAGTGACAGATCCACTGGGTTTCATTTACTATGTGCTTCAGAGTTTTTATTTAAAAGAAAAGCTAAATAAATACACTGTAAAATGGTTTCTCAGATTAACTTAAAAACTAGTGATCTGGTGACAAGCAATTAATCAGAATCAGAATCAGAAAACTTTATTGATTCTGGAGGAAACTGCATAACTGGTTTCATTCAATTCAAACGAAGAATGCACTTCGAATGAAAGAAAGCAAAAAATAGTTTGGATGAAAAAAGTAACATTTTACATCAATACAACTTCAAAAACCTTTCAGATCAACTTCTGTCCAGTTCCACATTTTAACCAGAGAAGTTCCCCCAGGGTCTTATAGACCTAGACACAGACAAAGAAAAAAATATCTTCCTTCTGGAAGTCCTAGATACTTATTTTATTTTTGGACTGACCTGAAGGCCTAGCTTTAACAGCCTTGATGTGCTGCTGTTTGTGACAGTGAAGTATGTTTTTTCCCCTTCTGTAGATCACATTTTCATCTGGTTTACATTTAGAACACTGGAAGAGACTTTTTGATGTTATTAATAAAAGAGTCTAATCAACAACAAGCTACGGAAGGTTTCTTTGAGCACTCAGCTAAAGGTACCAGCACTCAGAATGAATGGGTCCAATTTTTGTTAAATTATCATCTGGGTCTGTGATGCAGAGAGTGGATTTATATCCACTAAATAATCAAGAAATGGCAGCAATCTGTTCCACACATTCATAAGCACCTCAGTAAACATGAGAGACTCTGTTATCTTACTTCTTTCTAAACAGCCAATGTGCACCTTTACTGTTGATGAGCAGCTCAATACTGACAAAGGAGTAGAATATTGAAAGAAATTCAAACTTCTTACTGCAGTTTTCTAAATAACATTGAGAGACTTTGCTGGTATTTATTTATTTGTAAGTTTATATGGCTTAGCACAGAACAAAGCTTGGTCATTCATTGCCATTCAACAGCTGCCATGTTAAAATGAGCATTTATAATGTTTACTGTTTATTAGGAACTCCAGTATGAATACAGAGTAAGAGTAAAGGTATACAGATACTGAAAAAAATGTGAGTTACAATTTGAGTTCATTTATAAGATTTCCTATAATCAAACTACGTCTTCAAGGTGATGTTAGAAATTGGTAAATGCCTTTGAATGATGATAACTGCATAAATCAGATGAATCTGATTGCTGGTATAAATGTAAACACAATGAGTGATATTATTTAAAAACATTTTGTGGTATTAAATTATCAGGATGCCTTAAACTTCATTTTATTTAAAGGCACCTTTCAAGGATTCCTTACAGACAAGAAAACCAGAGCATAAAATTACTAATACAAAAGAGGACAAATAAAAATATCTTTAAACAAACATATCTATATATCTATATA
>JBBPCX010000147.1:13610809-13645510 GCA_037974365.1 Hydrocynus forskahlii | reverse complement strand
TGGGCATTTTTTGACTATAATGATAATGATAAGAAGAAGAAGAAGAAGAAGAAGAAGAAGAAGAAGAAGAAGAAGAAAGAGGAGAGAAAGGGGAGGGAGACAGGAAAAGAGAATTTGAAGAAATTAAAAAAGCAGAGAGAGAGGATGAGAGAATGAAAGAAAAGAGAGAAACAAGTGACAAAGAGAGAAAAAGAAACAGAGGAAGAATGAAATGAAAAGGAAGAGCGGTATGAGAGAAAGAATGATAGAATAGGTGCAGACAGTGAAAAAAGTTGCAGAAGAGAAAGAGAGAGAAGAGAGAGGGAGAGAGAGAAAGAAAGAGAGATGCTATCAGGGGAAATCAAGCCCTTGGTCTCAGTGTGAAGGGGGCTGACGGATGGGCCTACCATACACACATACACACACACACACACACACACACACACACACACACACACACACACACATACAGAAAGTGTAGCTGGGCTCTTCACTACCCAGGCTATGCATGCAACCACCCACAAGATCCCTCCCGCTGCATCGCCATCAATCAAAGCAGCGCTTCAGCCCTGGCCCTTTGCAATCGTATTGTAGGGCATGGCCAGTGCTGAAGTGAACAAACCCTTGTCTGATGAGGAGGAGGCGGAGCTCTGGTGGAGAGGGAGGATATCATTCCCAGCTGGAGCATCACAGCCACATACTGGAATTTCACTGGAACAGTCAGGCTTTACTTAAAATTGGCAGGCGACAGATACATAGGCTTCAAGAGTGGTGAAGGTTTGCAGGCTCACCTTCCAGAGACCAGGCTAAGCTAGGAGCTTCCGGCACGCCGGCCACGCCAGTTTAATTATTCCTGTCTGACCCGCATCTGCATGCATCAGTAGCTTGGCACAGTCTGCTAAAGCGCTTTAGCATGCTGCATAGGAAACAGCCCTGCTGAAGTCAATAGCACAGAAATAGCAGCCAGGACCCAGCAGCATCGTAAAGACACGCCACAGCATGAGACAGAGCAGATACAGTGACATCCTGAACCATAGCTCACGGTCCCGCTGAAACAAAGCTCTAAACAAACCACTACAGACACACACACACACACACACACACACACACACACAGATACAGAGAAAGGAAGCAACATGCTTATTTTAATCTGCCTTTCTTGGTACACCCAAAGAGACAGTAATAGAGATACAGTTCCCTGTTAATCTACTTTAATCATGCCTACATATTGCCAGACATGCTTTTACCAAGTATGCATTACATGCATTACATTTTCTTGATCTGTCTAAAACAGTGATGAACATTAAACAACTCCTCATGACGCAGTCCCCTCTTGATGCATCCAGAAATATAGATAGACAGATAGATAGACAGACAGACAGACAGACAGATTGATAGACATAACATTTCTTCTTTGTCTTAAATCTGAAGCCTCTTTTACACAAGCACTGGAATACTGAACACTCCTACACATTACCCAGTGTATGCATGATTGAATGCGAATGTCCGAAACAGCTGCACCAGACATTAAAGGACTTCACCATTCGAACTCCCCAGTACAAAGTTTGTGTAATGTCTGATTAAGTCTGTCTGTGAACAGAGCAGGTCATTTTCTGAAGAATTCACAGAGAGTGAGTGGTTTGTGACGATGACATTATTGACATTATTGCAAAACCGTAAATATACAAATATCTAACTTGAGACACCACGAGATTCAATAACTTCTGTCTGTGAGGGCTGATGCCAAAAGTGTCCTGGAAGTTATGAACCAGCTACATAACTGCGTCATGTCCTCTACCCAGCCACCACCACAGAGTATTTTCAGTAGGTGTGAATGTGCCTGACATGGACAATCTCTTGCTGTGTACTACAAGTGTGAAAGGGCAAGTCCAGACAATGTCCAGACCTGATTCTACAGACATTGTCTAGAGTTCATGTCTGAAAACATCTAAAAGTCCTCAGGCTATCTATTTTTGACACAGTGTTAAACAAGGGAGCTGCCTTATCCTCCCTCCAAAGAGTGCATGCTTCTGTCAATCAGGGGGTCCACAAAAAATAAAACTATTAAAGTTAAGCATCACTGAACAATAAGACTACCTTTATAAAGGGTTCAGTTGTAGATAGTTTATAAATCATTAATGTCAGCCAAATTAATACGCAGTTACTAACAAGTTATAACCGTTGTCAAACATGATGCAGACTCACTATTTGGCAAGATCTCAGATGTTATTAGCTGTTTAGCTGATCTTGTCTCTTTCTCAGGCAGAATGTTAAACTGCAAACTTCATCAGGTTTATTCATTTATTAAAGTGCTACTACCATTAAAACACCAGATCCCGCCAAATAGTGAGCCTGCATCACGGAGACTGCAATGTGGAATTGTTTATACCTGCTTATTAATGATTGTCTACAACCTAATTAGCAACCTGATTATAAATAATGTATAAACCCTTTATTGTCTGATTGTAAAGGGTAGTCTTATTGTAAAGTGGTACCAAGCGGTACCAAGTTTTGGGGTAGACTGTTGAGTTAATTAAGCTGCCCAGTCTGTTAATAAACAGTTGGGGTTTTTTTTCCATCAAGAATGTTGACCTTGGATGAACTGAAGTTTGAAAACATGTTGCCTGGCCTTTTGTGTCTTGAAGGATGTATATTCTACACCTTACCCTTCCAGCATGAGAGCACTGTGTGACTAAAAAGATCTAACCAGTGGGTAGAACTGGCAAAGTAGTAAATAAAGTAATTAATTTATTATAATGACATAACAAAACAAAGTCAGTGGAGAGATCTAAGTGTTTACAAATCTCAAAATGGTACCAAATGGCCTCACACGTAGCCCCGAGGAGCCGCTCTGGTGGAGCCTGATAAAAGAAGCTGATGTAAATCAGCCTGAGCAAATCTCTCATCGAGCCTTTCCACCCAGACAATCAAAACTAAAAGAGAAAAATATATATTTTTTTATTAACAGCAAATCACTGCCATCATACTTTAACTAATGTGTTAAAGTCATAATGTGTGGCAAACTGGCAAAGTACCATTAACACTGCAATTTTGATTGGGCAATCAGGCCATTATGCTAAATAGCTTCCATAATAAAGCTACTGAAGCACATCAAATTCATGAATAAGACCTAGTGGCATGCAAATAACAGGACACAGAGGGTTCATTTCACTCCACGTTGTTGACATGTTTACCACTGCAGCTCAGTTGAGCTACATCTGTTCCTCAGGGGTTATGATGATGATGCTGTCACTGACCGCATTACAAACTGATAAGGTCTATTTGCCAGACAAACACAGAGAATATTGAGTCAGATTTAACAACAGTCATAAAATATAAACAAGAGTGCAAAGACCATAAGGCGGATTTGCCGGAACAAAGATGATTTGGCCTGCTGAGTTCCGAGGGTTCAGGCACACACGTCGCAATCGTAAGATGACTTGAGGGCATGACTTGAGGCCATTTTTGCCCACTTAACGACTCTGCTGCAAAAATACAGTATCTGTCTTAATGCTGTATTCATTCAAACTTGTACTGTAGCTTTATTTGTCGACTGTACTAAATAAGATCTTGTCCTGTTATGTTGTTGCTCTCTTTGCACTTGCTGCATTGCTGTTCTTTCTGTACATTACTTAAACTCGTGGAAGAGTGTTATTTCATTTCACTGTGTGCTGTGTTTATGGCTGAAATGACAACAAACCTATTTGACTTGACCTGACGGTAAGACTTACAAGCCTCATCGTTTGGCACTGCTGGGGGAAAAAAACAAGCTAAACTTAACATTGCAGCTCAAAGTCATACGACCTATTGAGTTAATAAACAGTCTGCCCTGGAAGCTGGCAGGCCTGAGTTCTGCAAACTGACATTTTCCATGATTATAATTGATAGTAAAGCAAGGACACCTCATTTTATTGCAATGTTTCTGTGAAGTAAAAACGCACACTCAGGTGTTTTCTCTCACAAGGTCAATGTACTAAATTCATCGCATTAACAGTGGGTGCCAAACACAGTATAAACATTAGAGTCAAGTCAAGTAGCTTTATTGTTTTCGGTACACAGTGAAACAAAACAACGGACTATGGGGCAACACAAATAACACAAAGAAACATGAAATGACATGAGACTACATATGTTTGGGCAGGACCTGACAATACAGGGTGCAAAGAGAGTAAAGAAAGATGTGATAGGACCTGACAATACAGGGTGCAAAGAGAGTAAAGAAAGATGTGATAGGACCTGACAATACAGGGTGCAAAGAGAGTAAAGAAAGATGTGATAGGGTTAAACAAAACTCATTAACCCTATCAGGCCCATCACTTTGCTAGCATTACATTCAGAGACCTTAACTCTATCCTCATGTCTACGTTTGTTATAGTATGTACAACGTGAGCTTTCTCTGTGTTTTAACAGAAAATATATAAAAAGTGCATCACTGTTGTCGTTGTATGTTGTATGTATTGTTGTAAAATATATATATATATACCCTCGGGCACCCTCTTAACTGTTTTTCCTTACTTGTGTATTAACCTCTGACTTTTTTCTTTTTGACAGGATTTGTTAAGGTGTGTAACTTAACAAGTGGTAGTAACTTGGTTAAAAGCAGATGTTGATTTAAGTTTAGCTTTACAGGTATGAAGAACAGATGCAGACTACTTAAGCACTTTTATACGTCACTCTGGATAAGAGCGTCTGCTAAATTCCGGAAACATAAACGTCAACACTTTATAACTTTGTTTTTGAAAAGTGCTATATAAATAAAGATTATTATTATTATTATTATTATTATTATTGTTATTGTTGTTGTTATTATTACTATTATCATTCTTATTATTATTTTAAACAGATGCACTGTTTCCAAGAAAGTGCACATTCACTTTCAGGGCAGAATTTGGATGTCAGCACTGAAAAATCACATTATTAAAGGAGAGTTCCACCAATCATTTTTGTTTACAACATTTCAACTCATTACAATGTAAAGAAAATCACAAAAAAACAAAGCTGGATGTGAAAAAGCGCCGTTCTGGAGAAACTTGCCAAGTCAAAATTTTTCATAGAGATGGTAATAGGAACCAAACATCTGGGGACTTTAATGCCTCTAAAAGCTCTCTCACATAACAAATGTTACCCAAAACAGTTACCAAAAAACTGCCTGATGGCAGAGGGAAACATGCTGGACACCCACATTACATTTTAAACTCCAGAGTAATGTGTACTTTTACTGACCATATTTCACAAATAAAATTGCCATATTTAGGCGAGGTATATCATGACCCCTGGTCACCACCACTACACAGACTACACAGAGTTGGTAAGTTTCTTCACAATGCACCAAAATGGAATTCCATTTTAAATGTGAAGAGTGGGCATTAAAGGGGTTACACCATGCTGAACCCCAGCCAATCACAGACACAGCAAACGCCTTTATTTACCTCACACACACACACACACACACACACACACACACACACACACGCACATTCACACGCACACTCACACGCACACACACACGCACACACACACGCACACACACACGCACACACACACACACACACTCACACACACACACACACACACACACACACACACAGCTTCAATCTCAGCTCCCTCCTAGCGATTAAAATGTCAGTCTAAAGCCATAGTGCTGGAAAAGCATTAAACTACTGTCTCCTTTTTAAGACTTAAGATGCATGGCACTCTGTACGTGCTGGTCCAAACTTCCACAAGGACTTTGATATTAAAGGCTCAGCTACATAGAAATAATCTTTGATGCATGTTTTTGAAGCAGTGACTGGTTGGGAGAAAAGAGGCGGAATGCTGGGTATAAGGGTTGCAGCTGAAAGAACTCAGCTTATAATTCACATTTGGGCTAGAGACTAATGATACACAAGAACTGTACAGGTTATGCAGTTCACTGTTATTACTCACTGTATAACATGCTGTCTTATGCAGTACACTGTACTGTAATTACATATCTGCATATTACAATTCAAAAATCTTGTTGCAGTACATTCATTATATTCAATGATGTATATATATATATATATATATATATATATATGTATATATGTATATATGAACAAAGAAGAACCTTGGTTTAAGTTTAATGTGCAAATCACAGAAACAGTCATTCAGAACAGGTTGCATACAGCTAGCTCTTTTGGTTCAAGAAACAATAAAATTGTGGTTTTCCATGACAGGGGCCCATGTTATTTTTAACAGTTGAAAGCACACAGTCTAATTGTTTGGCATGCGTGCTTTCAAAAGAATAATGTTCTTTCACAATAATTGCATCACTCTGCTGAGCACCAGTTGCTATGTAGCAACTTACTTCATGCTGCAGCAATCTGTTACTAATTTTCTACTTTTTAATCCTTTCACCTGCAACCTGTTTAGTCCTATTCTGAAGAAGAGTGTGACAGCACGCCTACATCAAATTCTTTACCCGTCCCTAAGCAAGATTCCAGCTGACATCTAAAGAAACTGGAATTAACCAGAAGTGAATTCTAGCAACAAGTAAGATGGGCTGAGTAATGAAGAACCAGTTTGCTAATTTTAAAGTACATTTCATATGGGCTCCATTGTTTTAAGGAAATACATTTTTATTATTATCATACATTATATTTTGTGTACCATTAGCTTTTATATTTCTAGGGGACCCTTATTTAAAAATGCCATCAAAAGATAAAAAATGGTCACTACGATGTACAGAGACATGTGGTGCAAAACTAATTAACCTAAAAGGAAAGGTTCTTTTCCCCTCAGGACACACGCCATTTACCAAACTTTGCTTTTAGTGCTCATCAAAGTTAGTTCATTGATAATGTGATGACCCAAGCTGTTGCTACTGGGAGCAGTGATAAGAGCTCAGCGCAGCAGAAGGGAGCTGAGTGAGCTGGATGTGCGGGCTGTAGGGAAGCGCTGCCCCGGAGAACTGGCTCTAATCTTGAATGGGTCCTGCTACTTTTATCTGCGAGTGCTCTCAGGTGTTGGCACGGCTCTCAGATAGAGAATGGAAGTCACAGTGTCTGATGACTGGAGTCACATTCTACTGTATCCACAACTCCTACTGAGGAAGTCCGTACTCATCAGGCAAAGGGGTGGAAGAAGCCCGGAGGGAAACTGGTCAACACGCATAATCTGCGCTAATGAGGACGGCTAGATTAATGGCCTGGAAAATGGCCAGGTAGTTTCTATACAGCCATGAAATATGGAGCACAAAGTTTCTAGACCACAGACAGTGAAGTTGTAGACTGCTGTAATGCAGTGCAGTGCCTGGGCGCCCTGCATAATTACAGTACATGAAGTGGGCAGAAGGTCAGAGACATCTATGAACACAAATTGCATAATGCATCCATTTTAGGAACCTTTAAAGGAACCATTTTTAACATTTTGGGTTTTTTTTTCCCTCTTGAAGATGACTTGTAATGCTTGTATGGTTTCATGCACCAAAATCAACTGTAACTTATTTTTACTTGGACATTTTCCAACCACTTATGATCCCTTAAACATACAATTTATGGTACCTTGCCTTTAAAATGATACATGTAAATGAATATTCTCACTGACTGCCTTGTATTCTGTGAAAATGTGCAATAACAAAACGTATCACCTCAACGTGAATGGGCAGCTAAACTGTTTAAGGTCAACTGTGCGTTCACACCCAAATGTGTATACGACTGTGATTTCACAAGTATGATTAGGTCAAAAGCTGTTTTGGCAGCACAGTTTCCACATAATGGACTGAATGCACTTTAATAGTAGGTTTTGAAACTTTAACCATAGTATATTAACATTTTTTTTTTTTACATCCAACTAAATCATTGGCTTTCCACAATACCAGCCCTTTAATGAATCATTATCTTTGAATAATGCAATGATATGCAATGATATATGGTGACTTCAAAAAAGAAATACCACAGCATCAGAAATAAACTTTTAGGACTGTAGCACAGACAGCCTGCTGTTCAATATAGTGATATTTATTAACACCAGATATGATTCTCTGCACACCTATGAAATGTAACCTTGTCACTCTGACATTCTTGTCATCTTTGGCTGGATTGATTAAATCGCTCGTCCTATCAACATTTAATTTTTTTGCCCCTTGTCCTCAGTCTAGAGGTCACACGGTTCTCTTAACAGTCAAGTAATCAGTGACATGTGACTTTTCAATACGCAAAGTCAGACAAGTAAAGATTTTCAATTGAACTGTGCATCTAATTTTGCGCCCTCAGGGCAAACGATCCTTATTCAATGGCAGCAATTAGCATGTGCATGTTTAATTAATTCCGTAAGACACTGTCTGTGTCAGCCTCAGACCTTAAGATCTGAATGACTGAGGAGGCTTATCTATGAAGGTTTTAGAGCTGCGCCGAGACATTAAACTGTTGTACCTGGGAGCATAAAATTAACTATTACATATTTAATTCTGTAATAGCATAATATTCATCTGCACGTTGTTAGTGTAAATTGCCTTAAGATGTGGCTACACAGCACATAAAGCATCAATCAGAAGGACTTGGAGAAGGCAGGCAATTTTCATCTAAAAAGACTTTTAGAACTGCACTTAGTGGCAGTTTACTGTGTCATGGCTAAGCGAGGTTATACATATTACAAATACTGATTTTACTAGATTACTTTAACTGCTTAAGCAGAAAAGCTAGTTTCCATAGTTAACTAGCTTTCTAATTTTCCCTGACAGATGTTCATATTCCATGCTCTTGTCACAATACCATAGTTGGTGAGAATATTCTGACCCCCACTGCCACTGTCAGGATTTGCCTGATAGGATTCCTCAGGCATTTTTTTAGATGAAACTGCTGTGGTGATGTTAGGCCAGAAGTATGTGACGATACAGTCACAATTTGGTTTGACTGGCAGTTCAGGGCTCACAATTCGACATACTGACAATATATTCAACAAAGCAAGACAACAGAATAGATTGAAATTTGAATGAATAAAAATGATGACTGTATTCAGTTCTGGCACAATGTACTAGTTTAGCTCCTATGAGATAATGCAGCTGAAAAGAGAAACAGAAAGACAAAAACTTGCATTTTCGTATTATGCATATAAAAAAAAGCAAATGGTCCTGGTTGTTAACAGTAAGCATTGTTTTCACCCGTCTAGTAAATACAGAATAACTCTGATGATGAGGGTGTATCATCAGTGGAAATATGTAGAATGTAGTGCTGAAAATCAAAATTCTTTAGATTTTTCCCTTTTGACAATTTGCGAAATTTAAAAAAAAAACATAAAAAAATTAAACTCCACAATCACTTCATGAGAAAATGATATATCCTTGCCTACAAGGATTGCATGTACACTGGTTTCAATTACCGTGCAGCAGCTGGACGGAGTTGCTGACAGTAAGATGCAAACTCATATGATTACGCATTTTAATGAACAAGCTCCACTGGCAGTCTTGAATATACCATATTATTCTTCTTCAGAATTTATAAAAGGGATGTTAAGCTCACAAATTTAAAAAGAAATTGTAGTTTGATTTATATCATAAAGAACTTATAAAGAACTTATATATTCATACTCAAATATGTTTTTATGCATTCTGGCTATAACATCTGGAAAACCAGAGGGTACACCGGTTCTTAATAGCAGCTGAACTAACGTTTCCTCTGACAGCATTCAAAAACACTTTAGCTCACGTCTGATTATTCCGCAATTCATTTGAGAGTTCTATGCTGAATCCCGTGGTGTTTACTTATCTGTCTCGTTCTTCTTATCGTAATTCGTCACAGCACAGTAGCTTGGCTGGCATGCATCTCCGAGTGTATAAGGAATATGGCTTAGTGTGAACTGTGTTAATGAGAAAATGCTTAAATATTCAAAGAATTTTGATCTTAAAGCTTTCACTTTGACAGTCCTACCTTGAATATTTGAATGGGTACTCTCTGTTGGGTGAATCAAATTTAAATCAATACTGACCTTGAAGAAGCTATTCGGTCTAGTAGAGTCTTTTATCAGAAACATGCACTGTTTTGTCTTTTCATGGAGTATCTAATTATATTCACTTTTAACGGCTTTCACTGTATTTATAGGACACGGGAACCAAGTTCACTTCAACAAACTATATTCAGAAAGCTTTACTTAAGTATGACACTTACAACACCATTAAAAACATCCAACTGCCAGTCTTCATCAGTGTACTCAGACTTAGCCTTCATTTCAAATAACTAATTCCTGAAATAGCAACAGCTGCAGATGGCGAGCTACACTTTGAGTTACTGAACATTTTCCCATTAGCCCACAGTTAATCATGGCAAAGTAAGAGAGACAGTTAGCTGTCAGTCACAATAGACTCATCACACAGACTCCAGTCCTAAGAAAGTTGAGTTAAAACATTCTTATTAAAGAGTCAATATTCTTCATAGGTTTGGCCTAGCATAAAACATGTCTGGATATAAAAGCAGAAAAATGTGTTCAGAATAAGCATAATAATGTTAACAGGGATCAGTGAGGTTATTAAGGATTGTGGGCAAAACAGGACACCAACAAAATGAAAGGGAAATGCAGTCTGGAGGCACATGATGATGGCTTCCTGGAAGCTTTGGCAATGGTGTGATTGTTCTTGATTAAGTCAAACGTGCTTGGAAGCAGCAGCGAGTTAATTAAATGCCATGAGCAAAAGAGACAAAGCCCCCTTTTATTTAAGCATATTTGAGCTTTGGTGCTCTGTTTTGCTTCTGCGTATGGCAGTGGTGAAGCCCAATTATATATATATATATATATATATACGTATATATTATTGGGCTTCACCACTGCCATACGCATTAACGCTGGGCAACGATTAAAATTTTTATTTGTGATTCATCGCATTGTTATATGCAAAATTAAACTAGTTAAATTAAAAGTAACGTAGTTCACACTTTTATTTTAAAAGTACTGCTATATGAACAAAAGTGCAATAACATTCGGTTTGCAAACACTTTAAAGAAATAAGGTGCTTTTTAACAGCAGTGTTCCCTTTAACACAGTTACACAGCTGCAGTTCAAATATTTCTACAAATCTCAGCTTAAACATTAATGTAATCAAATCAAATATAAAACCAAAGCTATTTGCAACTGCAAGACATTCATGTTTGGTCTAGTTTCAAGTTTGTAAAAAAAAAAAAAAAAGTTATCCTCAGAGTCCAGAGCACTATCGCAGCTACAAAGGGACCAACTCCATATGAAACTCTATGTATCTGAATGCAGTGTCATTAAAGTCCCTGTTGGTCAGGTGTTCCATAACTTTTATCTATTTAATGTATGTTGACTTGTGGGCATTTGTATTGTCCATCATACGAATTTACAAGATTTTAGACCTAAGTTTCTTCTGAAATCAAGAATAACATGGGGAATCTGTCCTCTCTTTGCTGCTGTACAAGGTTGTATAGTTCATTACAACCTTGCCTTTATGTATAAAAAAAAACAAAAACATAAATGCTGATGCTTGCCAGCAGGAAAATGAGATTTTCTAATGTACACACAATCTTTTGACATCTTTCACTGTTAAGGTTTGAAGCAACTGTTGCTACTAACAATATTTACAAAACTTGCAATAAAACGCCATTCAACCAAATAAAAAATTCAACATAAAACTTGGTCTTAGTCAAAACACAGAACTTATACATACACTCATTTAGTTTAATCGTGCTCATATTAGCATGGTAGAAAAACAGACATTGTTGTCAGATTACAGAAGTTTTGATTAGCCACAATAACATCATCTTAATAATTTTACATTTTAACCTAAGGACTCAACATAGTGTAGCAAATCTAAACTTGTAAGGATGAATGGAATAATTGAAATGAATAATAACAAATATGGCCAAATAAATCAAATCAGCATTCAGGATTAGCCCCCTAATTTAATGGTTTGAGGATGAAGGTACTGAGGATTATCAGACAGTCCAGACTCTTTGTGGGAGTTGATACATGCAGGCCAAGCTGCAGAGTCTTCACAGGAACTCACACTGACTTATGGGGTTGAGTGTAATCATACTGTTCACAGCTGGACTGCTTCACCCCCGTGGCCCTGAAATCCCTCTGGGCCTTCTTTACTCCTAAATCACCCACTTCATTAAAGATACAGTCATAGTGCTGATGAGATTTTTTAGCATGACTTGTGTGTTGTCAAATACGGATTTCAATTCCTAATATACAATATAAGGTGCAAAGTGGAGTCTGTGGAAATGTTAGAGACCTACTCTAAGAATAGATATTATATAAATAGTTATATTGCACAGTCATGTAAGTGGATATTGCACAGTGTCTTGAATTGGGAAAGGGGGGGTATAGTTGACTGCCTGAGGATAAAAGCTTTTTTGGGTCTGAGTGACCTGTAGCGTCTTCCTGAGGGCAGTAAGTAAGTATCCGAGGTGTTAAGGGTCTTTAATGATGTTGCTAGCAAACACTCCTCCTCAGTTTTAGTTGGGTATCCATTTTGAATGAGGGTAGTGTGCATCTTTAATCACATTTCAGGGCAGATTCCATGTTTTCTCATAAGCAAGTCTACCTGGTTGCGCATGCACCTGAGAGGGCCCTCTACAACAGTCCCATCCTCTTCCAGCACTGTGACTAATCACACATGCCAGGCATGCAGATTTTTCTGGAGCTTTTCCTGTTGAGCATGTGCATTCTGAACACAATATTTCACCTGTGCTGGCCCCCAAGAGAACAATGGCTTAAGGCGCATTTATTTACAGCAGGAGGGGATTGAAGAAAAAAATGCTGACTCCAGTTCAGAGAGACTGGTTTCCTTGGTGATGAAGAACTGTCTTGGAAATCAACATTCTTTCTACTTTCACCGCTTCATGATAACCCCGCTGTGGGTCATAGCGTAATGAGAAATAACCGCACCTGCAGGATGCAGCCCAGAGTAATTCTCAGGCCAGTGCAATTTTTTAATCTACCTGTTTCCACACTGCACTTTGCACTTCTGGTCAAAAATGGTTATAAGCCACAACTGCAGATCAGTTAAACCATCCCTCAAACTTATTACATTCAAAGGTTTACAATAAGTAATTTTAGAAGTCAAAATGTATAAGAATATTTGTGGTACAGTTCGTAATTCATTGGAAAGAGATGATTTTTTGTTTATCCTTTGTGCACAAATTCACTGGATTTAAAAAATAATGACCATAAAGTTTAAAATGTAGAGTGTTAGCTTTAATTAGAATGCATGTGCATCAGTACTGAGTGAACCATATAGGAATTCTTAAAGATGTCAGTACCGGAATTCTGCAAATTCAATGTGCAGGTAACAATTACAAAAATGGATTACAAAAAAAACAAAGGAACAATTACAAAAGTGGATAGTTGCCCTTCTAAAATCTAAGTTATAGTCGCAAAGGGTGGACCAACTCCATATTAAAGTCTGTGTAATAGAATGCAATATGTAATGGTAAGGCGTCCCAATACTTTTGGTCATTTAGTGTATCAAGGTATTTAATTTCTTCACAATTGTGAGAGATATGCACCATCATGTTGACTGAAGAGCAGGTTGTCCATTTCAATCTTTTTCAGTGAACATGTCACAGGATGGCTTTCTATTGACTGATGCTTCTGAGGTTATAAAGTCACAGAGTTATTGCTCAGTGATGACCTCACTGCAAAGCAATATTAAACACTACTGGAAATGAGATCTTTTTCATGATCTTATATCCTGTGTCATTTGAGGGAACTGCTTTTGTTCATCGGGCAAATTTTATTCATGTTCAATCTGCCTGCGGATTCAGAGTTATAAAACCCCAGTGCAGCTCAGCTCTATTTGCCCATCTAATATTCGCTTCTAACAGAAACGCTGTGACAAAATGGAGACTGGATAGTTAAGTATGCCTTCTGCTTGTCTTTTACCTCACTGAGAGTGTCCGGACTTTTTAAAAACCTTCCAAACAGGGAAGGTGAGCCATGCTGACAGCAAAATCACTTTATGCGAGTCTGTGTAAGTCTTCAGATGCAAGTCCAAGTCAAGTCCCAAGTCTCTGAGGTACGAGTCAGAGTGAAGTCATGAGTCTCTGAGATACAAGTTAGAGTGAAATGCCCAGTCTCTGAGGTACGGGCCAGAGTGAAGTCATGAGTCTCTCAGGTACTTTACAGAGTGAAATCCCGAGTCTCTTACGTACTATTCAGAGAGAAGTCCTGAGTCTCTGAGGCACTATTCAGGGTAGTCTCGTGTCTCTGGGGTATGATTCAGAGTGGGTTTTTAGTCATGAACTTAAGTTAAGGCTCAGTTTGTTGTTAGGGATGAAATAAAACATGTATAAACAAGCTAAATCTTGTTCATGCAGAAAGTATAGCGATGCCAAGTATACTGTGCCCTTAATTATGAGCTTTTGGCAACCCCGGCTGTACAAATTCACTCACAACACTATTCACTGGGGCAGCTAGTATCCTACCCAAGTTACGGCATACAATGAAAGATTGTAATAAAAGAGTTATTATTTACACCCATACCAAACCTGAAATCAGTCAAGTTGGTGTTGAGCTGTAAGTTAGTCAACACGCAGTTCTAATGTGACTCAAGTTCAGGTAACTGATTAGAGTCCCCCATCTCTGACTGATAGTGAGCTTGACTCGAAAAATATTAGCTAATGCATGGAAAGGCAGTCTAGCTGTGTATTCCGGAATGTAGAGCCGAAGCAGAATGGTTCAGAGTCAGGCCTGCACCGGCTGGAGAAGACAGGAGCTTTGCTAGGAAGACTAACGATTGGGGCAGGCAGGGAACACTGCTGCGTGGGCTGAATGATGAGTGTGAATATATTGAGGTTAAGCGTGTATTCAGATATGCAACATCAACTTCTGTAGATAACTGGCCTCGTTTCAGGCTGACAAACAGAAAAAAGAGTAAATAAGAAATGCTGCTGACAGTCTCATCTTATAGCTTATGAAAAGTGTCAAAAACACAATTAAAAATCTGCAGTTGTGCTTAGTGCTTTTTGTCTCTTTTTTGAACAACCAGAATTTCATGAAACACTGGAAAGTAAGTGATTCTTCAGACAAGCACAGCAGCAGTGTAGAGACTCAAAAACAGACAATAAAGCAGCCCAGGTATTTGCACTCTGTAACTGTTGTGCTGTTTACTCCAATATAATGGCTTGCAAATCTTCAAAAACACCAAGCCAAACATGTTTGTAGAGAGCAGCCTCAAGAATGAATACAGTTATGACTTTAAAAGTTGGGGAAACCACTATCCGTTATTTAAGGCATCCGTTCACATAATGAGAAGTAACATATGTCTGAAGTTGTTTTCCAGGCTGAGGATGTATCTGTCTGATGACAGGAGTATTCTAGCTCCAGGATAGGGCTCTAGCCTTTAATTTGATCAGTAATGATGGGAAAGAATGAGGTCTTTCAGGGGAGAGCAGCTCTTCATCAAGCTCCAATAACCATGATTATGATCTGCAAAATTTGTAGAGAGCCCTCTGACTTGCAGAGTAGCCGCGGCTCCCAATTAATGTGCATGCTGTGGGCTTTATTAGATATGAGGTGAAGCCAACAAAGTGCAAAGCAGTGGACCAAGAACAGTGCACAGAGTCTTCTTACCTTCATAATAGATTTTGAAGCCGTGGGCACTGACGGCGAAGTCACTGGTGAGTCGCAGGGAGAACACCGACCCTGTGCTCGTGACTGGAGGTGGGATTTGGAAACCTGTTAACCTGGAGGGAGAGAACAAGACAATGCAGTTTGAGCATAGCGCATCCTGGAATATATTCTAAAATACTTAGAATAGAATACAAATAACATTAATCAAGTGAATAGCAATTTTAAATGTTAGTGTGTTTGCTTAACCGTTTCCAGGCCTCTTCTCATAGAAGCCCGCTATTATTAAATGCAGAGGACAAATTTCACACTGTTCACACCCTGAGCTGTGCTGTGCTGTGCTGTGTTCACATGTGACAAATTTTCATTTTACACTTTACTTTGTACTTGTAGCTACCATTAAATTCCTGATTTGGCACATAGAACATTGCTACAATGCTGCTATTAAAATTTTACAAATCCATGCAATGGCTGGAGGCATTGCGCAGAAATCTAGAAGCAAAAATCAAGAAGTTGTGTTCTTATAATCCTCTCACACACACACATACGCGCGCAAACACACACACATACGCCCACACACACACACACACACACACACTACTTTTTAGGAACAAAAATGTTTTACTGCTTAGCTGTTCATTTGCATTTATTCCAAAATTTAATTGTGTGTTTAAAACAATTATATATGTATTATATATATATATATGTGTGTGTGTTTGTGTGTACATTTTACATATGGGGTTTATTAAGCTCTTTATTTAAATTCATATTGTAACTTCATTGTTTTAAGAACATCAGTTTCCCTTTACACTGTGTGAACATCAATATTGTTTGTTTTTTACTCCTTCTTTGAAGAAACCATTTCAGAGACTGTTAGAACAGTGTCAATGTGGAAAAGTATCTTCGCTTTGCTGCCGCTGAAGAACAAAACAAGCAAGACCGGACTACAGGTATAATCTCCAGCCACAGCTAGACATGTATTGTGGCAGGAATAATAAAACACTCAAGTACATGCCTGCGATCAAGCCAAGAAATTTCTCTCTTCCAGAACAAGTGTACTGTCTGGAATCGCTCCCATTGAGACCCAATCAAACAGCATGATCTGCTCAAAGATTGCCCAGGCTTGCTGATCCAAGGATGAGACTTAAAAAAAGAAAGCCTCTTACAACAGAAAAAAGGCCAAAGATATGACTAGCAGCATCTGCAGCTGCAGTGTCCAAATTATGAGACATTGACAAAAGTTCTAGCCTGGGTTTGTGAGACCGTAACAGGGCATAAAATTGATTGATTATGACCAGGGCATAAAATTGATTGAATATGAGGTCTGATAGAAACCGACCACACCAAAATCATAATTATAGGATTTACCAAAGCCTCAGGTGTAACCTATCTGCCACAAAATCAAAAGTGACAGGCACTTTCACAGACCACTGTGAATGCAGAAGCTAAATAGTGTGGTTCAAAGCCTGTTTGTGTCAATTTCTGAGACATGGACATGCAAGGTAAGTGGCGAAACTGCAAGCCAACTTGCTATTATTCATGACCAAAGCTTGTAGGGTGATATGCTAGTATTGAAGTAAGTTTTCAGTGTTACACCGTAAGCAAAACAGAGTAGCATGATGTATCTCACATCAGTCGGATCCGTTTAATCCTCCTATTGAGCAGTGCGAATAATCGAACGGTGCCCCCAAACTAAAAAGTCAAGAATGGACCGAAATAGTCCCTGATGTTGATGCCGGCACACACAGCTCAAGGAGCCATGATGTCACACAGTTCTGTGCAGCCTTGAAACAGCCCAGACGTAATTAGCTTGGCAAAGCAGTACTACGCCATCATGTCTAAGCATGTATTTTCAAATCCAGTGTCAAAATCTGCACTTCTACAGGAACATGCAGCTGTGAGCGAGGGCTGCCAAGAGGTCTGAGGGGGCACAGCAGGGTAGCAGGGCTGCTGCTTAAATCTCTAAGGAAAATTCCATCAGTGACACGCAAGAGATTCATAAGTCGGGAAGTGTGTGTTGGCTGAAACAGGACCGAGTGGACAGGACTGCCTTTGGTTATGATAATACACTCGCAAAGTAGCTGAAATATTTATATAAGCTTATGCATAATATCCTCAGGATATTCCCCAGATTTGCCTTTAATATCATTAACCTTTAGACTTATCACAAGTTTCAAAGAACTTTAGAGAATGGCTTACGTAAGTACCTCCCCGAATTTCATTTAAACCCTTCTTTGACCCCCACTGTTACTGCTGTATGAATAATTTCCCTTTCTTTAAATATTTGGCTAACCAACATGACATGGAAGACATCAATTACCAAACGAAATGCACATGAATTAAAACCAGTGATGACAATCAGGCACTTTAACGCTTGTTTTTCAAAAGACACTCCACCTGACAACGCTCCTACATGACTTGTGCTCTTCAGCAGCTGTCTTGACCCTTTGAACAGCTTGAAGTGTGCGAGCGCGACACAGAACAGAGGCTCATCCTCAAGGACTTTCCTCTCTGTGGTATTTTACACACCGGCTCTGCCAATTAAAATTAATATGTTGCTCCCCTTGTCCAACTTGCCCTCTTTTCTTAACATCCTCCACCAGCACCTCCGGCATCGCCGCTCCCCACTTCCTGCTTTGCATCTTCTTCCCTTCGCTAACAGCCACCCTGCATTTATGCCCACACTATGGTCTATTTTAAGATGTTGCACATCAGATGCAAAACGAGGCAAAGGTAGGCAGGCTTTAAAGCACTGTGCTGATTCAGGAACACAGTTTGACTGAAGCAACCAGACAAAATTTGCAAACATGTAATATAAATTCTGCAATATTCTGCAGACATTTATTTTTAAGTCAGTACTGTTTTTCTACCCCCCTGAGCTTTGTGCCCAGTGTTTTGTGACGTTGCCATTTACGACAGTCTCCCATTCTCAATAACATTTGGTTAGGATAAGGTTATCTCTGGAGACTATCCCAGCGGTCATGAGGCAAAAGGCCGAGGACCATCAGAGGGCAGACTCACAAACACATTCACGCATACACTCACACCTAGTGGAAATCTAGCAGCTCTATTTTGCCTGACTGGCATGTCTTTGGACTGTGGGAGGAAACCGGAGTGCCTGACAGAAACCCACGCAGACACAGGAAGAACATACAGACAGACCCCTAGCCAACCTGGCCTGAGAACCTTCTTGCTGTAAGGCTACCCAATGTGCCACTCTGTCACAAATTTGATAAATAAATTATATTTTGTGAATGCCATTCAAACACTCGACAGGTGTACCACTTTTGTGAACACTTCTGGGGGTAAATGAACATTTATCAGGCTAAATGCTAACTCACCACCTGTTGCCTTACTGAAGATCGAGGTTTGACACAGTTTGCGAGTCAGTATCCATAATAACAGGTTCATTTACTATCGCGTGGCAGGTGGAGCTTAGCTTTTGGGAGGAACTGAAGACAACTAAATTGAAAATCTGGAAAACTCCAAAAAAAGAAATTCAATCAAATGTACCTGAGCAACAATTTTCACAGTAGAAACGGTCAGAAAACAGCTAATGAGTGAGCACAGGAAGAGAAAACAGGAAGGAGAAGAAACCTTTAGAATAACCAGCACTCAAAAAGAAAACTACCTCCTCTGAATCCACTGAATCACTAAATTACAGTGAACAAATGAGAGTTATTCAGATGAAAAAGAACCTGTCTACTCACTGAGTCTCTCTTTCTGTCACTCTCTCTGTTTCGTGCTTGCTCTATCTAGTTAGAGGAGCAAGCAGCAGATCCTAAATCACTTGGACACCATACACATTTGGCCTGAAAGCATTCAGCTGACTCCTTGCTTCTCTGCAAACCTCCAGTCCCCAATCATGCTTTAACAGTCACTACGCCGGCTGGATCAAAGTCTGGGTTGTCAGTTGGGTTGAAAAGAAACAAGGGAGAAAATGGGGGACTTCACTGGGAGAAATGCTTGAGTGTTCCTCTATCGAATTTCTCACCTCAAGTGTTTTGCATTTTGGACATATTCATTTATATCCTTATAGGCATGTGTACATACTCCTTAAAACAAAGGCTCCTAATCGGCTCTTGGTTTGGATTTACACTTTTGCTACTAACCCATACATTATGTGGCGGTTCTTTAAACATTAAAAAGGTCCTTCATTCATACAGTGGAGCAGTGGTGCTCCTCCGAAATCCCCAGACAGGCTCCAAACTTCCTCTGTCCTTCGGTTTTAGGAGTTTGGATCAAGCAAAAATATGGACTAACCTCAGGGACCTGACATATTTAGGGCTAAACAACACATAAAGAATGGACTCCAGTTTACCATCAATGCTGGAACAATCCCACTTCTGAAGTTAAAACAGAGCTGACACAAAAAGAATAGAGTTTCCAATTGACCGGTACTGCCGTAAGAAAGCTACTTCTGAAGTTTTACAGAGCTATATCCACAACACCCACTGTGATTTGTGGATTTAATGGCTCGATCAATTAGGATCTGTAATATGGGAAGCCTCCAATGTGTCATATTTATTTCTGCTGTCAGGAATGAGTGCTCCCTGCTCAGAATGAAATTACTAAGATCCTCCTTTTAAGAGGAGGAAAACACTTTGATCCTCAGCTTGGAGAACATGAAACACAAGCACAAAAGAGCCATTACACCCCTGCTTCTCATGCCACTTTGTTCATAGTCTGCATACTCCTCGTTTTAATCTGGTAATTACATTTCACCAAATGTACCCGTTTATTTCCCGATGAGATTTCTCTCTCTCTCTCTCTCTCTCTCTCTCTCTCTCATTCTCTCTCTCCCTCCTCTCTCCCTCCCTCCCTCCCTTTCTCAAGGAAAAATCCTTGGTTGTGAATGTTAAATGTGCTGAGTGCAATGGGCTCCCAACCGGCGGCAGATATAAAAGGTGGGGGTGGGAGCAGGGAGCTATATGGCTGCCTCAACAATTTAAGGTTTGATTGGAGCGAGAGAGACATGGAAGGGCCCGTTCAGAACGCTTCTCTGGTGGCATCTGTTTCAGACTGATTGCAGGAGACAGAGTCTATGCTGGCTCTGGAGTGGGCAAAATTGCTTTGTGCACTGAATAAGTGGAAACTCATCTTTTAAAAGTACTTTCGCCTTACAGGCAGTACAGATTGCAACATTCAGTCATAGCACTTGATTTTTTTTCCCCAATAAAAGTCTCCCAGCCCTCCAAGATAATGCGATTCAAGTGGTACAGTGTATAATAATGAAAGTGTATTCATACTTATCAGGCATGTCTTTAAAAGAGATTTAAAGCAGAGGCATTTCAATGTTGAATGGGAGAGAATTTCACAATGGGGAGCTCTCAGAAAAAGAAAAAAAACCCTACTTTGTTTGTATAGTTATAATAAGCAGCCTGTTCTCTTGGGACACAGGATACCAATTACAGGATTAAAGCTCTCACAAAGCTCAGTAATACAATAAACTTGATATTCTGCAAAGTCAATTGGGTGTTTAAAATCAAAACAGGCATGAGGGTACTGGAAAACAGCTTAAGCTGGGGGCCTTAAATATAGGCTATTGCAGAAAAGATGTTGCACCCTAATATTATATGCCGTTTGCAAGGACCTGTCAAGAAACACTCATCTTTTGAAGTCGAGCTACAAAAACAAGAAAAAAAAGTGGGAGTCATTCTTCATACTGAAACCCACATTTCTTGAAACTCAAGAAGAAATCATTCTGTGTAAGCCTGGTGTACTTCTTAAACCCGAGTTTGTACTTTTATTATATATTCTATAGTCTCATACACTTTCCATTTCAAAAAATGAGTCGGCACTTTCTACAGTATCAGCTGCAGACACCCACAGATGACAACGACAGTCTGCATTCGACAAAAACTTTTGGATTACTTTAAAAAAAATTCACTGCGGATTTTCGGAAGCTTTTCAATGACTAGTAGGGTGGCACACAATAAGATAGGTGATCTATCCTTTTAAAAGTATAAAGAAACTCTGCATAATATAAATGTCGGAAGGGAACCCTCGGGGACTTCTAAGCCTTCAGAGAAGGTATAATGATTTCCGGGAACTGAAAGAATACATGTGAGTAATTTTTAGTTACTTTTCATTCAACTGAATCATATTTGTATTAAGGCTATACAGGTACTGAGACACTAATCTAATTTCTTCAGAAAATCTTAGGCTGGAAACACCAGAGTAAAAGCTTTAGAATGCCCAGTGGAAAATAAACTAATCAGCAGTTTTTCTTTCTGTAGTATCTAGGCAGGTACAGCTAGCTGAGCTGTCTCCAGTTGGTTTGGCCATCAGGCGCTGGAGTGAAGTCCCAAAGTGTCAGAGAGTCCACGGCATAATTAGAATGGACAGAAATAGCAACATATCTCATTTTGATTTCCATAGGGTGAGACTCATTTTTACTGTGTTCTTTTACGGTGAATGTGTATGTTTAATTTTCAGAAAACAAAACAGTAAAAGTTACTGTCCAATGACATTACTTTGGTAATAAAACACTACAATAACACCACAGGGATCCTAGCATAGCAAACATTGTCTTAGTGGTATGTTTTTGACCATGTTATGACATTAGCCGTCTGAACCAAAAGTCTAGCTCTGACGTTCACTTTGCCACTGGTAAAGTTTCATGTAGAAGAACGACTTTACATTGTACAGAGACTCTTTGCACTGCTCACACATATACACTAATAAAAATGATTCTGTTATGAAACATCCATTGAAATATTCTCTATGGAGGCCAAACTGGCTCTTCTAAGGCATCACAAAAAGAACTTTGACGCCTTTACTTTTGTTGTTTGTTGCTGTTTTCAAACAGGTTGCTTGGTTATAAAATATAATTTTTCCTATAATTTCCCATTATGTTAAATATTATTTTGACATTCGCTAAAGCCTGTACACCCCCGCAACCGTTATAAAAGACGAGTATGGAAAGGTCAGTCACTGTTGCTTGTGACACATACTAAACTTTTCACATGTAAATCAGTTTTTTATGAATTCAACAACAATAACAGGAGTTAGGATGACCCAACATATTGGTCAATGACAACACTTACACTGTCTACAGGTATTTGCTCCAGTAATACACCACAACTAATTAACTTGCCTTTTTTGTTATAGAGGAGAGCCCATTAGTGGGCTCGGCTAGCGTTGTGACTGGATAGAACAAATGCCTGTAGACACTGCAGCTCTGTGGAGTAGAGATCAAGGGCAAACCATCAAGCTTTATGGTGCAACACTGGAGTGTGTTGATAACAGAGAGATAGATTACAACAATAATAGCTCCTTGACAACAGGCCCTAAAACTAAAAGAAAGCAAAATGAACACACATAAAAACAACACAGAAATACTGCCATTCCATAAATCTACTACAAATAAAAGAAACGTTAAAGTGAAAAATCAGTTAACTACCTAAAAACCTACAGTTATACAATTATCTGGATGGTTCAGTATTGCCCTCTATGTTTGAATGGTTTCCAAACTGTCTAGTGAAACTCCAACACTGTTGGGGACAGGATTTGGACCAGGGCTAGGGTTAGGATTAGGTTTTGGGGGCGAAATGATGTGTTAGGGGAATTTAAGGTCAGTTCAATAGATCTTTCCTGAATGTTAATGAAGTATGACTAAAAAGCATCTTTATACAGTGCAAATAAAGTGTTATCAGCGACCTTGATCACTCAACTAATTAAAATATGTTCAAACTGAAAATATTTGTTTGCACTGTAATTCATAAAACCGGTTGCAAATTTAATTTATGTAGCTTGCATCCAGTCCAGTGTGCTCAGTATTAAGCACTTGACAGCGAGTGACGCCATCGTATCAACAAACATCATTCCATATCTGCTGAAGGCCCGAGAAGTTCAGAAAGGTCTGATTAAGTGTATAATTTAGAGATTTTAGTATCAAAAGCAACCCCAATTAGTTTTCGTAATTGAATAATAAAATCTTAATACCAAAAAGACAAATATTGCAAATACAACGCAATACCGCTTATTTGATTACTTAAGGAGCTCTATGACAGATGGCTTTAATAAAGCCATTTAAGAGCTCATGTAGTTGTTTGGAGACTGTCTCCCCTGAAAAAGACAGTCATTGATTTTATGAAACCCCAGAGTGGTACCCCAATTTAAGCTGGGAACTCAACGGGCCTCGGCTGCCACCGCAATAAGTGGGCCACACATGACGGATTTAAGAATGTCTCATCTGCTGCTGCAATATACTACAGAGGGGTTCATGTGACTGTCCATCAAAACAAATTCATGCAATGATGAGCTGTGACAGTCTGGATATATGTGCACAGCCCATTCCAGTACAAGCCAAGCAAAGGGAAATTCCAGAAACATTACACAAAAACAATATCATATCCAAAGAAAGACTGAAGAAATCGACTAACCTGTTACAAGGACTGAGACTACACACACAGGCTTTATTGCCCAGTTCTGATTTTCTTCTCTCTGCCTTTATAATTCATATTTGTGTAAATATCTGTGCTTGGGTTGAAAGGATCTCTGTCCTGAATCATCCTGATCAATGATGCCATGTGAGAAGCAACAAAAACTGTACAAAAAGCAGCACAAGTCTTCGTCACAACGACAAAGCTGTTCATGATTAGGGCTTGAGATGAATAAAGACACATTAATGCTTTTGCAGCTATTACATGCTCTGACTTTAGGTTAGCAACTGCTGTCACGGTGGATGTTGATGGTAGTGGGGCAGCTGGTGGACTAGTGGTTAGGGTGTTGCACCTGTGATCAGAAGGCCACGGGTTTGAATCGCAGGACTGCCTGTGGCACCACTGAGGTCCCCTTGAGTAAGAAACCGTCACCACGCACGGCTCCCCGGACGCTGTGTTCCTGGCTACCCGCTGCTTCACTTGGTGAATGGGTTAAATGCAGAGAAAGAATTTTGTGCTGTTCTCAGTGTGTGCTGTGGTGTGGTGTGTTCACTTTACTCTTTAATATGTGCATCCACAAAAAAAAATGAGGACACCTAGTGTCATTAACGCAAAATTGACTGCTAATAGGGCCCCCTTGTGGAGGAATTTAAGACTGCTAAATGTGAACCAGGGAGTACAGTAGTAAATCGGTGAGTGAGTTATAAGCTAGTTCCATGACATGCTTTGCATCTATGAATCCAAAAGCAAATAACAGAATTCTAGTTTTTTTTGTTTCCAGCAGCAATATTGACACTTATGTTTTCGCCGATACTGATACCAGTCCAACATTTACTCTTAGTAGAAGTTAAAAACTACTACGCTTTAAAATCTGATGATTTTAATTGAAACACGTAATATAAGCATCTAAAAGCAGACTCTCATGCTCAAATTATTCCTAGAAATACACTTACAACATATGGCCTGACAAAATGTGCTATTTCAAGACAGATCTGTTAGAGGACTGGATCAGATTCCAGCATTTTTTGCTACATTGGTCTGATATTGATGCCTGTTATTGGATAGATGCCATCTCTAATGAATTCCTCTGACTGTTCTCATTTACATGGCCACAAACCAGAAAGATCTCCAACTAGGACCAAACATCAAAGTGGCTTTTTAGTCAACATGAAAAAAAAAAACCTGAATCAACCTGGTAACATGAACATACCCAGACTCTACTAATTTACTGTTATTGCATTATCTAACCTGAGGGAATCTGTAAGTAAATGAATGAAAGATGAAACTCTAGCATGTAAATGCTCAAATGTGTCTCTAGATATTCAAACTCTACAAAATTAACATTCAAACATACAGAAACGCTCATGCTTGAAATCTAACACGTCATTTAACTCAAAAAAGAAAATAGGGGAAATAACTCCTGGCGTTCTGGCACATTTAAATTCCAGAAACTTTGTTTGTGTGTCCTTTTGTCTTTTTCCTCACTCTTGCCTCTTTGATGATATGTAACTACTTTCCTCTGGCAATGTGCTATTATTGGAGACAACCTGCATACTGATCACAGCGATAACACACTATCTTTTGTCTTTTTGATGGTTGCAATGGCACACTTATTGTGTTTGTTAGTGTTTAACACGCAAGTACTGCAGTAAACAAGGAGAAATGTATTCGTTTAGAAAGGGATGGACCACCACTTTTTGTTCTTTTGCACAGTCAAAAAACAATTCTTGAAAAGATATGCATCCTCAGATATGTGATGCCATTTAAGCCTGAATACACCAATACATGCAAAAAAAAATGTATCTACTCATCTTTTTTTTTTATAGTCCCGATCAACTTACCAATTTATTCAACTTCTTGTCCAATTTACATTTACTTTGATGGCAAAGTATATTAATAGCACAATCTGTGAATGTGTAAGAGTGAGAAAACCAAGAAAGAGTGAGTCCACAATAAAAATCCCAAACGCGCCCCCCCACCCCCCCCACCCTGCCGGCCCCACCTCGTTCGACTCCCCCCTTTCATCTGTGCAGGCAGGGGATGGGGGTAATCTGCCAGCAGGTCAGGGAGGGCAGACAGGCCAAAGTCGATGAGGTCCAGCTCGCTATAAGGCTTGTAGAGGCCAGCGGGAAGCCCTTGGCTCTGGCCATACATCTACTTCTACTTTAATGTCACTTTACACACTGTCATGTGAGACGTGCTTAAATATGATTACTGCAAACCCATCCATCTTGTGCAGCATCCATCCAAATTGAAACACATGACAGCATGGACATTCCAAACCTCTCCCTCCTCTCATGGGTAGAACAGTCCATACATCTTTTTCTTTAAAAGTGGATGCCGCTTTGGTGGTCTTTGATGGTCTTTGAAAACCCTGAGTTCATCTCCAAGGATGACAAAAGATTAATTTTCTATTACATGATGATCAGCTGTCAGTTTGTTCTCCCTGCCCACTTTTGGATGCAGTTTTGTACATTTCCTTATCAAGGCATTTACACTCTTTAATCTGTTAATCTATCTTTTAAAGAAAAAAATTGGCAAATGATCAAGTTTACACAATTTTCCAACTAACCCCATCAGCCAAGACATGTATGGAGTCCAAAGTTTGTTTCTTTTGTTTAGCACTGAAGCTTCAAGATGAATGGTACTTACAAGCATTAGTAGCTTTCACAAGAATACATTGTTAAAACATTTCAGAACATCATAAGCCACATCGAGCTTGTCATTACGGTGGCATAGACTTCCTGATGTGGTTTAGGGTACCATACAGCACCAAATTAGACCATATGACTACAGGATACATAACATGAAATACATTACGCTCAATTTGGATGACTTTTGTCTATAAGTGTATTACAGGTGTGTAATAAATCACATGTGTAAATCTCTGAAAAACCTTGTCTGTGATAGATCTTAGATCTCAAAATTAACAGTACTAGTCAGGTCGGGTCAGTTCAGGTTTCAGCTTCAGTCTGATACACATGCAGAGCACTACTACAGATAAGACTAAGTTAAAGGGGAGTTTGTAGTGTGTATATAACATTCAAAAATATCTAATGTCCTGAAGAACCTTTCAGTGATTATTTATGGATGGATGAATGGAAAAGATGATGAGAGAACACACGTCGTCACTGTAGGAACAAAACCTCAAATCTCTAAAAAGATCTAGAATATAATGAAAATAAGTTAAAGCAATAAGATTTAAGAACGTTTTAGACCATCTTGTATATAACTTATGTTGGACTGTTTCTATTGGTCTGTTGAAAAGTTGCTACAGTTCGAAGGATAGCTGGTATTCTTAAATGATGCAAAAAAAATAAAAAATTTGACAGGTTTTGCTCCAAGGATGACGACATACAATGAAAAACATTTTCAGGACTTACCATAGACCTTGAATATGATATGATATGATATATGATAACATATGACATGCAAAGACACAAAGACCTGAAAAAAACATAAGTAACAGAACTCAGGCCAAGCCATTAGTTTTTAGACTGCAGGTTGAAAACATTTACTTTCTTAACACATATTTTTTTTTCAAAATGAAAGAAGAAAAATATGATATATCATATGTGTATGAATAAGCTGGCAGGTATTTCACCACATCTTCATTTTAATGATACCTATTTAGAAAAAAATCGACCGAACCAGTTCAGTAGACTTCAGACGCTATGCCTTTCTTCATCTGTATGCTGGTAATAAACTGGATGGCACATTTTAGATCAAATAACTGTGGAAAGAACAGACTGAGTCTAAGGATAAAGTCTGAGAGTGCAGCTTCCAAATCTTCCCAATCACACACTGCATCTTCAGCCTCTCTTCAGAATGTGTGTGGCAACATTCAGCTGGCTGTAGCACAGCCCAGCTGCTAATAGTGCAGCTCAATAACCCAGAGTAAAGGCCTTCTGTTCCCTCCATATCTACCCAGCCAGACGCACCACTCGCACAAGAACACTTCCTTATCAAAAAACCCACATTCTATCAACACCATACCCTCTCCCAGCAGGACCAAACTGCATGCATTTCCCCCCCTTTTACAATCTGCTGCTGAGGACAGTTCCACTCTCGCACTCAAACAGACCCTGCTATTTATAAGGGACCGTCTGTTCACTAAGAGAGACATGGTTACACTACTCTGGCTAATGAGCTCGGCACTTTACTAGTCAGGCATAGAGGCAACAGACTTCAAGCTAATAAAATGAAGTTAATAGTTCTTTGCTTACATAGAATAATTATGCTAACTTTGTAGTATCCAACATGACACCCCACAGTGTGGATTAAGATAGCGCAGGGTAACAAATTATATTTGAGTCACGCATTCTGGAGGCATCTGTGTCCATACAGATAATATATAAATATACTGTGAACTGCATTCGCAACAATTTTTCTTATTGTGACTTTTAGTCCAAAATATGTAAATAACCTCTGTTCTGATTGGCTAAAGTATAATGTGCCTTACACTGTAGCCAAAAGGTAGATATATGCATAAATGAAAAGGCAGATATATGCATAAATGCATAGGTTTTCATCACATCATGAAAACCGAAAAATTCTAAACAGGTAGCTAAATTTGTATAAACGGATTATATGGACCGGGGAGTAAATTGTATGTTTTGAAACTTCAGTGCAGTTCATGTATGTAAAGCGTTTTATTTAAACAAATGTTTATACCTACATATCTGCCTCTCTAATTCCCCCTTTATCTGTCTATGTCCTACAGACTTTTTGACCAGAGGTGAAACTGGACAGTCACAAAGACCAATGCCAGCATCTTTATCCTCTTTACACTTGCTCATATATAGGAAGCGGACAGACTCGCCCCGCTGCTTGACTGACGCAATCTAGAATCGAATCGGAAGCAATCAAGCAGCAAAGCTCTGATAGAAAAGCCCGCAGGTGGTGTGGCGAGTGCATGGCGGTTGTGAAGGGAGATCAACTCTCACACACCATGTGACCTCAAAGAAGACACTAAGACTGAAAAACGACTCCGTCAACTTCACATACACACACACCACGGTTCTAAGCAGCTAATCCACAGAGGATCAGAGAGGGGCAGGCAGGGTGTTTACACAAAGAACGACAGCGACTGCCACAAACTCAAATCATTCATTTCAAACTCGTAGTTACCACCCCTGTCTACTCACTGAGTCTCAGATTCCAGTGAAGACAAGACACTCCACCCACAGCTCTGACCAGCAATTAGTAGGATGAGTGTGACCTTAAATCACATTCATGTGCTCACCCAGTTTTTCCGTAATAAATGGCCCTCGATACCTTTGAAGGGACTACATCCTACCTTTTATATAACTTTTCTTTGTCCCCCAAAGTCATTTTGTGAGCGTATGAAGCAAGAACAGGCCCAATTATTTTTTACATTAAGAGGTAAATAATTAAGACGGAAATAAAACTTTGTGCATAATACTCTGTATACATTCTGTATATACTGTATATATTGTATTCAGCATGGGTCGGGCTAAACTACTGTAGGCTGAATGGGAAGCTATCACAAAAACAATGTATTTAAAATGAGTTTTTTTTGCAGCTTAGACTTTATCTTTGAACTGTGTGGAGAATAGGGAGTGAAGGGCATGCTCTAAACCTCTAACAATGTTTACAAACTACAGTAATAATTTCAGGGGTGCCCCTTCAGGTTTCTGAAGTGGAAATAATAACAGCCAATCAGTGCTAAAAACCATCATTTGCTCGCACAATGTTAGGTGGATTTCTGCTGATGATTTCACTTTCCCTTCAAGATCATCCTAAGATACTGATATAATCACTCAAAGCTTGAAATGGTATAATCACTCGCTGTTTCAACTGTGGAAAACGGCTCAGTGGCGTCCATGAAAACCGTGCAAAATGGAGCACTTATGTCAGGAAAGGGCTCATATCAAGCTCTTTGAGTGATGGACAAGGGCTGAAGGAGTGGAGTGGAAAAGGCGTGTGAATGCTGTGATCCAGGGCAGGGCAGGGGCAGGCCAAGGGCCCTTAACTGCCCTGTTGAGCCCTGCTGACATATCATTCATTACAGCCGGCTCATGCACTGGCAGACCCACACTGTTTCTCACTATGACCTGAGGGTCATCAACAGGGACCGCCATTTCTCCCTGTAGCCCAGCTCAATAACGTCTTACAGCCGCGTAAAAATTCGACTGCTAAATCAATCACCTCTGGATAGCGGCTTCAAAAGAGGTGGGTCAGGGATTTAACAACACATGTGTTGAAAATTGAGATTTAATAACTCTCAGCGCCTACCTCTCAAAACACCCCCCGACATCAGTCATGTCAATAATTAGAAATAAAAAACAATTCAAGGTAACCGGGTCAGTATAAATTGCTGCACAACATACTAGAGTGAGTTCTTCAAAAATGAGATGAAAGGAGGCAATCAAATGTAACTATCAGGAATAACGACTAAGTGCTCATCATTCAGCATTTTGATGTCAGTACAATTCTTGTACATCCATGCACACCCTTCTAGCGTGAGTTCATTAAAAGTTGGACAAATGAGTTTCATGCTGCATTGCTTTTTGAATGACACTGGTGACACAGATTTAACCAAATATAGGATTAGCGAACCGACAAATCAGAATAATTTAAGTGTACAAATGGATGAATAAAGAGGAGAAAACAAACATGAAGAACATCACCACATGACTCAACTCCAAATTGCACTTCATTGTACATTGGATACTATTGTTTCTCTTATTTTTGTGCTATTGTAATGTTTGCACACTTAACACTATACAAACCACTCAGCTCCGTCAGTAGAAGTTAATGGGCACTATGACATCACATTTCTGATGTCATTACTTCTGTGTTTATAGTACATGTATTATCATCCTGTTTTGCATCTCTTACCCTCTCTTGCTTGTTACTGAACTGTCATATTGTTTGGTAGATATTGTGGATTGATTTGCTAAGCTGCACCGACTCAGAATGCCACTTATGCTGTGCTATGGCAATACAACATCATGAATTTTTAAATTCTGGTACTATGCAACCAAGAATAGATTAAAATGGCACTCTATTAAGTTTCTGGGACCTTTATATTATGTTTATACTATGTTCATAATATGGCCTTCTTGACAATTCAGAGTTAGGTTAGAGCAAGTTAATTAAATCACAGAGCAGGTTAATTAAACCAGAGTTCCAATTTTCCTTGGTTCTTCCTCAGCTCAGCGCTGGACCTTTAACAAGCGCAGCCACGTGATCCATTCAGCATCAGTTCTGGCAAGAAGCACGACGTGACATGATCAAAAGTGACCTTTCCAGAATCATACAAAAACCACAGGGCTGCATTTATCGCATTAGTCAGGTGATAAAAAACTGCACACACATAGTTTTCTGTTTTGATCTATTTTTTTTTTTCAGTGGAATGGGAAATGGTCTATTGCAAGCAGTGGACAAAAAAGTGTTTAAAAAAGGTGTGATTTCTAGAGGGAAATTAAGCAATAAACCTGTATAATAGTGCATTTCCTTTCCCCTCCGTATCTTTCTCTCTTTCTCTGTCGGACCAATCTGCACAGATGACTTGAAGACCTTCAAGCAATACCACTTCAAAGAGCTCGGTCAAATATTGCCTATGGATATTAAAATTATCTGATTCTTCCTCAGAACCAATTAGTCTCACAATCCCATCTATACTAACGCTGTCCAACTGAACATTCTGCAATACATCATAAAGCAGCAGATTTATCTTTCACTGGGGCAATCATCTCTCCTAAAATGAGCAGGATCTTAACATGGACGCTGACCCTGACCATTAAGATTAAAATATGACCGGGGACTGAGGAAGCTCAGCATACCTTTGCTGCCATATCACAGCACACGAACAAAGACAGAGGGGGCTGACATTTTGGCAGCTGAATATGATGCAAACATGCCATGTCTGTACCCAGAACTGAACAGCTTTTCCAAAGTAAACTGTTAAATAGTGCTGAGGTGGAGCGGCAGTACCGCAATGCTGATATTTATTTTTAACTAGAGACGCTCCGATGTGGGATTTGTAGGCCAATGCCGACATATCATCATTTTTATGTAAATACCGGGGATATTGATACATAAACATCTCTAAAAGGCAGAAACTGGTACTATGTCTTCCTGGATGCACAAAAGTATAACATTTATTATAGTAAATCTATACATCAGTAGATAAGCAAACATGTACTGATAATGTTATAATAAATAATTTAATAATATCACATTGTTTTTTAATGGTGTAGATAGAGAAATGTAGTCAGCTGCTGTATATGTCGGGTGCTTCAGACTGTTTTGAAATACATAAAACTAAAACAGTAGGTTTTCTCTCTAAAATTCTACTTTGTGCCTGGTTCACGTTTATTAAACTGGAAAAGGTTCTTTACCAAAACATTCCAACTTAAACAAGCTACACTATATGGACGAAAGCATTGGGATACACCTCTTAATTACTGAGTTCAGGCGGCCCCTTACTTCCAGCGCTTCAGCGCTACCAAGACATTTGAACTTTTTGAACAGTTTGGGGAAGAACCACTTCTATTCCAGCATCACTGCGCCCAGCTTCATATTATATTGAATTTTATCAACCTCGCCCAGTAGTGGGAATATCTTTGATGACTGAGTTATTGACCTGCAACAGCTAAGATGTACTAGAATGGTTTGGGAAAACTTAGCTATAAATTTCATGCGACTAAAAGCGTTGAGGTGAGGCCTAAGGGAGGCACTGGTGGCAGCACTGTGACTAAGTCAAGTCACTGGGCTAAAAAGCTTTTAAAAAAGGTGTTGACTTACTTCCATTTCCCTAGGCCTTAAAAAAGGCAATCCATGGCATCATGCCTAAAATTAGATGTACAGAAGTAAATCATGCAGTTTAGCCAGATTTCATGGCCGTGTCAGAATGCATTTAAACTGAATGGGAAAACATTCTCGAGCAATTTCATAACCATCCCACACAATGAGTAGGGAGCTAACCTTCTGTAATGAACACCTCAGTTTTATCTTCATCCACCTGCTGCGGCCCTGTGCTCCAAAAGATATGATGCACAGTACAGGGGAACATGTGAACACAGACACAGAGCTGACCTCAAACACCCACCCTGATTTCCAAAGTCTTTCTTTCATGCAAGAGCAAAGCAGGGACATGGAGAGGGGGGAAAAAATTGAAATAATCTTTCCATCACTCTCGGCATGAATTGGTATTTTGATGAGGGGGAATGCATTAATCAGAATGCTGCTGAATATTTAATGTCACTGCCATTATGCTCTAATGTGTGCCTGACTACAGTCATTTAACGGAAATGTGGGACATTCATCAAAGCTCTCCGGTCATTCCAACACAGTCATTTGTTTCCTTGCGGTCTGAACTGAATGACCCTTGGAATGTCTCATGATGGGTATGACATGCAGCAATACAAGTATACAGATTTGTTTACACTCCCTTCATCACACAAATCCCAACAAACACATTATAACCTCATTTATCCATCTATCTGAGTCTGCAGTAATAGGACAAGGACAGTAACTTGGAAACAGGTCCATTCTGCATATGTAAATATAGCCCCGCAACCCAAATTTACTGCTCCAGGGTCACAAGAGATTTGGCTATTTAGAAGCTTTTCAAAAAAAAAAAAAAAAAAAACAGAAATAGATTTGTACACTAAATGGAAGATTTCCACCAATGAAGACAAGTAAAGTAAAGGGGAATTTGGAAGACAACCTTATCCAGAAGGTCTAACAGTCATTAGTTACAGGGACAGTCCCCCTGGAGAAACTGAGGGTTGTCTTGCTCAAGGACACAGTGGGAGAAAGTGTGGGGTTTGAACCTGCGACTTTGCGGTCATCAGGTTCACAGTCAAGTGTTTTACCCACTAGGCTACTACCACCTCACAAGGAGATGCACATTTCCAAAATGCATTAAACTGAAAAACATACAGTGTGTGTTAGCTGGCAACTGGAGCACATAATCATGAAAAACTATTCTCTAAGCCTGCGATTTTACACGTTCAAGCTTGGCCAAGCATTAAACAAAATGAGAAAAGACAAGGAGGTTAAGCTAATTAATCAGCACAAGATCTGTCAACGTTTTACCTCTGCCTCACTCCCATCAACTTAGTCACTGAGCCCTGATACTTAGCCAGTTGTGGGCCCTGGAGGATGAAGCTTGGAGGAGAGCTATCACTGTGGCACAGAGGGGGTTTTACAAGGCCAGCCGAATAGCTCTGCTGAAACTGATCAAGGGTATCACTTTCTGCTGCGCCGGAGCCGGCTGAGAGCGACAGAGAAGAGAGAAGAGAGGTCTGTGTTCAAACACAAGACAGTGGGAGACGTTCTGAGTCACCAAGTCCCTCTGAACCTCCCATGCTTTAGCGAGAATACTGTATCGTGTTAATTCACATTTCTCACAGCAGGAAGAGGAAAGAGATGTTCTGTTAGGTAGATGTTTCACTTTCAGCCCGGCAACAGTTATTGCTCCAGGATCTAGATGTTACTCAGTGGGTCATTTGGCAGAAGTGTAAGCAGATCACCTAAAAACAACACTTAAGCCGCAGAGTTCAGAGAAAAATAACTTATCTCAGCAAAATAAGTTATTTTTCTCTGATAAATAACTTACAGTTGTATGGTTTCATTTCTTTTGCATCTTGAAATAAATATTTCTGCTCTGTTTCACTCTGTGTTGTGTTTCCCTTTTTCTGTTTAGAAGATAAGTGAGCCTTTAAATCTCATTTGTAAATGCTTTACAAGGCATAAATAGTCCTCACTTTAGATGAGCTCACAAAAACCATTAACTGACAGCTAGTAAATGTTTTAT
>JBBPCX010000147.1:13596752-13610709 GCA_037974365.1 Hydrocynus forskahlii | reverse complement strand
TATAGCTGTATTTATAAACTGCTTACTAATGTCTATTAATGCAGGAACAATGCTTTATAAATGATTAATTAACTATTCACCAATGCTTAACTAATGATTCATAGGGTGTAGTTATTATAAAGTGTTACCAAAAGTTCTGCATTTCTGGCGGAATTTCTGTGCAGCTTTGAGCTGATTTCGATTTACGCCATGCTTTATTGGTAAAAAAAAAAAATGCAACTTGCAGCAACAATTACAACAACATCTTCTCAACTCCTTTCACTTGACCCAACCCTTCAGTCCAGCTCCCTCCTTAAACTGATCTTACGGATCGATGTGCAGATATTCATTATGGCCGATCTCCAGACCTGCTCAAGTTACAGAGCCTTGGCCTACTGCAGTTTCTTATCACCTAATCAACTCCTACCAAGCAAGGCAATAACACTAAATCAGAGATTTAGAAGCAAGCCAGTGCTCTTCCTTAACAGCAAGGCAGGCTTAAGACTACGATAGCCCCTTTTGAGCTGGGGACCTTTGGCTTAGTGCTTGGAGCTCAGATCTCGGCTCACAAAGAGAGCTTTCTTCCTTCTCCCGGTGGCCTCTCCCACCCTTGCGCATGCAGCCACCGCATCAGAGGACAAACCATTCACCCATTGAATAAATAAAGCAAGAAATAGTGTGGGGGGGTGCGGGGGGAGACTTGGCACAAGCTCGCCTGGGTGGAGAGATAACAGAAGAGAATCACAAGGGCATCAGAAGGAAAAGCCCTCTCTCCCAGTCACGGAGATAGAGCCAGCCGTAAGCAGGTTTTGGTTCTGGAAGAGGACAGTACATTTTACACCTAGAAAAAAAACCAACCAGCTTCCTCTCTCTCATTTTCTTCCCTCATTTATCTCCCTCTAGCAGCAAATAATTACTCTGGTAATAAATTAACATGTCACTTCGCCGCTGTCACGTCAAAACCTCATAACTTTTTATGCCATTTGAAAATGCCAGCTGCCCTTTACAGTACGTGGACATTTCGTGGTGAACGAAATAAAATTACTTGGAACATAATGCACATCAAAGTAAAGAATGTTTTCGTCCTTCTCTTTCAAAGTCACAGGAGAAATACAGGGTTTTGTGGTGACGAAAGTGTGGTCTCATATAAAGTTGAAGGGTCTCATTTAATGTAAAACAGCATTTTCCTCACGATTTTATAAAAGATGTTGTACACGAACACTGTTTCAGTGTCAAAACATACAACGCACTTCCGAGACCAGTCTATTTAAGGAAAGGTCACTGCTTTTGTGATGTCCCAAAAATACATTTGCAAATATCCATCTTTTCGGTCTACAGCAGTTCAGCACTGTCCATGCATGATGATGTTATAAAGACTGTTTCAGCCCGGACTGCAGTTTTTAAATGAGCTACAATGCAGGGCAGCCAATCAGAACAGAGTTAATCTGCATGCGTGTCTTAAAGGCACAGTAACAAATAGTATATTGAACCCAAATGGTACATTGAACACAAAATGTGGACTTCTGGAAGATAAAAAAAAGAGCAAAATGAAAGATAGGAGCCCTTTAAATGAATGACCAAATATAAATGCATCAGCCTTAGTAGCATTTCATCTCTCGTATGAAATACCTAGGCATTTTGTGGGATTCAAGATTAAGATTAATCAGTTAATTCTGAAGATCTGTCCAGGCAAGTTTAAGGCTTGAGATTTAAGCTATTTAATTCATGTTTGTAGATATAAAGACAGAATGCATGTCTCTGATAATTAAACACTTGTACAATAACACTGAACAAGTGCTGAGCTCTTGTGTTTATTATGGCCAGAAATACTGCTATGAATGCGGTTTCTAGCTGGAGTAAAAAAGTGGTTTTGAGGGAAAAAAAAAAACAATGGTCAGACAGTTTATGCCCAAATATAAATCAATACATTTTCAGGTCATGCTGCCCTGCTCTCTCTCTGGCTTTTCCCTGGAGTCTTTCTCTTTATCTGCTTTCTCATTGACGATGCTATACACAGAATAAAGCAGTTCTCAACTGAACAAGATGGAAAAAATAAAAATAAACCAATACATTTTACACCAAGGGGCACGATGAAGGTTAGTCTTGAGTAATTCTCGAGCAGCCACAGAGGAGTCTTCACAGCATGGCAGTGCTTCATCCGTAATAAAGGGGAATCACAGTGTGTACATCCTTTCTGAAGAGGGACAAATGTTTAATTATGCCTTATAATTTACTTATGCACCACTTCATCCCTGAATGTTAATTTTACCTATTTTTAAATGAAATAAAAAAGTCTATCAAGATTAAGCATAAAATAAGCAACCAAACAAATAAAAGAGAAATAAACCTCGGTCGTTCTTTACTGCTGCTTGATCTGGCAGTTATTTTGTTGATCTTTAAGCAATGCAAGGCCCTTTTTGTGACAGTGGAGTGTGTGGATTAGTAAGTTAATCATTCAATCATTCATTTATTCATTTTCTGTAACCGCTTAATCCTTAGTAGGGTGGCAGGGAGCCGGAGCCTTTCCGGGGGTCTTCGGGCTCAAGGCAGGGACTCACCCTGAGTGGGGCTCCAGCCCACCGCAGGGCACACAAACACACACACCATTCACTCACACACTCACACCTACGGTCAGTTTGGAATCCCCAGTTCACCTGACACACGTGTCTTTGGACTGCGGGAGAAACTGGAGACGCTGGAGGAAACCCACGGCACCACAAGGAGAACATGCAAACTCCTAACCTTGGAGGCGTGAAGCACAGCGCTACACACTGCACCGCCATGGGGCCCAGTAAGTTAAACACTTTTTCTTAACGTTTGGACGCCATAGTCTATACTTGCGACCAGCCACATTAATTAACACTGGCAATTTTTAACACTGCAATTTCACTGGAATGAACTGACAGCCAACCTGGACTGTATTCTAATAAAAACATCAGAGATGCTTTTACAGTTGAGTTATTTTGACTACTTAAATGCACGTATGAAACCAGCGACACAATTCAGGTCATTTTTAAATACAGTTTACGTATGAGTCTACAGCTAAAGCCAAATGACACCAATTCAGCAAATGCTGTTGAAACAGATAATGGAAAAGAATATGCCCATCTGCAACATGCAGTATAGATTACTCATCATGAGGCAGATCCATTTATTCACAGCTGTGTTAGCACATTTTTTGACAGTCTAGCTCCAAAAAAAATAAAAAAAATTCTGTGTGTGGCATTCACAGTGGATACAGTATCAGATTGTAGAAACAGACACAGGTCAGCATGTCAAGACAGAACTATATAAAAATAGAAGGAAATTCAGTGTATATTTTACAAGAGCATGCTACATTTGTATTTATCTTTATAAATACTCATGAGATTTCGGAGATTTTATTGACCACAAACATTTGCAACACATTTGACATTTTACTTTATCCCTCATTAAACAAGCCTCTGCTACTGTTTGATACCTTTAAAATGATAATTGATCTGACTGGCTACCCTGCATCGCATCTCAGAAACACTGTGTAATTTAGATGTGAATGGGTGGGCTGAACTGCTGTGAGCTGAATAGGAGCACATCTATATATGTTTATTGTGACATAACAATACGAAATTATTTCAAAATAGGCAATATTTGCTGCTCAGTGTCCATAAGGGGATTTTAGGGAATTGGAATAAATGATGGTATTATGAATGTTTATAATAATGACACACTGTCTGTATGTGTACAATATAGACTGTAAATGAACAATGGTAGTATTATTCAAAATAATGACATGCTATCCATATGCGGAGAGTATAGACAGGGAATGAAAAATGGTAGTATCAGTGTTTACAATGATTAGATAACTGTATGTCGACAGTATGGAAAGGGGATGAAAGATGGCAGTATCAGTGTTTACAATGATTAAATACTGTCTGTAGGTGGACTGGGAACTGGGAACGAATGGGTACTATTAATGTCTACAATGACTGTATTATTTATTTTGAAAATAATAATAAAGTGAGACGAATTGTTTTAATGTGGGCCCTTCTAGTTCGTTGTATGTTGTTTGTTTATCAGTCTGATAGTAGCCAATATCCATGAGTAAAATGTGTACTACTTTTTCCACAATGTCACATTGTTTGCTCAACCTTCCATTCATTCCTTACAGAACTACTACAGGTCAAATGACAGCCAACTTTAATTGAATCCATGTATTTCTGCCCTACACATAATGAACTGACTAGCAGACCATGGCAAAAACCTTGTTCCTTTTTACTAAAAAAAAGAGGCAAAGTTTCATGACAGCTGCTTGATGCAGCATTTCACTCCATTCATCTATTAAGACCATGTGTGTGTGTGTGTGTGGGAGGGGGAGACTAATGTGAGTGAAAAAGCAAAAGTGAGAGTATGAGAGTTTTTTACAGCTTCACTCTCTGGAAATGTCTGCCTACAGATACCTCAACTTGCTAATCCGGCTAATTCCAATCCATTTGCAATTATTAAAGGAAAGGTTTCTATTAAGGTGGTTCAGACAGAGAAAAGCAGACAATTCTAATTCTAACCAATTCTAAACCCAAGCAATATCTTGACTAGTCCACTTTAAATCACTCAGCACATTAGCGTGATTCTTTTTTTCCCCCATGCTGATCATCATGCCAGCTGAATGCTGTTTCACACTTACAGAAAAATTCCAATTAGACCCACCATTTATTCTATCCATAGACCAACATGTGAATAACCTGATGTAACATGCAACAACACAGATACATAAATAAATATCAAGCTATTTAAATAAGTTACAACAGAGGAACACTAGAACTAACCTTAGTTTAACATTTGAAAAGACAACATTCTAACCCCCCAAATCTGTCACATGATTCACATTTCGTTTTCAGGACTTTTCCGTGTCACTTTTACATACAAACAACCTCACTGCCAAATTGCACACTATACAATCTTAAATAATAAAACAGCAATAACAACTAGATGCATTTCCATGAGAAAATGCGAAACAGGATTGCTTGAAACATTGGTTTCATTAGCAAAAAAGCTGCATTCACAGTATGTGACGTTTTGCTTATAAAAATGATATATTAGAATAAATATAAATAAACATGAACACTATAAATATTAAAAGCTGGCGTGTATCATTTGGTTGCTGAGTTCTCAGAGCTTTCAGCAACTGCACAGATTTGTTAAAGGAACATTTTGAGAGAAAGTCAATTATTGCACTAATCATCCGAGTCAACCTGCTCAAACTTCAAATCACTGAGGTGGCACAGACTTATTGATGTGGTTTACCACAACGTAGGACCTAATGTGAGCTAGTCTTATAAACTATAAAGTGGAAGATGATGTAATTTTAAAACCAAACATTTCCTTTAAATTGCTATTTATCTATTAATTACCCTGTTGATGTTGCTGATGTGGCTTCTCCTTAGCTCAGGCAAGTCCATGGAGTGGTCAGACATTTTTTTATAGCTTTTACAGAAAAGTGCATGTTTGTTGGGTGCATTATTTGTTGGGAAATATCACTGATTTCATTATACATGATTATATAGGTCCTATGAATACATACCAGAAGTGGATGCTTCAGGACCAACAGTTATGCATCTTCTCCATTCTTGTAAGCAAAACTTAGTGTATAATGGGATTTTTCTACCAGATTAATATTAATAAATGTCACTTTTCGTTATTTTATATTTAGTAGAACCACTATGCTTGTTGCATTTAAGCTCTACCAAAATTGTTGTAACTCTCTTACACTGACATTGACATTCGCTTGTCATTTGAGACGATTCAATCCCATCTCCCTTCTTTTTTCAGTTACTCTCTAAAAGAAGGCATCAATGGTGGCTCAGTCACCACTGATGCCTTCTTTTAGTCTTATATAGCTGAGAACAGTCCTTACTCTCCAGTATGAATGTACTGGCTGTGTGATATTTACAATTTCTCACTATTTCTTGTTTTGCTGCTTTGTAGTTATTTTCATTGCAGAGGAACAAAAAACATCTGTGTGTGATGCTAACAGACAGAATGATATTCAATAATAAAGTACACTAAAATACTCAACACACCCTACATGGTTATTGTGGGCACTCTGAAACACTAACGCATTTTAATCAAAATTGCAGTTTCAGTTTGTGATCCCATGTTTTATTTGACGTCTCTGTTTTAATGTGTAATTGTTCTGATCTTCTTTACACCTCAGGGTAAAGGTTGCAGTACTATCCCTTCATACCCAACCTCTACCTCCTGGCCCATAAAAAATAGACAAGACGCTCAAGACTATTAAAAACTAGGATTCCAATGAATATGGAACCATTATACAAACGTCAAGACAGAAACCCCCATAATACACAAGCACTACAACCACAATTATTGCGAAAACAATGACATTCAGAACACTACAGTACATCTCATACATGATTTTTCCCTCATAATATTGTGATATTATCATAAACCATAATAAAAGCTTAGGTAATTACTGGGAAATGTTCATAACGGCACATGCCTAGACGCTAACCAGGAGTTATTGCACTAAGATCACAGCAAAAGGAGAAACAGCAAAGAAACTTTTTTTGTTTTATCAAAGGCCATAACAGTGCTCGAATAAAAGCAAACTAAGTCATAGCAGATTAACAAGCAGGTTTCATTTGTAGTGTATGGGTATTAGCATGCCAGCAACGTTTGTCACCTTGCTTTTTCTTTTTTAATAGCCACTTCTGAAATATTTAAGCAAAGGAGCCGAGTGCATTATGAAGCACAGGGCGATGAGCCCGAGGATGTTTAGGGCAATATTAAAAAATGTGAATAAATAAATAAATATGAGATGTCAGCACAGAGGCGTGGGGTGGCTGTCAGGATGCTTGCGCAAGACTAATGAATTCTGGGGCTTTCAGGAAGGATTCCGGAGCTGAGGAAGAAAGGGGAAGAGTGTCTTCCGAGCACAACTGACATCTAAATATGGACTTTCCTTATTACTGCAATGAATGCAAGCTGAAACTTGAAAAAGCTCTGACCTTTTAAATGTGACATGCTACAAACTGCTTGGAAGTAATTGTAACGTAGCTTGAGCTAAATAATATTACAGGGAAACCCAAACATTCAAATACTACAATGCATAATAACCCAGCTGATAACTATTCTGAACTGGAAGGATTAGTGGTATTATTTGTTACTTCAAAAATATTTTGCACACTCAGTACTGTACTGTGTAATGGTGTGCTCTAAACAAGTTAATCTGTTTACGTGCACACCAGTTGTCTAAGATGCGCAGTTAAACTAAAATGAGACAATGTAATCAGCACGGTTTAATTGACAGCCCTGTTTAATTGGCTTGACTAAGCTCTTAGTCAATATAAGTTGAATCTAGGTTGTGTGGTAACAGCATAACAAGTAGCCCAGGCTATTATTGGTCAGAGTGTTTGAGTTCACAAGATCACACCTGGATCTAAGTACCCAATTTCAAAGTCTCACCTCATCACTGCTTGTGTTTGGACTGACTTGAAAACCAAGGAAGCAACAGATCTTTGTTTTGTGTGATGTGCAGGAGAAAGCAATAGTCAAAACTACATTACAGCAAAAACATACCCAGATGAAACCATCAGTTTACAATGGCTCAGCAATCACCAGAAAATACGGCACTGACAACACCACGGAAATGCAGTATACTTCACAAACTTCACTGTTGTCATGGTATGCAGAGCAGGCAACTGCGTTCTGCTGCTGATTGACTATAATTTTGCTTGATGATATAAAAAGATATACAGAAGTGAACGCAACCAGAAGGGAGAGCCAAGATTCTGATACTCGTTAGAGGAGCAGCTGAAACTGAGACTATGGCCAGAAACTCGAACACCAATAACAAAACACAAGCACATTCCTTCTGCACAAAGTCAAAGTGCATAATAAAATTTCTGTGGCAGTTAAAACATCCAGAATCCAAGATAGATACAGGATAAATCAGAGCGTCTGCACAATTACAAACATATTGAGAGTAAATGAGCATGTGCTGCAGAGGCAATAATAAAACAAAAATATATGCTTATGTATATATATATATATATATATAAATCTACTTATATATACATGCGCACACACACACACACACACACACACACACACACACACACACACACGTGTATGTGTGTGTGTTTGCGTGAGCGAGCGCATGTGTGTGTGTGTACAAGCAAATATGACTCTTCAAACTGCTGGTCTGCTAGGAGAGTTAATTTTTGGCCTAGTGGTTAGGGTGTTGCCCCTGCAGTAAGAAGGTTGTGGGTTTGAATCCCAACCGCTAGTGGCACCACTGAGGTACCTTTGAGCAAGATATTGTCCCCACACACCCCTCGTTGTTGGCAACCCCCTGCTTCACTTGGTGAATGGGTTAAATGAAGAAAAAGTGACTCACGTGTGACAATAAGGGGTCTTCCTTTCCTTTAATGAGACTTACAGTTTTCATTCAAGACAGCATGGTAAGGCTTGACTGTCATTATAGTGCCTGTTGCTGCAAAAGCGAGAATGTGGTCTGAGGTTCCATTGCATTGCATTGCATGACAACATGCAAAAACATGTTTGCATTTGCATTTGTGAACTTGCATGAAGTATGTTTCCAGAGCCAGGCTAGACGAAAATGCGGACCATCTGTTGGACCCCAAGGACTGGGCTGAGGAACAGTGGCAGCTGTATTTGCCTGCACTCGGAAGACAAAGATAGCATAAAAGCTGAGGACAGCGTGGAGCAATCCAGCATGCCTCATCACGTTGCTATTGGGGTCTTTTCATGTATGACATATAACAAAGACATGGACAGGCTGAACAAACCCAGACAGGCCACCTTCTCAAAATTGCCCAGGCAGAGTGGGAGATGATATGCATATGTTACTGCATAAAATTAGAATTACCGCACTGCTCTCATGGGCACTGTGTTTGGAGTGAAATGGATGTCCCATGACAATAATTTGAAAAGTTAATCAAACATCTACAGTAGCTTTACTGCCCTCCAGCATGCATTATAAAAAGCCTGGGCCACATCCTTTTCTGAGCAGCAAGACTGCAACCATGAATTTGTGGTGACGAGCTTAGGCCTTTGTGCACACACAGTCATTTCCTTTAGCATTAATGTGATTCAAGGCAAAATATTTAAATTGCTGTGCTTTTAATAATGCAGAGAGCCCATCAGAGGCTCCACTTCAAGGGGAGATGACACGCTTTTGAATAAAGGATAGCATGGGATCGTGGTGTGTTGCTCTGCAAGAAAAGAGAAGGAAAACACTGAGTTGATTCGGATGGAATGACAATTTCACAGCAGACATGATCTCTTCGGAGTCAAAAATGAAAGTCTGAGCACAGTGGGGGGACGCTGATGAAGGATGGGAAAATACCAAGATGGCCATGGGCAGCGAGGGAGTAAAAAGGCAGTGCATCAGTGAACACAGTCAACAGGTCATCCAGAAGGGATTCGGGCAGAGATTTATTCAAAGAGTGGAAAGAAAACAACAGGTAAAGACATTTTCTCCTGCTGTGAAAGGATTTTCTCTGAAGCCCCGCCCACATCATAAAGCAATAATGAGCCAGTTTGTTTTCGGACACTATAAATGTTACAATGGTGTTCTTTACCTTGTTCATTAGTGCTCCGACAGCAAAAGGCATTAACAGGCAGTTGTGCTTGTTGAGTGATGCCGCTTGAAAGGACCTCGGGCGACTTGGCTAATGTTGCTGACTCTGCACTTTGCACTCTGCGGCAGCATGTGTCCTGATTTAGAGCACATGTAGCTGGAAAGCACTTTTGATTTCAGTGGGGCTGTGATTAATAAGACTGCATCTATCCAGTGAGAACATGGGTATTCATCTTTACCAGAGAACGTATTTTTATGAGCATGGATATTCATTTCATATATATTTACACAGCTGTAGCTGAATCATTTTTAAAAGGCACCAAATGCGATATATAACCAAAACCATCAACGACTCAAGATACAAAACATTTTTCCACCAACACAATCCTATACGTCTGCAGTTACTGTGAACTTTCCATAAAAGAACCACCTATTGTTCCACTAACATATAAATGGATATTTTATTCAAAAATATAAATGGATATTTTATTCAAAAAATTTTTTTGTAAATGTCTTACAATGGAAGAGCAGACATGCTTAACATGGACATGGGTAATGCAAATATTTCACCACTGCCAATTCCAAGACCTGAATAGTATGGCTACAGTGTAAAGAACGGCTCTGGAGGATAAAGACTACACTGGTAGCTTGAAGCAAGATGCACAGCTAATGCAAATGCAGTAATTTAGCCATTCATGAAAAAAATCCCCTGACAGCACTAATGTATACATGCCTATAAGGACAGACACGAAGAGTGACAGTTGTAGGAAGTATAGTGCCTACAGCAGAATTCAGATGAAATTAATCTAAGGGCCCAGAAGGGAAAGGCATGCAATATCACTGGTGCACTTCCCTGAAATAAATTTTTGAATTTTAAAGTTATTCTACTTACCTTTGTGTTATTGAACTAGTAGTAATGGTATCATCTGTACAAAAATACGCTCCTCAGTCACTTTCACATCAGAGAGCTCCACTTGAACCTGGTCTGAAGGCTTTGCTGTCTTTAGTTCCTGCACTGGTTTAGCAATTCCTCAAGTAAGTTTAACCTACAATGGTTCTTTTTCCATTCCAGTTCAGTGAATAATTGTGACATTTCTGAAATAAAATTCAAGGTAATCAATTAAGGCTATCTATTTTGCACTCAGCATGCAGTCATTTGACTGTTGGAAAGGGTTTTTTGATCACACATCATCTCCCTCAGATATTTAGCATGTATCTGCTGATCCTGGATACAGATATTTACATTTGGAATAAATATTGAACAGTGCAAGAGATTCTTTTAATGTAAAAGAGCTTACTAATCCAATCAATTCCTCAGTGTTTCACTTAATTTCTGAAATAGTGTCAGATGTGGGTAAGTGTTTGAAAAATGTCTTTAACTATACTGACCAACCGCATTTCATATGAGTTCAAGTACTGCTGACCACAGAATCATATGCTGCCTGGGAACATGTTTTTCAAAATCAATGTCCACCAGCAGGTGCTAAAGAGGTGCCAAGACCTGTATTGCCTTGGTTTACTTCAAAGCAAATGTGCTTATAATTAATGAACAAGCATTTCAGTCAAACATGAACAAATCTACACAACATCCAATTTCTTTTGGTACTAAAACAAAGTACCTGCTCATTTTAACATGAAAAAGAAACCAAGAAACTCGAAACTTTGGTTTCGAAAAAATCCCACAACATTGCTAACATCTACTATTCTACAAAATACTGAAATGTCTCTGTTCACATATCATCTGCTATAAAGTATAATTGTGGCTGGTGACTGCTTCAATGACATTTGTCCTAGTTTTGATTTGACAGCAGATTTCTGTAGTTCATTCATTCTTTGGAATGTGCTTTACCATTTAATAAGAAAATAAGCTACTTTTGTTTGTTTAAAGATGGCAGGGTCTTTAATAATCACTGAATAATGGACAGCATAAATGTGTAAAAGATTTAAACCGACTCTAAAATTATGAATATATTATTAAAATATTTGTAATTCACCAAATTATGAATATATTATTAAAATATTTGTGAGCTCCAGCTGTCATAATGCCAGCTTGCAATGAACATACAAAATTCTTTGTAACACTATTTTTAAATTATATACGTACTTTTAGAAACATATTAAACCTCATAGTTTCTAAGCATTTGTTACATTTCAATATCCCCTGCATTAGGCTCAGGGAAATGTTAGACTGGTAAAAACCATATCCCTGCTTCATCACTGCTCTTACAGGCTGGCCAACTTGTTCTGCACTTATAAACTTTATCTCACTGAACCAATAAAGCGTTCTGCTCTGAGAATACATATTTGCCTTTTTCCCATGACGTTAATGAACCGTACCTGCCAAATATAACCACTTTCACAGGTGCTTGACTCTCTGCAACATCATTTCCATATGAATTTATATAGAAGAAATTCCCAAAGAATTTCATTGACAGACAGTAATCTAAGTCATTAATCAGAGATGACCGTCATTAATGGGCATGGACACTTTTGCATCAGTCATCTAAGACCTGTAACTTCTACCATGCAAAGTAATGCAGGGCTTGACCTCTCTCTTTTCCAATGGGAAAATCAAATATTATAAACCATTTTCCAATAAAAGACATGTTTTTTTTAACTCAAGACCTCTAGAGTCCCAGTGACCCCCACATGGATTTTGCCCTTTTCCAGAGGCTCAACTATTATGATAAGGAATAAGAGATAAATGGACAGGATAAATGCTGGAATATAATATAATTTTCAGTGTTCAGTTTTCATAAAACTTCTGCCAGCTAATTTCAATAAAAATAGAACAGAGTCAATAGTGCACAAATGCACAAAATAAAAATGCAATAAAAATACACTATACGGACAAAACAAATGGGTCACACCTGTCTGGAGTTTGGGGTAGCCCCCTCACTTCCAGTGAAGGACAATCTTAATGCTTTAGCATACCGAGACACTTTGAACAACGCCATGCTTCCAACTTTGTGGACACCGTTTGGACACAGGTTGGATGAATTTGGTGTGGAAGAACTGGCTCACACAGAGCCCTGACCTCAACCCCATCCAACACAAGTTCGCACAGAAACTCCAAAATTTTGTGGAAAGCTTTCCAAGAGGAGTGGAAGCTGTTATAGCTGTAACGGGCAATCAACTCCATGTCTATGTGCTTGAATACAATGTCATTAAAGTCCCTGTCTGTGTAACAGTCAGGCATCCCAATACTTTTGTATGTGTATGTGAATTGTACGTGAACCAGTGTTCAGCAGTGAAAATATTTTAAACATATGAACTTGCTATTCCTTTGAACACACGGTAAAATCAAACGTTCCAAAAGTTAAAAAGGCCATGTTTAATTATTGACTAAAAAACCTAACCCACAGCATCCATAACAAATGGTAACAGTGAATGCAGGCAATGGTTGATCCCTACGCTGCTCATTCACCTGTCTACAGTCGCCGACTTTCCAGATGAGTACGTCATTGTACTCCATATGGACTGCATGACTTTTATTTAAATAAAAAAAAGGCTTATTTGTTTCTTTGTTGGTGTTTTTGTTTGTCAAAAGTGGGAGCAGTGCGCTAGCGATGAATACGGTAAAAGGAATGCAGTCAGAGGAAGGGCATAGGGACAAGTGGAACTGTGAATGATCACAATGGCCCAACAGCTCCAGTTCAACGGCTTTGACTCATTGCCAAGCCGCTCCGCCTTGATTTACATTTGCATGTCAGCCCGGTGCTAGGTGTTCCAGACAAGCCTCACTGCTAGACTCCAATACCTCCTACACAAAAGCCTAAGTGTACTGGTACTTGCTTTTAACTGGCACATGTTACTGTGACAGAGGAGTACTAGAAGATAAGGGTAAATTAACCCAGACGGCAAAGTAATCAAATGCACGATCCTGAAACAAGAGTGATGCTGCTTTAAGGGTGGAGGAAAATGTTTTTGTCAGCTTTGTACATGCGCTCTGAAGTGACTTTGAGGGGCTTGTAGACACCTATTTGAAAAAAAATTGTAAACCACTGCGCAAGCACTGGGTGGTTCTGTTAATATTTCATATATGTTCAAATGCATCACAGTATCACGATGCTTTAATGAATCTATGTGTCCTGAGCTGAGGTGAGCAATATCGCAATATTTTATTGACATCACGATAAATATTGTTATTGTAATACAAAATACTCTAAGGACATATCATAGACATCATCAGTGCTTGAGAAACACTGACCAACAGCCCAGTTCATTTCAAAGTTGGCATATTTAGTCTTGTTTAATTGCATTTACAGCAGCACAAGTATGTAATTTACTGAGTTTTTGATAGCCATAACATAATATAAAAAGGGATTCAAGGATTCAAGGATTCAAAATGTTTATTGTCATATGAACAGTAGAAAACGC
>JBBPCX010000147.1:13568369-13596652 GCA_037974365.1 Hydrocynus forskahlii | reverse complement strand
CCATAACATAATATAAAAAGGGATTCAAGGATTCAAGGATTCAAAATGTTTATTGTCATATGAACAGTAGAAAACGCATTTCTCTGAACAATGAAATTCCTTCTTTGCTGTCCACACAAATGCCGAGTTAAGAGTTTAATGTACAAATAATTTAGTAAGATATTTTGCTATTAACTGTGCATTTGCTAAATGAAGGAAATGTGCAAACGAGCTTAATGTGCAAAAATTACAGTCTGAGGAAGATGTGCAAAATTACAGTGTGAGGTAGATGAAGGGGATGTGCAAAGGATCTTAAAGCAAAAATTAAAATATGAGGTAGGTGATGTCCATTAATTATACTGATGGCAGTGGGGAAGAAGGAGTTGTTTAGTTAGGAAAAGGAGTTGTTTAGTCGGGAAATGTTGTATATCATGGAAATGCTTTAAGTACTGTGAGATAATGTTTTTTCCTTGGCCACCCCTAGTACTGCTACTCACTAAAAGAATGTCTTACAAACTTACTAGCTTGTTTTGGCTGGACCACTTTATTCTGCGTTAAACATGAATCAGAGACACTACTTATTTAATGTTTATGTATTCTTAACTATTCAGAAGAAGCTGCTGCACCCAGTAAACAAGATAAGCTACAATTAGCTAGGGCTCAATCTATCAATAGATATGAATATTTCCTTTTATGAGGTCTATTATCTTTCAGTATTCCTAGAATTAAAAATCAATATCATTGTGTAATGCACCAGTATAGATGATATACTGGCCAGCACCACAGTGGATCATCAATCATTTTGACAGGCAACATAATATTGTCACTTCATGCTCCCGTATCATTAGAAAGCCTGTTACATCAAGGTTGGTGCACAGCATCATGTGCAGATCCATCTATAAATGTGAAATTAAGCAGGTGTGTACTGTGGAATGCTCGGCAGCCGCATTTAACAGATGTTCATGCAGTGAACTTCACTGTGGTCAACAAGGCATGACACTGTTCAGATGTGTCAGGGTATTACAGCTATTAGCTTGTGAAACCCCACTCCTGGACTCCTTACAAATCTGGAATCCAAAAAGTAACCCAGTGACAGAGTTCTGAAGTTCTGAAAGGAAAAACACAACTACAAACTCCTTTTAGAAGGCATACGGGAGAAAAAGTCTTCACTGTGCAGAAGGTGTGCTCTGTGTTCTGCCGGGTGTAAACGATGACTGTGCAGCACTTCACACATTCACCACAGGATGTCAGTAGCTCAAGCTGGAGAGAGCAAAAGAGCTGGTCCCTCCTCCTCCTCTCCTCTACTGTGGCTTTCCTCTTGGCAGACAGCTCTGCACAGCAACAGCCCACACCGCCTCTTGCTTATTTCCACTAGATGAGCACACGCGGTACCTGCGTTTCTCTCGCTGTCAGTCCAGCGCCTTGGCGTGTGTGGCATCTCTTCAGCTGAGATCAGACCCTGCACTCTTAGAAATCAAGGTTGCTAAATGGTCATTGGCTTGGACAAGCTGTTATAGATCTTAATCAAACCTTGATATCTTAATGGTATCATAATCTTATCAGTGGTGCCGAAAATTGACATCATGTGCATATTCTTTCAACTTAAAATGCTTCTTTACGATCGTTCTGGCACCTTAATGGCCGCCTAGCCACTGAGGTAGAGCTGAAGGCTCACCAAGCTCACAGTACATTGAGTGATGTGATGTGTGTGATTCATCAAGTGCTAAAGGTTAAGACGGGACGTTTACAAGCTATACGGTGATTATATGGTGAAGAGTTACCGCCGCACTGCCTTAAAAGTGCCATCTGTTCGCTTCATATAAATGTGAGTGTTCTTCTGTCACCGAGATCACCCACACAACCTATGGGGCTGTAATGACAGCTGCCAGCACTGATGCAAATGCAGGACAAACAAATACATATGCTATAGCCACACAGTGAACCGGTATAAGTCATGCATATGTATGAGATGGAAATAGGGCCATGCATAGGGATTTAGGTTAAAGCTCAGCGACTCTTTTGCTCTCTCGCATTCTCTCTCAGCATCTTGCTTTCTCACGCTCTCTCTCTCTCTCTCTCTCTCTCTCTCTTTCTGAGTAGCTCTCACTCTGCAGTAAACCAATTCATGAATTTCACATTCTGTCGTCACGTCACTCCGAGGATCTGAGAGATTCTGTCACCAAACTATCCTCCACAGACACCACCAGACACCACAAACCTGAAAAATGATTTATGGAGACGGGCAGCCTTGAGTGACACAGCGGCGATGAATAATTGCTGGTGGCTGCTCATGCTTCCTCAAGCTACCTCTGTATAAACACACACACACACACACACACACACTGAAGGCCAATTATGCTGCAAGCGCCACAGGGCTAAGAGTCTACGCTTTGCACCGGTTTTGCTCACGGGGTCTCTTTCGCCTGCTGACACAGACACTATCACCCACCACAATAAGAGGGAGAAGAACGCTGTTAATGGAAGTCTGCATGCTAATTTAAACATGGTATAGGGTGTCATGGGTATACAGTTACTATGCAAATTATTCTGTCCACTTCAATAAAGTGGACCTTTGATTAACTGTCCAGTCCACTGAAGCAACAGAGGAAAGGATAAAAGATAAACCAGCTTTTATTTCAATCAAAATAGGCGCATTTAGACATACCTGTGATTCATTCAAAAACATATTTTAATGATTCAGAGTGTCTCTAAATAATTCACACAGGTTTATAAATATTTTAGCATAACTTCAATATGACAGTGGTAGGTGCTCTGTAAGAGTGAGATGTGTGTGTGTGATGTGTGTGTGTGTGTGTGTGTGTGTGTGTGTGTCCATCTGAAAGGGAATTAGCTTTCCAGGCTTCAAAGTGCTCATCTCCACATTGTCTCTGTACCTAAGAACTACATGCCAGCCCGACAACTTAAGTAAACCTCCGGCCACATAAAGTGCCCTTTCTTGAGATCAAAGCCTGTTCGTAAGACAAGTAAGCCTATCATTATAAATTACATTAGTAATTCAGTCGTCTACCCTCAAGATGATGTTAAATACAGAGTAATCATTGTTAAAAAAAAACCTAACATGAAATACAACCAAATGTGAAACTTAGCAAACCAGTAAAAGTCCCCAAAGTAGACAACAAAAAACTTTTAAAGATTTAAAAACACCTCGTTTAAAAAGTAAGTATTCAAAAACACTACACTTCATGAAAGTTCAAGTACTGCTATAGTGTGGTGTGTTTGCCTGGATGGCGACTTCTGCAGAGAGTATACAATACCAATTATCTGCTTTGGAACAATATCACCAGAAAACAATGTACAATGAAACAAATCCAAATCCAACATACTCACACTGTGACATGCCAGGTTATCTTTCTATGTATTTCTTCATGTCACCGAACAGTTTGAGCATTTTTAGACGCTCATCTGAAATAAAGTGATTTGATTAAAAAGAGCTCATTTTAAAGCATAGTCCATTTTTACGGAACAAATATCAGATTGATATTAATACTGACCTGTAGTCAAGGCCAGTTCCACAAGGAGGCAAGCGAGGGCGTTGCCTTCCTTAACAAGACCTTGAACACTTAAGCTGAACTTTGCCACTACAAACAGCTAGATGATTAGAGCTCACTTGCTAAGACTCACACTTTCACTCTGTCAGTAGTCAGATAGCGTTATCATATATCTCTATACACCACACCCTTCACTCTTCATTGCTGGTTGGACAAGATCTGGGTGGGCCGACCACTAGATTTCACCCCATGTGAATCTAAAAGATCAGATTGTTAGCTTAAAACAATATGCTACAACACTGTGCGGGGAAAACGTATGCACTGCATGCACAAATTATTGAATCTGACTAATTTCCTGAACAGAAGACAGATGGAGAGAAGCTGGATCTGGATTAAACACTGCGGTAGACTGCAGTGCGTATTAAACTCATCAAAAAGTCCAAGGTATTTGGCCAAATTGGTTTTCTAAGTCTGGCGAGCAAACAAAGCGTTTCTTGTTAACTCATTGCATTTGGCGTCATGGATTACCCTCGCCACTAAAAACAGTGGACACGCCGGGTCTGAAAGCTTGCCAGGCAGGAGAACAGTAGCCAAGGGGGGGCCGAGTGTGTTTATTCATAGTATGCCTTCGAATGACAAACTGTGCGATTGCATGATTTTACTCAAATCACCTGGATAGTTGCAAAGTGTATTTGACTCAAATTTTCACTGCTCAGCCCTTTTATTCTGTGTTAATGCCGGTCTTGCTGATATTCAAACTTTCAATATTGGTAGTGAGGAAGAAAAAGCATTATATAATTATACAATTATTATAAAATGTATAATTATTATTATAAAATTGACCAACTATTCATTGCGGAATCATTTCTTGCGGGTATATTTGAATCATTTTTTAAAAAAAGAAATAATCATGACTCCCTAAATGACCCTTAGTGCCTTAGCCAACTTAAACATCCCTCCAGATTATATTTATTGACTTCATGAAGCTTAGATACGGCTCTTGACTTGAACGCCTGCATATTTGTATCGTTCCGGCTCCTGCTGCTTGCACTTTATGTAAGTCACTGCCGATATGCATGTTTGCTAATGAGTACATGTGAATGTAAATGAATTAGATATGTGTGCGGCAGCAATGTGGCCTTTAGCTTCTAGCATTGTTAGCTTATCATTATTAACGTTTCACTCGATGCAGAATCTTAGCTAGGTCACATTAATAATTATAGTGTAAAACCAGGTCAGAGACCATCAATCTAGCATCAGGATTTGGTTCTCAGGCTGGAACACCCACACACTCTCAAAAGCGCACGCTCAGACTACATACACACCGGGCAATGGACATTCAGCTCCAGCTCCTCACGCAATCCATCCTCTTAGTGACTGAATATCTCCCTGGTGTTCTCCAACATAAGATGACTGTGCAGTCATTAAATTTACACATCTAAATAAATTCATGGATTAATCTACATCATAAAATATAAACCGCCTGTTGGTTGGGGGATACAAGCAAATCGTTATGAACTGTTATTCACAGCAGTTTATTTGTGTCAGATCTCTAAGGAGGACCAGGGTGGCCATAAAACCCCAATATATTTCTCCTTCCAAACAGGCCATTCTCGGCACTCTCAATGCAGAGGGAGAGAGAGAGAGAGAGAGAGAGAGAGAGAGAGAGAGAGAGAGGGAACAATCTCTAATTGTGGTGCATAATTTAGTGAGGTAGAATAGCAACATGTAATTTGTCTGCAATGCCAGGGAACATGGCGAAGTGAGGCACAAACGTATTGCCTGCAGAACCTTGCATTATTTACTCCTTGAACTGTTTAATTAAGCTCTATCATTACTCCTCCTCCTTTGTCCTGGATACTCTCCCTGAGAGAGGGAGATGTTACAGTAAGCAGCAATACAAGCATAACAGTGCACTTCCATAGCACCGGGTGGCACTGATATACTGATAAATTCAATAATCACAATATTTTCCAAGATATTTTATGACATATTTGCACAAAAAAAATCTCATGACTACTGTAAATGGCACTCTGCGCTTAAAGGCTGGCTTGTAAACCTGATGTATGGCACAGTGCAAATACCTTAGGTCATCTGAGATTTAAATAAAAAAGCTATTTAACTGCTCTGAATATTTAAAAAAAACACCAACTGTTTAGCTTGACCTCTTATCTAAAAAAAACAAGGTATTCCAGTAGCTGACCCTAGGCTGTGGAATAGTTTACCACCTAAAGATGTGCACACTTCAGAAGTGTAAATACCATCTTAAAACCCATCTCTTTTCCTTGAAGTATGCTTGTGTTTAAGTTGTGCCCATTTATTGATGTAATTTTGTACTTAGTCCATTTTTAGAAATAGATCTGACTTGCTTTATTGCTTTAGAAATGAAGCACTTTAGAAATCAATGTGACTTGACATTACACTCCTCCAGGAAGCCCAGTATTTACAGTTACCATGCAAAGCCTAGTTCAGCTAATCAGTTCTTCAGTTAATGAAATCAGGTGCCGTGGATGGAATTTAACAAACACTGAATAACTGAAGTGCAGCAAGAAATCAAGGACCAAACCTGTGTTGTATCAGTGAAACGTATTGCTTAAATGTATTGCATATTTGTTTAAAGCATTTCAAAATGAATCTGAAGCACTCAGCAAATGACATGCATTGCAGTACTTTTTGTTTAAAAAACTAAGGATCACTATCCCTGTATATCAGCAGTATTGGTGGACTGGAATAGGTGATATACTGCTCGGTACAGACTCTTCTTTATAAAATGTAAGTAATTCTGGCTCTGTGGGTTTGATTCTGGAGCCTCCTGCTGGTTAGAAGGTTGGAGAGTAGTTGTCCGTTACTGCTATATTCTGGAACTGTAAATCATTCAATGTTTCACTGAAGGATGAAAAGTATCATGAAGAATAAAACCGAAGGAGCAAAGAAACACAGAGAGAGCCAGGATTCAGAGACCCCCCCAATAGCTCACTGGAGTCTGGCTAACAGCTGGAAGCTGTCAGGCATGGAACCGGTGCACAAGCTGGGCTATAAATCCCAAGAGGCCCCCTAGAGGCGACCCTGACCCCCCTCCCCCTCCCTCTCCGTGGCATGCATGAAACATGCTGACAGGTACACAAATACAAACACAGGTGAGACTAGTAATTTCCAGCAAATGCAGTTAGTCTTCCTCCAGCGTTCACTCCTTTGTGTAAAGCTGCATCCTTGACGCCTCTAAACCAGATAATGGATGAGTCTGGGAATAGACCAGGCTTTGTTTTGGTTTGGCATTTGCGTTTTTCTGCTTCACAACCCAAGCTCATGAAGTAACACCTGCCTGGGACCTGTAGAGTGTAAATACTATTTAGCTAATCATGAAATTTCTTTACACTTACAGCATGGAAGAACACCGGCTACTGGATATATTTTACGATCCAAAATTCCTCATAGCTTTTACATGACAAATAAAAATAAACCGAATAACAGATGAATGTATAGCACAAAGCAGGCTCTAAAACCAGTACAGATCGTTTTAGATTCTTGCAGGTCGACCAAAAAATAAAAATAAATGAAAACCACTGAATAAATACAAATGTACCTCCACCTAAGCACTGGTTATTTTTTGGAACTTTCAGATTTTTTTTTTTTGGTATGCTTTTTGGGATTACTGTGATAAGTAGTATGAGTCAGATTTGCAAGATTTATATAACTGCTTTAGGTTTAATGATGCTTGCAAATACTACAAATCCCCACTACAAAAACCCAGGAGTTTCACAGGAGGTCAAAAGTGCAATAATAGCCCTTCTGAAAGCTCAGTCACTAGCAAAGATGTTCTCATTCATCTCTGATTTTGGGAAACTGCAACAAAGAAGCACAGGGAACATTTACACAATGCACTGCCTTTCTCACTCACTAAACAAAATCCTAAACTGACTGGAAATTACCGGCCACTGGGGACTGCATACAAGCCTGCGAGTAAATCCCTATACAAGAATGAAGGGACCAACCTGCTTCTGAGCAAACAGAGTTAACACAGTGAGGGTCATGTATATATATATATATCCAAAAAACCTCACAGTGACACAGATAGCGACATCCTCTTTTCATTCTTACAGCAACACAATTCAACAGTCATAACTGCTTGGGCACAGTCTGGTGATTTTTTCTTTTTTTCTGGGCTTCAGAACCCTGCCCTGACTATCATGGGCTGTGGAGATTATTATAACAGTGTTAGCTGCTGTCTCTGGGTGTACTTACAACCACATGGAGCTCCTACCCCGTTTTTAGAGGTAGCTACCTGACCAAACCACACCTTGCTGACCTTCCACATCTCACTATGTTCATTCCAGTCCATTGCAAATCGTGCCAGGTGTAGTAAGAGCCTGATAATGGCCACAAGCTTTGTCTCTCATGCCTCGGCATTGATCCACTGAGAGCTTTTAGTGAGCTGCACTTGGACCGTAGCATAATGTCGATGTCCCAGAGGCAGAAACACCTCAAGGGCTAAGACCTGAAGTCAGTCACTGTTCTCTCAGGCAGGCAACAAACTCTGTTCTGTTAAAACTGGAAGACTGAGAAAAGACTGAGAAATATTTGCCTCCTGCACTCTCACTCCAGTTCATGGCATTGCAAACAAAAATGTTCTGTCCTCCAGCACCGGGCACTGTTAAGCTGGCCATGGGTGATCTAGGCCTGGATGCCTCCATATCCCTCACGTGTAGTATTTTATTTTCAGCGTTTTTCTATACCAGGGCCAGATTATTTAGTGAATAAATTTACTACACTACTTTTAGAGGCCATATAGGAAAAAAGGTGTCATATTCTGAAGAAGATGTTCCGGGTCTTGCATAGATAATTTGGTGGTAAACCACAATAAGTCTCTCTGCATCAACCTACTCTGCCGAAGTGCAGAATACAGGATGACTAGATACTAGTAAAGCCATCTTGCTGCACCGAGGACATATAGGGAACTTGTTTTCTCATGTTACATTCTTTGTTTCAGCTTGTTCTCTTGACCACACCAAACTGTCCCTGGGCAGCTCCCATGATGTGTTGGGCTGCACTGTTTGTAACTGCAGCAAGCTCTTGGTCTCTCTGGCTGGATTAATCCTCCCTCCATGGTAGATTAAGAGTCCTGCCACAAGTGCACCCGTACACAGCTTCCTCAGTTTTGGATTCCTTCTGTGTAGTGGCTTCCAGCGAGTAGTAACTTCCACCATGCAATGGTTCTTCACTGTGCCCCCACCGTTAGGAATTCAAGTGACCCTAACAACAAACGACAACTGAGTGAGCCAATAGTGGAACCCTGCTACTCCTACCATAGAAATGCTACAGTCTTCCTGACTGCCTACAGTCACCACCAAAGACAGAGTGTGCTGGTGATGAGATGCTAGGACGAGTGATGACATTTTTGAAGCAGTATTTAATGCACTGAATGTATTTGCCATTGTAGAATCAAGTGCAGAATCACTGCCATGTGTATTTGTCCCTGTCAAACCCACTCGGTCCACTGTGTTATGCACATGGTTGGGCAGAGTGGCTGCTCTATGACTTCCCTTTGCTCTTGAAATGCTGCACAGAATTTCAAACTGCAACGAAACTGTGGTTCCCACTGCTATCAAAGGAGCTAGCTGTAGCAGCTTCTGTATCTCTCAGAAAGGACTTTCTGTCCCAGCTAGTGGTCCAGGTGTGACGTCCATGGTAGTCAACTGAGAGCTGGCAGTTTAGGAAACTATTCCATACATAAGGGCTCTGTTCCCCTTGTGCTCTATTGTTTTCCAGAGATGAAGATTTCTATCCTTTCACACTTCGGGGTGATACATACAGTACTATACCTCTACACAGTACTATATCTATATACAGTTTATAAACAGTTTGGCAGCCCTGGCAGAACTGAAAAAAAAGTGAAAAGTCTTCACGCATGAAACAAACTCTTTTTCAAATTGTAATACACATACAATTTAACATTTGACTGAGTTAATAAACCATACAATTCTCTTCATCTTTCTTTTCTAAACTGCACTTGTCTTTCCTCATAGTCTCTTCTAAAGACCCCCCCCCCCCTTTAAATTGTACTTTGGTCTCATTTTTAAACTTATTATTACTTAGTAAGCCCCCCTCTGGCTGACTCAACATCAGAACATTTCTTGTAGCCAATTCACAACAAATTATTCATCAGCAATCTCACATGCTCAGCATGATTTAAATCTAATCTCAGATTTTCAACCATATTAAACAGTTTTGGTACAATAAATCTCTTTTCTTCAGTTTCTTCACGGACTGTAGGGCTGTAGGACTCCTTCCCTTTGGTCTGGTTCTTTGATTGAAGCCAAAAGACCAGACCACAACATTCATTTTCTGTAACCGCTAGGATCATGGGCACCTGGGGCCTATCCTGGGGTCTACGGGCACGAGGCAGGGGCTCTCCCTGGGCAGGGTGCCAGCCCACCACAGGACACACACACACACCATTCACTCACACACTCACACCTATGGTCAATTTAGAATCATCAATTCACCTGACATACATGTCTTCAGAAATTGGAGACACGGGAGGAAACCCACGCCACCACGAGGAGAACATGCTAACTCCGCAGACGACACTTTATTTCAAAATGCTTCGGTTTATCTGAGGTAAAGTCAACTAAACTCGTTGTTTGACCAGTGGTGCCCAAACATTCATTCACAACAGTATCATAGGTGCTGCTTCACTTGGTGAATGGGTTAAATGCAAAGGAAAAATTTTGTGCTGTTCACACTGTGTGCTGTGGTGTGTTCACACATGACACTTTCACTTCACTCACTTCAATTAGTGCTCTCTGTGTGTATAGTGCTATATAACTGTTTAAATATGTAAAAGAATAATATATCCACGTTAAAAAATAAACAGCGTATACTGAATAATTAAATACAATAATATCAAAATAGCTAATATGTATTATGTATGTTTCATTGTATTTATGACGTTATTATAGTTTTGTCTAAACTAGATTTAAGGTCTGTGACAACACTTATATAATGAAATAAATAATGAAGGCAGAATGTGCGTTTTAATGTTTTAAAACACTGTAACTTTTAACCACAAGTGATAAGAGTTTCATTTGTACCTTTATTTTGTCTTTATTGATATTAGATACACACCTGCTTATTTTGTTTGTGTTCAGTTATGTTATGAGGAGTGCTTGTGCGTTACACTGTAGGGCAGAGAATGGGTGACCTGTACCCCATACACTCTAAGATATGAGAGAACTTAAATTCGAAGCCCCTTTTCTTGTTCTGTATTTCTATAACCCCGTTTACAACAGTACAGCAACTGCACCCATATTTCAGTACATAAATCACCATTTTATTTTCACCCAGGGACAGTTTAAATGAATCGACACTGTTCTCTGTGAAATGAAAACAAGGTTGCTCTCAATGTCAGACTAAATGGGTAATCATAATGCTTCAGTGAAGTTCTAATGAACATTTTTTTTAAGAAACTGAAAAAAAAAAAAAACAAAACAAAAAAATCAATATGCTGATTTTACTGTATGAACAGTGCCCACCTTGTCCTGAAGTTCGCTGGATGAGGATGTCCGTCATAGAGCGATAAAAAATCATATTCCTCCTCCACGGCAAATGACTGAAAGACTATTTGAATGCGGTTGCCCTCCTCCACTACAATAACCCACGTACAGTTCGCCCCGTTGGGATATCCATATGGAAAACCGGGGCTCTCAATGGTCCCATTTCTCCCTTTTAACGTCCCTCCACATGTATATATGAAACCTGGAAGAGAGAAGAAGAAGCAAATATTAGATACAAAATCTAATTAAAATGCTTTAAAAAACAATAGGGTCACCAGTGGAGCCACACACTCACACACACACACACACACACACACACACACAGTGACACTTCACTCAGAGAGTTTTTAATGCTGGTTTAAGAGGATACTATTAGGGGTTATTATCATATTTAGACAGTTTTCTCCCACACTATAAACCCATGAAGAGAATTAGATATGCACATTAGAGTTATTTTTATTTTTAAACAGTTTTAGTGATTCAAAGTAACTGCAAAAATCAATGGTCCTTATTCTACATTTGTGCGTGTGTATGGTTTATTGTTATTGTTATTGTTATTGTTGTTATTATTATTGCACTGAAATCAAACAAAATGTTATAAAAAAGGAACAAACCCTGGTCCAGAACAAACCATGGTCTTGCCAGGACCTTGGGCATCTTTGTCAGTAATTTTTCCCTGTTTAAGACACTTCTTTTCATGCCTGGATAGCTTGGAAGGCTTGTCTTGTCAGGTTTTACACATTCCTGACATGTAATTAGTTTGAATAGTCAAGGCAGCGTCATTAGACACTTTGATTTTGAGATAAATTAGCACATGTCATGCATTACACAAAGCATATACAAAAGGTGCCACAAAACACTCTTCAAGCAATGTCACAGAGGAACTCTTCTGCTTCCTTATGGAAATATTTTCATGAAGAGATCTTTCACACAATGAAAAGGCTTTTTTTTTTTTTTTTTTTTTTTTACAAATGAGTGGCCCTTTACCGAACCCTTCTATTATGTGGTGCTTCTCTACACCTTAAAAGTGTTCTTCACATTTGCACATCTCATTTGCAAAAATGGGTTCTCCAAATAAATACTAACTGCAAGGTTCTCTGGTGAGCCAAAAATGGTTCCTCTACGGAACTATGCAAAGAACCCTTTGTGAACTGGAAACTTTTGCATTGGCTGAAGCCTCTTTTTAGAGAATTATCCAGCTATTTAGCAATGACAAACACAAAACAGGCTTCCAGTGTGCTAGCCTGCATTGTAGCTAGCAAATATGGGCCACAGTTAACTATAGTGTAAGCTGAGAAACGGCAGAGAAACAATGTCATGTACATCATTTTCTTCTCATTAAAACAATTAACTTGCAGTTGCTTAATCAGATGTTTTAGTGGCCGGCTGGGTTCTCTTGTTGGAAACATGGCTAAATATAAGTTATTCTGCTCGCTGGATTCAGCTCACACTGACAGACTCTCCAACAACAAACAAACCAGCAAGCTTTGTAAAATGACAACTTATGATACGAAGAGACGAAAAACAGCGGTTATTTATGATTTTTTCAATGCCCTGCACTGCGTCCATACTAAACTAAAATCTTCACAGCTGACGATGAAGTCAAGTCAAGTGCATTTTCATACACAAAAGATCATTTAATGTGCTTTACAAGAATAGAATAAAAAATAAAATAAAGAGAATAAGATAATGGAAGAAATAAAAGAACAGAAAACTGATAAAAGAAAACTGAAAGCACAATAGACGTGCAGCTTTTTAAAAGAAGATGGAGAATAGTATGGTTTTTTGCAGCTTTTTAAAACTGGCTACACTGATGAAGTGCTTAAGCCAAACCAAATCAGCCTATGCATGAAGGCAAGGACCCCAGTTTGTCTGTGCTTTCTTAATAAGTCGACAAATTCTTGTGCTGTCACACTCTCAAGATGTTTGACTTTGCTCACTCTGTAACATCATGGATCTTTGGAATGCAGCTTGGAAAGAGCTTTCCAAGCCAATGATTTTCACATGTGGTTCTTCAAATTAAAACATTGTGCCTTTCCTGTTTCAGTGAGACCATTAGTCTGTCAGTGAGCTGGAAAACGTCTTGTTTACATGCCACAGCCTTTTCCGCTCTTAAGTATTATTCAGAGAGGATTCGTTTTACATGGGGAGGTGGGGTGATGTAATTTTGCCACAGGAGGTCTGTAATATTCATGACAGATTCTCACGAGATAAGAAATCTGGGCATAAATTACAGAGACCAGAGTGGCTACTTGATTCACACAATGTCTTCATACCAAACAGTTCCATGGGCAGTACATTCAGCTGCTCACAAGTTGAAAAAGAAACGTAATCCTGAAACTTAAAGAGGACTATAAGAATTATTTACTGTAACCACTGTGTTAAATAAAAGCAGCGTGTCTTTAGTGCTGTCATTACCTTGAGAATTTACACCCAACAGTCATGACTTCATCCAATGTTCTTTTGTCTTCTAGAGTTCACAGTCATGCACTTGAGGTCATATATTGAGGAAAAGACATGCCAGCTTCGTTCATGCCACAACAACACGCTAGGAATACAGGTCAAAGCTTCCACTCATAAGGAACAAAATGAAAACTCATTTGACACTGAGTCTGGAATAAGCACCGATAAGTCAGTTCTCATGGGATTAACATAATTTGGGCTTATTTCTGCAGTATATGTTTAAAGGTGGTGGAATCTCCACTGACAAAGGGGCACATAGTCCATAAAAATGACGGACATGGTGGGTTTGACAAGACTAAAATCACTGAGGAGCACCGGTAATAATTACATTACCCCACCTCCCAGTGCAAAACGAATCCTGTTCAGATAGCACCACATTTGGCCGAAGTTGCCGTGAGACACAAAAAGTCAGTTCGAAGTGAACTGCAGAACATTAGAATCATTGACTATTTTGCAGGGCTATTGACCGGGCATAAAAGGTCTCTCTAGGATGCTAAATTAGCATTACCATGTCTTCTTATGAAGACACAACTGGGTCTGATTGCAGACACTTATCCAGCCTACTAAGACCAATGATTCTACTTAAAAGTGATACTGGGGAGACAGTATTGATTGACAAGTCAAGGTCTAGCCTCCCTTGAAATATTCTTTTTGCATTGCAGTGATGAGTTATTATTCAAACTCAGGGAAACACTTCAATAAATAGCATGTATATCAAATGCAATGCTTTATAATGGATGGCATAGGTCATTATAAGAACATTAAAAGTACACATCCTCCCACATAAAAACAACACATAACTAAAATGAATATAAGATGTGTCATGATGCATTAAAGCACCAGCTCATGACTTCTACAAGAGCATAGTTAACAGGTTGTACAGGCGATTACTTTGGTTTGGAAAAAAAAAAGATTGTCTTCTGAATTTGGGGCGCCTCCCCACCAGCCACTTTCCATAGCGAATATTTTGAAATACTGCAGACTTTAATACATGCAACGTACACTGAGATACCTCTGTTTTAATCTAAAAGCTAACAATAAACACTGATTACAGGAACAACACCAACTGATGAGACTGTTCAGTTAATTATCCCTCCAATAAGCTTAGGCTACATTAATGGTACACCAATGCCAGACTCTTCCCTCACCAACTACTGGCTATTTTGTGGCCGTGTCACAGCAGGACTGTCACTTATGATGACAACTGATGGCTGTGACTGGCATTTAAATAGAAGTATTTACTTTGAATGTGCCTTTTACAGCTAGCATTTTTAATTTAGCCTGTTAGCTAACCTTAAGACACATCTACCGTGCCAGTCAGTTTGCATCTAGGTAGTTCTTAAAGACTTCATTAATTGGACCCATTGATTGTATGTATAATATGTTTTGTTTGGGGGGTGGGGGGAAGGGTTTAAAACATCTGCAAACATCTGGAAAGATCCTGCTGGTGTGGCTTTTTCTCTGCCAGTGATTTGCTCAAAGTGCTATTAACGCCCCGTCTCGAAGAATCTTCAGCCTGCAATATGATGATCTGATTATTGTTGCCAGAACCCAGATTACTAAGAAATACACATTTTAATAGTATTAACATTTTCTATCAATTAGCAATTAACATGTATTTCCAGACAACAACATTTTCTGAAAAAGCGTTAAAGATAGGACGTTTGATTTCTAATGAACTGCATCTTTGAACTGCTCATTTCAATGAATGAAATGTCTGATTACATGCCGCCTGGTCAGTAACAATGGTTATGTTTTGCTCATTTTGCTTTAAATGACATGTGAGAAAAGTGTGAATATTCAAGTTTGACATAATTTAGAAACTAGCAAAAGTAAAATGGGCATCTGTAATCCCTCACTCAGCATGACTGGTGGCCGTTTTTGGTTTAATTAGTGTTGTTGTTGTCAGGGGTCATTTGAAAACACGAGGTGTGTTTATCATGTTGGTTTATTTTAGTGTGGTAAAAATCACAGAAGTGACCCTCCTTTGTACTGTTTATCAGGACGGGCAGCTCTGGGACACGCTAGTAAGATAAGCTGCTGAAATCAGCAATGGGTATCACACAGCAAAAACAAAAGCTAGAAGATTTGGTTGATGGTTCAGATGGACTTGACTCAAGACTTCAGTATTAAGATGCAATCTTTACTTCTGGCATTGTCCTCTGGGCAGTTAAATGTTCTCCGGGTCCACCTTCACCTCCTTCAAATACACTATTGGCATGCACAGAATACTGCCACAATGGTTTTTATTTGTGAAAATCACAGCTCTGCAGAAATGTTTACCTTTGCAGGCAGATCCATACTGATTATAGATACTGAAGCGTCTCCATTCATGGAGTAACCTACTTTGGTTCTAGTAGAACAGAACAACTTTCTCTCCACTCCTAAATAGATCCGACAAACGAATCTGATGGTTGACTATAACATCCTATCAACTTCTGACTTCAGAGTTGGACACCATAGTGGGCCATCAATATAGGCGGTGGACAGTGCCGCATAGTCTGCGTACCAGGCCAGACAATATGGGATGGGAAGTGGTAGCAGCCTAGTGGGTAAAACACTTGCCTGTGAACCCAATGACCACAAAGTCGCAGGTTTAAACCCCCAATTTTTTACCACTGTGTCCTTGAGCAAAACACTGAACTCTCAGTTGCTCAAGGGACAACTACTGATTGTAAGTTGCTCAGGATAAGGGACAATTTTGGCATCTGTCAATGCTTATAAAAAGAGAAAAAAAACAAAACTTGGGCACTTTCCCTCTTAACTGTTTTTCCTTATTTGTGTATTGACCTCTGACTTTTCTTTCTGACAGGGTTTGTTAAGGTGTGTATCTTAGCTGCCGGTAATTTGGTTAAAAGCAGATTAAGTCTAGCCTGACACGTATGAAGAACAGATGTGGACTACTTAAACACTGATGTACGTTGCCCTAGATAAGAGCATCTGCTAAATGCAGTAAACATTTTTATTAGAACTTGAATGACACAATCCCATTCGTTAATATCATATTCTTCTAAGCATATGATATATACTATAGGGTAACAACTCCAAGGTTTAAAAATATAGTTTGTTTCAATTTGGATTAAGAAATAAAGGGCAGGAACTTCTCTGAGATTTTCAGACCTAAATCATTACTCGCAAAGAAAATAAAACTTTGTATTTTGTGTATCTTAGTTTGTGTAGGTCTTTTTTGTATAGCCCAACCTAAACTACTGTACATGTGTTCTAAGATGTGTTATTTGTGAATCACCAATTCATTTAAATCACTTGTAACACAGGATTTATAGAACATTTTACCCAATCCATTTGTTCTGTGCTTTTGCTTAAATAGGTTCGAGTGGGTTCTTTTGTCTGACAACACATTGTGTAGATTAGTATAGTGCTGTATTAAAATGTGACATGTAGACAAATAGTTTCCATGTGTCCCAAGAAAAACAGTACTGATGAGTGGCCGTATGGTCAGTTCGGCCTCGTAAAGTTTGGACATGCCTGGCTGAACTGTTAGCCATTGAGAAACAGTGACTCATTTCTAATGAGGCTTCCTCACTTACAATGGAATTGAATGAGACACTGAATGAAGGAAAGCGCAGTTGTATAATTAAAACCATCTTCAATTAGGAGCTACTGTGGAAATGGAAATTCCTCATTATGCGCTTGGCTATTCTGATCTGTAGTATTGACGGCATATGCCATTGAATACTTACAAATCCTTATTGAAAATTATGCTATTCTTAAGACAGTCAGGGCAAAATCAATTTCAACAGACTCCAAGTCAGTTTCATGATTATAAATTGTCAGTGGCGCTGTATACTCTAGACCTTGCATTCTGGGGGATAACAGTTGCTTTAGATTCCTATTCGGAAAGAAAACAGCTGTAGACATGAAGTCGCCGACTGCAGTACCCTAGTAATGTCTTAGTATTTTCAAGCTGTTAGTAAGTAACACACTCAAGTGGTAATTTATTACTGTGTTAGATGGAGGAATAGATCTGGGTGCCATCTCGAATAAGACTCCATTTTACCCAGGTAGCCCAGGTGCAGAGTTAGGATTCAGCAAAATGTTTCTGCTTACTAATAAATCTATTCAGCAAGCTTTATCAAGGAGAACCACAAAAGAAATTTAAGCCTGGAAGTCTGTTCAGATTCAATATGGTGTAAAGTAGTCACAATTATTCAGTATATTTTCAGTACTTTACCAGCAGAAGCACTGGATACGACTTTGTTGGGCTTTCTTTTTGAATAGCAGTACAATGCCCACATGCATAAAACATCTTAAGCATTTATCTCTAAGGCCCCATTAAATAAGAATTGAATGCAGCATGTACTGTATGAAATTGAAGTTCCAAAACATACCATTTACTAGTCCTTTATGTCATACCCTTAAGAATAAATATGCATCCAAATGTACAGTATTGTGCAAAAGTCTTGAGACACCCCTCATTTATTTTGCTTCCAAATGGCCAGACTTTCTTGGACTTTTTTAAATATAGTCATGAGGAATAGTTCTCCAGGCATCCTTCCTTCTTCAAAGTTTTAGGCTCCAGTCCAGTCCTTGAACCTGACTGGTTACCATTGTTGAGCCACACATGAACCTACATTTGAATCATTCAAGCATAACAAAGATAATTCCAGATGATCAAGCCGGTGATCAGTATACTGGTGGTGCTGAATGCTGAGTGGCTGGAATGCCTTTATCTACACCCCTTTTATCTTGAGACACTTTGCAGCCTGTGTAACATTTGTTTCTTAATCTGCTCAATATGCCAACAAGGTGATTCAAAGCAAATATAAAGAAACACGGGTGCACAAGGCTTTTGCACAGTACTCTATGTTTGTAGGTATATAATTTAATAGGAAAAATTAATTGTACTTAAGATGGTTTATACAAGTGACCACATGGTATATATGCTCAGCCCGTACCATACCTGCTCAGAGGAGAACACTGAATGCTCAGTTCAGCCATTAAACTGATTGGCAGGTATGTTGCTTAGCAACAAGATCCATCATAGTAGAACAAGTCAAAAAAAAAATAATAAATCATGAATTTGTTGTGCTACATCTGCCCACAGGTGGTTTTGCAGATGGAGGGAAAAGTCCTTTTCTTCTTGAAAATAACCCACATGGATAACTGATAACCATTTCAGCACTTTATCATCAAAGATAAAGGCTTCGAATCGAGTATTGTAAGAGTAAATGTGCTTATCATTCCCAGCTACAGTGTGTCTAACTCTCTGCGTGTTCCTTGTTTTGAAACGGCCTTAATGTTTACTTTTGCGAGCTGATTGATGTCATCAAGCAGAGTTAAATCGTCAAAGCTCATTTCTGTGTTTTGTGCACAGGCCCTGATTTGCATTAGGTGTGCAAGTGTGTTTTGTGCGCTGTTTAACAGATTCGTTCAGCGAGCAGTATACACTTTGGGCATGTGTACGATCTGCTGCCTGCCACTCCTTATTGCTCAGATGCTCAAACGTGATTCGCCGTGAAGGCTGACGGCACTGGAGGCACTAATTGCACTGCAAGCTGCCATGGCAGATTAGCGCCTATGTGGTTAAAATGAGAACACAGAGTCTCAAATACAAAACTGTACACACCAATACGCATTGATGAGCCTGGAAATCTGGAACATCTTGATTTAGATCAGTTTCACAACGGAAAAGAATTAAGCAACTCTGACCATGCACAAAAATAGATGGCTCATAGAAGCACTACTGGAGGTTAGTCTGTCTGGACCGCTGTTCGACACGACATGCAGACATATGCTGACATATGCTGACAGGAAGAGGGGAGGTTAACATGGTTCAGTCTGACGGTGGAGTCAAAAGAAAGGCAAACAGACTGAACATGGCAATTTACAGACTCTGCTGTATGGATGTGAGTTAAGCCCAACAGCTAAACACACTCGGTTAGAAGAGTCGCCACCAGACAAATTGCCACTCTCTAAAATTACAGCTCTAAAAGGGTTCTCTGCAGCAGTGCATTGGAAGACCCATTTTTGTTCCCTAGAAATGTTTAGGTTTATTTTTCTTTTTTTAATGTACACTATGTGGACAAAAGTATTGGGACGCCTGACCATTTCACCAACAGGGACTTTAATGTCATTGCGTTCAAACACAGACTTTAACATGGAGTTGGTCCTCCCTTTGCAGCTATAACAACTTCCACCCTTCTTGGAAGGCTTTGCACAAGATATTGGGGTGTTTCTGTGGGAATTTGTGCCCATTCATTCTGTAGAGCATTTATGAGGTCCGGCACTGATGTTGGGCAAGAAGGTCTGGCTCACAATCTCCATTCCAGTTCATCCCAAAGGTGTTGGATGGGGTTGAGGTCAGGGCTCTGTGTGGGCCAGGCAAGTTTTTCCATTCTGAACTCATCCAGCCATGTCTTAATGGACCTTGCTTTATGCACTGGGGCACAGTCATGCTGGAATAGAAAATGTTCTTCTACAAACTATGTCCACAAAGTTAGAAGCATGGCATTGTCCAAACTGTCTTGATATGCTGAAGCATTAAAATTGCTCTTCACTTGAAGTAAGGGGCCTAGCCCAAACCCTGAAAAACAGATGTGTCCCAATATTTTTGTGCATATAGTGTATGTATACACACATGTATAAACAGACCCATTCTCTCTTTATAAAACAACTCTACATATACAATCAGAAAAATAGATACTTTTAATAATTTCTAAATTTCTATCTACCATTGAATAGCTCATTCTACTACCTTCCATACTTAAGTTTTCTATAAGGCAATGGTCTGAAGGTAGTCGTTACTTGTGAAAAGTTATCGTCCTTTGTCTCCAAAGAACCATAATGCAAAGTACAGCTCCATGCTAAGAATAGCAGTAAGAGCATTGCAGGTTAACAAGATAAGCAAATGGCAAGCACAGAGGGTAAGTATTGTAGTGATGAGGAAATAAGGCATGGACATTGCAATTGATTGCACTGGGGCACCAGAAAGAGAACACTCAGATAAATGACCATCTTGTTCCCGTCCTAACCCCAGCAATGAGATTAATGCAGAGATTTAGCCTCCTCTGCCCACTAGCCTGGCTAAGCTGGCATAGCTGGTACACCCAGTATCCACAGATAAAACACACACACTATAATGAACAATCAGCCTAATTAAGATTTACTATTTATCTCCCACAAACTCCTTAAGGGGGTAATTAACTGAGGGGGAGAGGAGTAATGTTACAGCATTAGATCTGTGGACTGAAGGTACCTACATGAGCTCAGTAGAACAGAGAAGTGACTCATTGAGATCTATTAAGATTTTAATTATTTTTGGGGGCTTTAGACAAGGCAATCATCATCTTAGCAGGGAACACCTCGCCTCTGCTCATTACTGTAGTTATAGGTTTCTACTGGAAAGTTTAATATAGAACACACCTACGATACGTCTCAGCGATCTTCATTAAGACCCTGGCTTCTTAAAGGGCTCATGTCATGGAAGAAAACTAATTGTCTCAATATTTAGAATAGTTTAATGTTAACATAAATGTTGTTAAAGTGTCAAAGTACATCATTTAATTCTATGAATGAAACTGCAAATGTCACGAAAATGTTCTGTGATGTCACGAAAACCAGTACATTTACATATATCCTTCTGTTTAGAGTACAAAGGTTTACCCCAGTCTTTTGTGCTGGAATAATAAGGAGCGTTCCTGAGGTGCAGTACAGGGCATAGTCAGAGCACAGGTCATGCACATTTCTGTTCAGAACACAATAAAAACTTCACTGTGTTCTGCACACTGACAAAAACAGCTTTTTAAATTCTTAGATAGAAAGAGAGGTTGGAAAATTATGATGTACATCGTCATGCATCATACATCCACACAAATTGCTAAGTGGTCGTCTGGGCTAAAAAATTCAAAATATAAGAAAAACGTAGAATATGGCCCAACACGGTGCACGTGTGTGATTGCTGAAGTACAGAAAAGTGTCTTGAACTGCTGTTTGTGATAAGATGCATTTTGCCAAAAAGCACTATTTAAGAAAGCTGGTATTTTTTATGGCTAGTCAAGTTTCGTAATTAGAATGCCCATTAGTAACTGCACTCTGTTTGTCAACAGTCAACAATCTTTATCTTATTAATTAGCCAGACAGGCCAAATCTTTATTGCCAGCAATTAGAGCAAAGCTGTATGCATTACTTGAGCTCCAACACCTGCCACAGACGAACAGCAAGTTCATTCTCTCTAAAGGCTAAGAGCCATGCCTCAGTGTTGGCTGAGTGCTATCTTTTTTCCTTCCCTTCTCCGTTTGTTTTCATGCTTCTGCGTTCACAAAAACAGTGATGAACAATTAAATAACTGCTGCAAACAGGTCATAAAACATATCACATGTCTGATCACCCCTGCACACATTTTCCTATTTCTCCGTCTCCCTCCAACTTCTCAACCTTGCTCTCATACGTGTACACCCCCCTCTCACACACACACACTGAAGTATTTTGCTGTAGCTTTGTCTTCCAAGGCATCTCTAACAACCTAGAATGGTTGATGGATACTCAAAAGGAAGTGATGACTCGAAGATGCACAAGTACACTGTATGGTAAAAAAAAAAAAAAAAAGTATTTGGACATCACATTCTAAAATCAGTGCATTAAAATGGAGTTAGACACCTTCTTATGGCAAAACAGCCTTCAGTTATGAAATGTGTCTGGGAATTAGTGCTGTTTAAGTCAAAAAAGTATTTGTGCATTCTATAGTGACACATTCAAAGTCAATGAGTTCTTCAAAGCAACTGAATCTACTGCCAGTGTTTCAGTGAAACAACTGGACTCAATAATTGGGAGGCATGTTCACATACATTTGACCAAACAATACATTATAGCAAAGCAGTATATAATGTAAAGCACTTTTACTTCAGATGATGATTGACAATAGAAAGAATACTAGAGAATCAACCATGAATCCTTAATGACTCCACGAGCCATCTCTGTCAGTGTGATGATTCGGCATTGTTTTTTGATTAAAACATTTATAACAATCAGGGCTGGTTTCTCAGACCCAGATAAAGTATAAGCTTAAATGGGATTTTTAATTTTCGAACACCATTGGCATTATTCCAGTCCTAAATTTAATCTATGTCCAGGAAATTGGCCTTTGATCTTGTCTGGATCATTTTTTTGTGGCTCCAAATTGGATTCTTTAATTATTCCTCCACAGAGTGCTATGGATTCATTTGTTGAACATGATGAATTGAAGCTTTGTAAAATACTCTCACGATACAATCATCTACCTCCTTACATCTTTCTCTGGGATTTTTTATCAATGGGCCCCTTAGAAACTGACATTTTTCCTCTTAACGCTGCTCTGCTCAAACATTCACTTAAGATACAAAATCCAGGCTCTGTTTATAGAACCTTCAGGTGTTCCACTTGGCCGTCTTCCACAAAAGGTAGGGTTAACACCATTTCTGAAACTGAACAGTGATAAGAACCCTCAGTGACTGCTTGAACATGAGCTATGCTGTTGACTTACAATCCAGCTAGAGGCTACACATAAACTAAACAAAGAAAAAAGCACATCTATTTTTAGTATTGACCAAATGAAGAGAAAATGCATGCATTAGAGCACTGCATGTGTAACTTACCACAGTACTAGCACAATGAGAGATGCTTCTTTTCTTGTTTACTCTAACCTACTTTTACTGGATTACCTAAGAACGCTGTAGTGTTGCAGCATTTCTCGAATTCCATTTTAGGGCCTCCTGTTGGCAAAGCTGAGCAATTGTAGCATTTCTGATAACACCTGAATCACCCATGCTGTGAGTGGATGCTGACACTCGGCAGACGTGTGTGCAGCTTCTGGAGGTGTGAGCTGAGAACTGAGGTGGCACTCCTCGCTTGCTCTCGCTGGCCCCTGCGCCAGGTTGAGTTGGCACAGGCATCCGTCTCGTTTTCACCTTGGCACATGGCCGCCCTCCTCCCATCTCCCTCCATATTCCATGAGCGCTGCCGTCTGCCACCCAGTATTTACAACAAAGCCCGCAACCATGCCATGTCACTGTTTCCACACTGCAAGTTTCTTGCTTGCTGCTGACAATGCAGCTGACTAATATGGCAAGTCTCCCCTCCCACTGCCAAAAAAAACAAAAAAAAAAAAAGGTCCGCAAAGGACACATTAAAAGCTCAAGTAAATGGTCCAACAGCACACTGTAATGAATGCGGCTGTGAGGTAGGAGAAATTTGTGGTTTCTTTGATTGGGGCAATCCAGAAATCAATACACAGGCAGTCAGTAACAGTGGAGGCAAATCCAAAGTCCAAAATCAGATAAAAATGCAACAGTCTGCACCTCAGGAAAGAAAGAACGAGAACCGTGGCTAGGGAAAGACTTTGCGGTGGGCGAAGTCAAAGCTGTAGGCTTGTGTATGATGAAGAGAGGGTGAGCACTGTGCAAGGCCAGATGAACCCCCCCATGTTAGAGGACACCAAACACAATCACATAACTTTTCTAACTAAGTAATCTACTTTTCACTTGCATTGCATAATAAGTCTGTTTCATGAAGTATGTTTCATGAAACGGCCAATCAAAATGCTAATAACATTCCATGTGATCATATCAAATGATATCCTTTCAATTAACTGATTACAGTCAACACATCATAGATAAAAATAAATCAGAAAATGGTCTCTTGGAAGAATGCTGCTGGTAAACCAGTTTGCTTAATTAGCTAGTTAGCAAGCCAGCCAGAGTTAAGATGACAGCTGCTTCTTTTTTTTGCCTGCTTATTTGTTCTGCTTTATTGGCCTGCAGTCTCATCTTCTATAAAGTTAGGTAATTAATTTTTCCCTTTTCTTGTTATGAAAAATAGGCAAAGATGGAAATATAGCCAAAAAACACATTAGGTGGTAGAATAGAGAAACACACTGATCTGTATTTGTTTTGGAACTCCTGTAAAAATGTTACTATTTCATAGTATTAACACGTGCAATGTTGTTTACTTGTTTGCTTTTTTAAACCTGGTTGATAACATTAAGAACCCCAGGGCATGAGGGAAGCACACAAAATCACAAAATTCTGAAGGCAAACATCAGCAAAACATGCAACTTGCAGCCTGCCGCATAGTGCAAAGCTTTTCATCATGTAAAACCAGCCATAAGGACTGGAACACCTTCCACTTTATTTTTTTGTTCTAGGAGTATCTAGTGAGAAACATACTTCTGAATATACTACAGAATTGCTGCCAGACTGAAATCACCTTGGATCTTCCCAACCTAGAAAGAAATAGGAGGTGCAGATAAATGAGATTCCAGAAAGAAGTGAAGCTTCCCCTTTAATGAACTTCTGAATTACTCGGCTCCCCAAAGACCAGAATTGCCTTATGCGAAGTGGAAAAGGATAAAAAGCATATTACTTTCTCCCCACTTTTTCCCATTTCTCAGCAGTCCATTGCCGTGCCCTGGCTGAATGAATATCCCGCCCAAGACCCAACGAACAGACTATCAGCACTACTCTAGTCAATAAGTTCTATATTTTAGCACTTTTGCATTTGGAAAGGCTTGCAATACTGTGAAAATGCAAGCCTGACACTGAATTACAGATGACATATAGGTCCAGCAGCTGACATAAAAGTGTTAAGTGTGGACTTTTAACCTTTCTCCAGTGCTGCGTCCAGCGTCTTCTTTCATTTCCTTTGTAATGATTCTGCACCTGTCAGCTGTCATTACAAACAGCCAGGCTTTAGGTTCCAAGAGGCACATGACAAGCACAATTTCTTGTGAACTATATACCTTTACATGTTCCCTCCTTACTTCTGACAGCAAGAACGCACTCAGCCAGCAGGAGCACTGTCACCTCTCATTGGCTCTGCACCAGTGAAGATTCTGAATATGCTGCAGAAAGAATTCAGATGCTGTGTGTCTAATCTAGACATTCTCTGAGAAACGACGAAGCTGTGAGGAGCGATGCTGGCGGTCTTTGAGGATCGTCATGTCTATGGAAGACATAGGAAGAAGATGAGTGTGCTGTTATAGCAGTATGGGTGCCACTTCTATTTTTAAAGCCTAATCATTTATAGAAAAATGGCTTCAATTGTATTTTATGGATGGAAATCATCCACATAAAATACATTAATTCTGTAGAGCATTCATGAGGTCAGGCACTGATGAGAAGGTCTGGCTCCAACTCTCCGCTCCAGTTCATCCCAAAGGTGCTGGCTGGGGTTGAGGTCAGGACCAGTCAAGTTCTTCCACACTGAACTCATCCAGCCATGGTTTTATGGAGCTTGCTTTGCGCACTGGGACACAGCCATGCTGGAATAGAAAAGGTTCTTCTCCAAACTGTGCCCACAAAGTTGGAAGCATGGCGTTGTCCAACATGTTTTGGTACACTGAGGAATTATGATGACCCTTTACTGGAAGTAAGGGTCCACCTAAATTCAGTAATTAGGAGGTGTCTCAATACTTTTGTCCATATAGTGTACACGTTTTTATTTTTTTAATTTTTTTTTTATTGAATCCTTAGGAAGACAACTGGATAACTTCATTACACATTACTATTTTTAATGCAGAGACCTAAACAGTAGGATGAGGCTGCACATCAAATTACAACATTCCAACTGCAATCATACTGCGTTGACCTTATTAAATTGAAATAATTCTGAGTAAATAAGGTTCCATGATGGCTCCATGATATGTTCCAGTTCGGTAAGTGTTATGCTCATTACAGAGATGTCCACTGCTGGCCATGGGTCAAGCTGTTTATGGCCACCTAACCTTTTTCCCTCTGGCATACAGTCTATGCTAATATGTCATTATGGGAAAACGTTAGACCTCTCTGTTAGGTGAAGCATATATTCACCATCTGTTGTCTTAGAGTAAGGAAAGTCACTTTACAGAAAAGAAAAATTAGAAAAAAATACTGAGGCAAAGAGAAAGAGTAGGCAAGGAATTAGACACGCACCCCTCTGAGAGCATATTGTTAGAATGAAGGGAAAACTGAGAGAGGAAAGAGACAGCAGAGACGCCAATCAAACTGTCGATCAAAGGACCTGTAGCACTATTGGAGTACGAAGACAAGGCAACATGAGGATTTACAGAAGGAGCACCACAAGGCATGTCACATCTTACAACACTGAGAAATATGCAGCTATTGTTAGACATTATATATCTTATATGAATATCATGTAAAACATGGTTCTGTAGTTATTGTCAACACAAAAACACATGCAATTAGCAAATTTTCCACATTTTGATGGAATAAAACAGTCATCTGTTACATTATGCATGCAGCATGCCTCAAAACCTTATACTTAAAAGTAACATTCTTATACTAAGGATTAAAACTGAAAATCCTATTGGCATTCCACACTCCACAGCTCGTGGTATTACATCAGACTGCTTTAAGCCTGAAGATCTCAGTTACATATACAGCATACATGATCATACTCTGCATGGAGCTGCATTGCAATCAAATGCATTTCCAATACTGCGGAAGGCATTATCTATAGGCAGTACCTTGTGTTGCAAGGAGAATACAAAAATGCATGTTTCAGTTGTACTTTGAATAGGCATGGTTGTCAATGACTAGCTAAAGTTGCCCTTTTGTAAACATTGCATACTGAACTGACCAATGTCAATGGACCAAAATTATTTGGGATTGGTTCCAATTGAGCTTAATTATGTTGCCAGTTAATGTCATGTGCAAGGCCTTCTGTCCAGCTCCTGAAGTCAAAACCAATGAGAGTGCTTCCTTGGTTACAGAGAAAAATAGAGTTCAAGAAATTAACCACTTTGTTTATGTCAGATCGCATCATAACACCAACTCCAGACTTCCTTCCTTAATGACTAGATCTAAACCACCTGAGTTTTAATCACTATCCCGGCATGGACTTTCTCTGCATACCGTGTTTTGTGTGTTCTGTATGTTTTGTATCTTGTTATTTGACTTACCTGATTTGTATTCCCGTTCCTGTATTTCTTGACTTTGACTCCTATCTCACCCTGTTTAGTTGTGTTTGCTGATTTGTATTCATATTTCTAGACTCTAAATATTTGGATGACTCTCTTGGATTTGACTCTTTGGTTTGATGAATCAGAACTGTTTTCTAACCGCACTGCCTTTTGGTTTTGGAACTCTGCCAGTATCTGTCTTTTTGTAATCTTCTGCTGTATGGAATAAATCTTGTTGCCTGTTTGACTCTGCACTTGGGTCTGTCTTGGTCTGAACATGACAGTTTACCAAAATGTAGTGTTACTGGGAGAGTTTAGATACAAGAAGCCGGATGCTTAAACTAAATAAAAACGAACTGAGTTTGTATTTTTATTAATTTTTTCAAAGAAATCACTACACCTCTTCTGAAGGCCCAAAAGGCCCTGAGGGTTCCCTTAAGTGTTTAGTGTTTAGTAAAGGAGTTAGTAAACCATTAAAGCTGGTACACTGTGAGATAATCCCAACTTTTGAAGTGAATATTGCAGAGTGGATTATGCCATGGGGCACATTTGTCTGGGATGTGTAAAATATCAAACTTTCATCTTATAAGCTCAGTCTGTTATATGTTTGAGTGTAGTACCAAGGGGTGTATCAGGTACCAGGCCTTCCAGGCAGCTAAAGGCAGGAGCTAATTAGAGCAGCTAACATCAGGATTTAAATACTGTCCCCTGCTTTTCACATCCGGCTAAGGCTCCCATCCAATAATCAGGGAGAAGACACATGCCAGTGAGTCAGCACTAGAATCCCACAACTTCCTCCCTTTCTGACTCAGTGTGTGTGTGTGTGTGTGTGTGTGTGTGTGTGTGTGTGTGTGTGTGTGTGTGTGTGTGTGTGTGTGCGCGCGCGTA
>JBBPCX010000147.1:13534127-13548311 GCA_037974365.1 Hydrocynus forskahlii | reverse complement strand
GATGTCCCTCTGTGTGAAGGGAAGAATTAATATAAGAGAAAACCACACATATGCACACACACACACACGCACACACACACACACACACACACACACACACACACAAAACCTGCTGGTTACCACGGTAACCAAGGGCTGGGTTTTCTCTGTGTGCCGGTCTGCCTGGTTCTTTGGGGGAGAAAAAAAAAGTGAAAGAAACATCCAAACGGAGAAATATGATATAAACACTAGTGGAGTGTTTAAAGGGCATTGGAGCAGAGTAAGAGAGAAACAGGGCCGTAGCACAGCTCCCACACACGCCAAAAACAAGCCCAATTAGCAGCCATTTGCTGAAATGCTAAGCAAACCAGCGGCACATTCCCATTGGCTTATATAACGTGATAAGTTGCACAACAACGTTTTCTTGCAGTTTTCCTTCCTCATGACGCTCGTGTCCATCTGACCTGTGACTCCTCAGACTGACTCACACAAATCAGAAAATCTTAATGTGCTATGCCTTTGGGAGGAAATATAAAGGTGTATTTCGGAAGTAATATTAATTCAATTATATTGTTTGACAGCCATTAAAACATAGTTAGGTTCCAAAAGCAACCCACTGATTCAAACGTGACATATGAGCGTGACGTAGTGGCCCAAAAAACCAAATCACAAACCCAAAATAAACTGCACAGGCACTGAAAATGGGAAAATGAATACAAACTAGCTTAGAAGTATGCAAAACCTTTCACTACCTCACTATCATTGCAGTTAATGAACGAAACACTTAAATGTCTACATGTAAACAAAGGATATGTTCATGTTGAACTCACTGATTCTTTAGCTGCACTTGTTCTCACCCCAGTGAGCAGCACTCACTAACGACCACAGTCAGATGTGGGCCTCTTTGTTTGGTAGTAAACCCTTTGCCAGCTAATTCTATGCATTCATTAACACAGGCAGGGACTTCCACTGCAGCAGCAGAGGAGTGCAGTCATATAAAAAAAAAGCACCGCCTATCTGTTTAGTTCACATTTTTGATACTTTTTGCCTTTTCACCAGGGGATTATATCAGGTAGATATACATAATGGGTTCATTTTCAGTGCAATTATTTTCGCTATCAGTGATGTCATTTAGCACACTAGCACAAAGAAGGTTTTTATTTTATTTTGGACTCTGGGCAGAGATCCTACTGTGTCGTAAACTAATTACATTGGCAATTAGCCCACTCTGAAATATCGGTTTTAACCTTCCTTTCATGGGAACTCCACAAAAGCAGCATTTCTCTTTATTCTCTTTTTCTCAAGGGTGGGCCGGGAGGTCGCTCAATTGTTGAGTGCTGACAAACATGGATCAAAGCAATGCAAGGAGATTGGTCTTGGGACTCGATGCAAACACCAACACAAGAACCATGGAAGGCCAAGAAGCAAAGAAAAGGAGCCCCTAAAAAGGAGGCTACCATAGATGGGAGGGAAAACATCAAATATTCACTCTTGGTGGTTTATAGACCAATTAGAAAAGCTAGTGAGGCTAATCTATATTCCCCTCTCTAAGTCTTTTTTATCTCTCCTTAGTGCCAAAACCATGAACTGAAATGAACCTTTCCATCATCTGCTTCTACAGCGAGTTACTCTCCTTATATCTCCTTGTTATATGGGTTTCAAAGGATCCTTCCCTGAACTTGGATAATTTTAGAGTTTTATCCCTTAGAGGGTGCTTAGTTGTTGACTGGCAGTGTTACGAAAACAGAATTTCTCATATAATGAAACTTATGCATCAGCAGAGAACACTACGGAGAGATTTTCTGTTGAATTGTCCTTTTTTTCTGGAGGTAGCAGACAGGGAATGATAGAGAAAGGTAGCATGGGACACGAGACACAATGAGAGTTAAGCATAGCCAGGAGCATCAACTAAAACATGAAGAGAAGAGCTCATGTTAAACTAACTGGAAGTAAATCTTTTATATGACAGACGTCCATGTGTTTAGCATTTGGGTGGCAATGAGTCATCTTTGCCTAAAAAGCAAAGAAAAATAACAAACCCTCCAGACATACATAATAATAAAAAACAGTTTATGAGTAATAATGCAGCAATATTAAAGATTAAGACTTGTGTCCTTTCAGTAAGGAAGCCTTACAATAAGCCTAATTACACAGATGTACATATGCGCACATACACACACACACACACACACACACAAAACACACGCACACACAAAACTAGTCACGGTGCCATCATGCTTGTGCAGTGGTGCAGAATTCAGAATTATCTCCTGGCAAGCCAGATAAAAAAACAGCAACATAAGGCCAGTGAAATCAGCGTGACCAGATACCTCCCAAGCGTGACATTGTGTTTCATGTCCCGATGATGTCCATGGTGTGCTGTGTGCATGTTTGTTGCAGCAATCTTCAAAAGGCCACAAAAAAAGGGATAATGTGGAAAGCGCAGGCACTATACGTAAACAATGAGGAGGGCCGAAATCCAAATATCAGAAAGAATGTGTGTGTCGTAATTATTCCGGGACCATGTACAGCAAAATTACACCATTAGAAAATCCCTGTTAAAATCTCAATTTGATTGAAGGAATGCCACCATTTGCAGATGAATGTACTGCAACAGATCAATACCAGACCATGCATCGCCCTTCCCTCTCTCAGCATAGCGGCAGTCATTGATGCATTGACCATACACCTCTGTCTGCCCGGATCTCCTTATAGATCGCTATGTGTGAGTGCTGTGAGCAAAGAATCTCTAATTTGTTCCACAAATACTCCCGCACAGTCCACAATGAGAGTATATTTAGAGTAGATTTAGCTCAGGAGTGTCCATCGAGATTTGGCACCGCTGGTCCAGTGGAATTTCTGAAATGGAAACAAAAGCATAATTTGCATGCACTTATCTATGAGTCAACCTTCTGAAATGAAATAGTGATGGGTGCTGAGTTTGAGCACTCCAGATGGGAAGGCAGAGTGGAGACTGTACTTATTCAGAGAATCAGCAAACATGAAACTGGATAAAAGAGAAAGAGAGACCTGGCATGAAGCCCAATCAGAGCACCTGCAGTTACCATTGTCAGTGACTGGAGTTTAATAAGGCCAGGTGGACTCACACTGTCCTGCTGCCCATATTTAACATCCACTTTCTTAACACTTGCCACTTTGATTAGCGCACACTTATGATTCACACATCGCAACTTGTGATGCTGGTCATGATCAGTACCACTTTTTCTTAGCCAGAAAGCACAGGGATTTGTTTTGACCAGTTTTGGGTGTCCCTAACAAATTTATGCATGACTGTTATGATGAATCAGAGGCATTCATTGAGCCTGGCAGACATTGTGTTAGTCATTCGATTGTAGTGTTTTGTCATATTTCAAGTCACATCTGTGTTTCATTACTACTAATAATATAAAAACAAATAATGTTCTGTACAGAACAAGTAGCTCTGATACACAGGGGTGTCAAGTAATTCATAATTTAGCCTTTTACATTTTTGGCAAAAGGGTCTGAATATAATACAAAAAAGTAGAAACATTTGACTGGTGCTACTAAGTTCATTAAAGTAGATACATAATATGGGCCAAAAGTATTGGTACCTCTGTTTTTCAGGGTTTGTGCTAGACTCCTCACTTCCAGTGAAGGGCAATCTTAATGCTTCAGCATACCAAGACATTTTGGACATCATGATGCTTCCAACTTTTTGTACAGAGTGTTTGGGGAAGGCCCTCTTCTAGTCCAGCAGGACTGTGCCTCGGAGCATAAAGAAAGCTCCATAAAGACATGGTTTGGTGTGTAAGAACTTGACTGGCCCGCACAGAGCCCTGACCTCAAACCCATCCAACACCATTGGGAAGTACTGGTAAATTTCCCACCTGTGGGACTAATAAAGGTTTATGTCATCTAATCTTATCTTATCTTATCTTAACTGGAATGGAGATTGTGAGCCAGACCTTCTTGTCCAACATCAGTGCCTGACCTCTACAGAATGAATGGGCACAAATTCCCACAGAAACTCCAAAATCTTGGGGAAAGCCTTCCAAGAAGAGTGGAAGTTTTTTAAGCTGCAAAGGGGGGACCAACACCACATTAAAGTCTATGTGTTTGAATGCAATTTCAGTCCCTGCTGGTGTAATGGTCAAGCGTCCCAACACATTTGTACACATAGTGTAGGTACAGATATATGTTTTTTTAAAGAATGAACCCTTGCACAGTCTACTTTAAAGATAATACTAATTACCAGTCGACATGTTGGCAGGAATAACCCACACATGAAATTAGGGGTGACCTTGTTTTTCAGTTCAGTGGTGGCAATGTACATTCACAACAGTGCTGTCAGTTGTCAAGTACTTAGCCCTTGTTGTGTGATGGTCTGTGAAGGAAAAAAAAGAAAGATTAATTGAATTTTAATTAGCAGGGAAGCATTAGTTTCTAATTATCGCTTTTTTGATCCTGCCATGACTGATCCTGCTTTAGACCGAATATGCTGTGCTTGTATGGATTTTCTTCAGGCTGAATCCTTTACTTCCTCTCCTTTGTCCGGCAAGACACACTGGAGCACGTTTTGATCTGAAAAACAAACTCTGGATATTGAGTGTAATTATTCAGCCACTGGGTCTCTAGTGCCGACATTATATTTCAGTCATGTAAGAGTGGTATAGATACCAGGAGATCCTAGCGAAGATATAGCAGACTGTGGTATGTTTCGCACTTAGCTAACCCTCTTTCATCTTGCAGAGATTTTCCCTCTGATAATGATTTTATTTCATTACAGTTGATAACCATGGAGATTGAAGCAGTGTCTTCTGTTCTCCACGATACTCTCCCCGAGTACCAGTTCAGAGTGTACTGGGAACTTAGTTTCAGTTTTGCCAGAGGCATTTATTATGTATGTCATCAGTGGGAGGTGAAGCTGAGATGGAGCTCCTGCCTTTTCTGTTTTGAACCAAGGCTTTTCTGTCTTGCTTTTTTGGGCCATGAAAGTCTTATACCCCAGTCGTATCCATAATTGCTGCAAGGGCCCAGCTTTCATTTGTAAGGGTCTTGAACTGCTTATAAAAAGTGGCTGAAAATTTTTAAGAGGATGGTAAGTCCAAATGACACTGGGAAGAGGTTTTAGTAAGTATTGTTGCATCATTATGTATTATGTATAGCTGTATTTCATAATTATTACATTATTGTGTAATTATCTATAGCTGCATTCATTTTAGCACAGGGTGTTTTAGCTGATATCTCTATCATATAATGTGATTAGGGAAGGACTATGTGCTGATGTAGGAGGCCTACAATGCTTTGTAATTCTACATTAGACTTTCAACGTGAAGAAGTCACATAATCCAACAGGGATGCAAAAGGGGGCATGGCAGGCTCACAAACTGAGCCATGAGTATAAACCTGGGGAGCTGAAAGGACTATGAAATGTACCTCTTTTTTACCACAAGATGACAGAATCACCCCCACCACTTCATTTTCACTTTTTTCCTTTCTGTCAAAATCTCCAAAAATCACCGTTCCTCACAACAGTAGGTGAAAGTGGGTCAAGGACCAACCTTTATAAACCCACACAGTCCCACAAACATGCCAGCGCGAGCGCCGCCTTCAAACTTAAGCTCCATCCTTTTGATGTGCTCAGGAGCCAAAGCAGGCTCGCGTCTCCCATGAGGCAGAGCCAACTAAAAATGGGTGCAGCGCTAGCTCTCTCACACGCGGGGCCGCTGATCAAAGAGTCAAGGTGTTTTGGAAGTTAGTCAAACTGATTCCTCTTTGTTCACGGCATTTTAGCATTGCACTTGAAGTCACAGTGCAGACCTGAGACGCATCAAAGGCTCTCCTTCCTTCTCCTGCATACCTTTAAATAGCGCAGAGTGGAACGCTCCACTGGAGGCTTCAGCGGGACATGTAATATCTCTTTGACTCACCAGAGGATGGAGGATAGAAGTGCTTTATTTGATTTAACAACCCCTATACCCCCCCACCGCCCCACCCCCATTCTTGTCTAGTGGTGTCACTGCTGTCATGTCTGACAGCACTAAGAGTGCCCTGCCAAAGGCATAGACACATACAACCTCTACTTCTGGCTCCACAGCTACAGCACGGCCAGTGCTGGCTCCAAAGTGGCTCCTGCAAGCTTGCTGGAATGGAAATTGGCCTGGCTGTTTTGGGACAGTGGCTCTGACTGGCTGCATTAGGCCCTTCATGAATAATTATACTCCATCCTGTAGCCTTAGCCGGGTCTTAAGAGCTTACATCTCAAAAAGCAATACAACAGCCCCACAGATCCCTGCCGATAAGCCTTAAAAAGGGCAAACAGAACTCTTTCAAGATGTATCGATTGGTGCTTCAACATGCCTGTCCGATCGAGGCTTGCACAAGGCTCCCAAAAGTCATTTGCGCCAATGTAGGTGTCACGGTTAAAATGAAAAGCCATAAAATAAGCCATTGAGCAACAGTGACCTAGTCTGCATCCAAATTCAGCTTATGGCATTTCTTTATCCTGTTAACCCTACGCAGAATGTCCAGTTTAATGCAACATTTCTCTGGTTATAATGAGCTAAAGCCACACTAGGAAGGGAAAATGATGAGGAAAATTACCTTTGTTCATTAATTAAAGAAAAATAAGTTTGACCACAATTAACATGATACGCGAGCTGACATTTAAAACTGGGGAGGGCCATAAGTTCTCCCGCTAATTAACCAGTGGAATTAATGACGAGGGAAAGTTTATGCTTGAATTCTAATGATAGCAGAAGCAGTCAGCTGTCAGCGCTGCCATGTTTACCCATAAGAGGGGGCAGATTTAGTGGACCGTGGAGGTCTACAGGCAGAGGGAAGCATGATGAAACTGGTGGAAATACGAACTTGTTCAAATACAAAGCTCCAAAACAGATCATGCTATGCAGCCTAAGCACTTTTTGTCTTCAAGTCACAGGCACATCCGGATTAGACAGAGCAGCATCTCAGTGTAAAATGTATATTTTTTGGATAAATGCACTTTTTGAATCACTGTCTAAAACCATTTCTTTCACTTTTGACTGACAGACCACTGCCGACGAAGCTTATCTGGCTGGGTGAGGGTGGGCTGCTCACGTGGCTGCTGTGGCACTAGGTGAGACAGAGTGGCTCCGACATCAAGCAGCAGATTTTGGAGTGCAAGAGACACCGTGTTCACAGCTTGGTATTTGATGTTCAAAGTCCACAGCAATTTACTAAAGATGGAATCAAACTGTAAAAGTGACACCAGTTATATAATGAAGATAAAAATCTCTATACTTTTTTTTTTATCCTGCTAATACTATTACTGCTGTGATTAATGACTATGCAATTACATAACAAAATCTCCACTGCCTGCATGTGCCTGATATATCCTGTTATTGCTTGTTAAACCTTAGAATGTGAGCAGCACGGATCCTGGCCAGAAACATAACAAATGGTAAACTGTCACAATACAGCAAAACAACTTCCCCCAGTTTGTGTTGATGCTCGAGGTGTTAGTCGTCATGCTGAGCTTTGTTTGGTGTTCCTATGTCACAAAGAACCAGGTTATTATAATAAAAAAGACAGGTTGTGATGCCACTCCTGGGGTTTTAAAATGATGTCACACATAAATGCTCATAAAGAACAAAAATTTCTTTTATTTTAGGCCTTAGAAACAAACAGAAAAAGCATGCGATAATTGAACGCAGGAGTACTTTCAGGATAGTCTCTGCCAACAAGTGGGTGGGGAAAACCCACAGAGGGAGGGGCCCAGAGAGCGGCAGAAATAGCAGCAAACGGCAAGCGTGTAGAAGAACAAACACCGGGTTTAGACTGTTTGAGACGATTTTTATTTGTTGAAATCAGATTTTACTAAAAAAAACTTCTAAAGATTAAGCAGACCACAAGTTTGCTAGCAGTTCTGCATAATGTGATGAGGAATTTAGATTAAGACACATCTGATAGTTTGAAAAAGTATCACAGCATCACCTTTGGAAGACATTCAGCAGTTTACTTTGAAGAACATCTAGCTAGTGGCAGCTGGTAAAGGACAACAGGGGAACCTTCAGGGCCTTCTAGGCCTTTAGAGTAAACCTAATGAGTTCTGGGAACAAAGACAAAGTCTGAAATTTTGGTTAATTTGTATTCAGTATAATGATGCTTTTCTCAAATTCTTGCATTTAAAACTCAGCAGCAAATACTGCAGTGCTACTCTTATTGCATTATTGTGAAGTTTAAAATACATTTAAAATGCCCAGCTGAAAATTTTCCAATTATCTTTTTTTTCAGGTGCTAACCTGTCAAACAACTCACCAGCATAGAAAGTGACAGGAGAATACACCATTACATCATGTTCTGATTTTCAGTGATTGGGACCACTTTTGTGCGAGAAAACACGACTCTAAGCCTTCAGGAAGTCTTGACTGTGAAGGCAAGCAGCAGCCTAATCAACAAGCTTCTGTCAGATCAGCTCTATGCTCCAAAATGCTGGACTCAGTTTAAAAATATATGTTAATATGTTTGTTACAGGCTTCAGATTAAAACAAGGAAAGTGTTTTAGATATGCATGCTTAATCCAGAATGACCAGAAATGTTAACGTGCAAAGCTGTTAATTTGGTGCTTTCCGCTACTAGAATTCCACAGAGATGTAAGCAATCATTAGCAATCTAAGTTCAGTTTCTTCCTAATTTTTAACCATAATTATAGTCCTGGCTTAGTGAGACATTGCTAAGTGAGAACAGTGCTTGTAACCAGCTGGACTGAAATGATCACTGTATGTTATGCATAAATGCTTTAACCCCACTCTATTGCAAGTATTGATAATCCAGGACTAATTACATAATTACACAAATAAATATTTCCCTGTGAATGATCCTAAGAGCACTGTAGCAAGAAGTTTGAATTTTATGGGTTGGGAATTTTATGGGTATGGGTTTGATGGGTTGAAAGCAGGAAAAATTGGCAAGTGTAAAGATTTGATTCACTTTGACCAGGGCCAAACTGTGATGACTAGATAACTGGGTCATTACCAAATCGGCATATCTTGTGGGGTGTTCCTGGTATGCAGTGGTTAGTACTTCCCACACGTGGTTCAAAGAAGGCACCGGGGTCATGGGCACCCAAGTCTTATTGATATGCATGGAATTTAAACCATGTCACCCTTTAACAGGGGCTCGATGTTATTCACTTCAGTGGTTTTAATGTTATAGCTGGTTGGCCAGAATCTATGATATAAAAATGTGTTTGTGTGTGTGTGTGTGTGTGTGTGTGTGTGTGTGTGTATGCATCCCTACATGTAAACATTAAAGTGATATTAGTTAACCAGCAAAAGTAGAGCTTGGAGAAGTACATTTTGAATTCTTTGTTAAATTGTTCAGTTTTTTCTCGTTTAGTAGTTGGTGTTAAAGTGCTGATATAAGATATGTGAGAAGATTCAACCACGATGATACAGTAAGTTGATTTCTGGATTTCCAGTGCAGTAAAATAGGTTATAAAAAAAAAAGATAATGAACATCTCATGCAATGGAACCTCCTTCCTCAACTCAAACATAAAGCTCCGTCAGATGGCCCATCTGGTGCTGTAGCATGTCCACCATTCTCTGGTTTTGCTAGTCTGAATGAGCGGCACAGATGCTTGGTTTGTCGACTAAATAGGACATTACTTTTCCTCTACTTTCCCCCATTGTTCAGGAATCTTTCACTTGTCCGACGTAATTACTGCCTCACATTCTCACTGGTGCGCGTGGCTCTGCACCGTCCACTGCAGCAGTCAAAACAAATCATTACTGGGGGGGGGTTATAGGGCACCAAATAACACCTATACACGCACAAGTCCAGGCATGCATGGAAGCACACAGCAGTATCTCATGTCAGCTAATAAAAACACATGCACACTCCCGCTCATTCTCCCTCCTTCCCTAGTGGTTGTAAAACTCTTTTTTTTTCTGGAAGCTCCTTCATCACTATAACCTTGTTTGCATATTATCACCTCATTGCTCCTTTTATTGTTATTGCAGCGGGCATTTTTCTTTTGCCCACTTCTCTCCATCATTTTGCTGCAGCTCTGCCGAGCGATCTGTTGAAGCCATCAAAAAAGAAGAGAGTTCATGAATTAAAGAGAGAGAGAGAGAGTGAATGAGAGTCAGAAATCAGACAGGTCAAGCTATGCAGGTATGGAATAAATGTGGTGGAGCGGTTGAGGGCACGTGGACTGGCTTTTGGAGAGCAGTGAATTCAGGTCAGTAATATGAAGTGGTGTCACAGCACATAAATCTCCATCTGGGAGAGAGAGAGAGAAAGAGAGAGTGTGAGAGAGTTAGGGAGGAGGAAAAGAGAGAGAGAGTGGCAGGCCCCAGCTGCTCCTTCAGTTGTTAAGCGTGTTTGCTCTGCATCATGTTGCCTGCCCTAAGGCCACTGCCTTCACACAGACAGCCCATAAGCCCCCGCACACCCTCCCATCTCTCTTATTCTCTCTCTCACTCTCTCTCTCTCTCTCTCTCTCTCTCTCTCTCTCTCTCTCTACATCTCACAGTTCACTGTACTATGTGCTCAACCTTGCCCAAAACAAAAGGCAAAGAGAATGAATTTCGCCAGCGCAAAGGGCCAGACGTTACATCAACCACGCAAATGAGGGGGCTGAAAATAATAAAATAAGGCATATTGAAAGAGAAAGAGAGAGAGAGAGAGAGAGAGAGAGAGATATGAAGACAGAAGGGGAGAAAGATTAAAAAGGAGCAATAGAGAAAGAGAGGCAGAGAGATGGAGAATAAGAGAAAAAGAATGCGAGGAGGCAAATGAGAAATTTACAAAGAGAAATGAAGAGTGTGTGTGTGTGTGTGAGAGAGAGAAAGAGAGAGAGAGAGAGAGAATGAGAGAGTAAGCGTGAGATACTAAGAGCGATAGGAAGAGAGTGGGAGAAAGAGAATAAAAGGGAGCAATGGAGACAGAAAAAGACAGAGAGATAGAGAGATAGACAGGAAGAAAGAAAGAAAGTGAGGAGGCAAAAGAGAAATTAACAAAGAGAAATGAAGAGAGAGTGAAAGTGAGAGAGAAAGAAAGAAAAATAAAACAGCTAAAAGAGTGAGCCACGATTCACAGTGCCTTATCCAACGCTCCAGCCCACGTTGAAGGGTGTGTGTTGAAAGCGTTTTATTAATGAATTATGGAGCCCCCGCAGACATTATCATTACAGGGAATATACACTTGATCAGACTGCAGGCTCCATCAGCACAGCCCACCGTGTGTGCCTGGAGCCTGAAAATGATCAGTTCAAGAAGAACAAACTCCTTAGTCCTCTTTTTTAAGAGGTATTCTTCTCCAGTTAAATCCTTAACACTGAGAAACCTCTGGTGGACAGGACAGGAAACTCCACAACCCATTCCACTCATCCATAACATAACAGTGGACACACTGTTCTATGGTACCTATAGTATAGTTTCTGTATTAAAAAAGCTATCTGAATAATATCTCAGAGAGCTCAAATACATGCAATAGTCACGTGATATCAAGTTCATTTATATAGCCCATTTTCATACATACATTTAATTCTATGTGCTTTACAAGAGTAGAATCTAAAAGACTAAAATAAAATAATAGAAGAAATACAATAAAAGAGGATCGAAAGTACCAGTAGTGCCAGTATGATAATATAATATCTCAAATGAACATAATACCGTACGATCTGATACGATACGATATGATACTACTTTCTTGTCTGTTTGCACTAAAATTCCCCAGAGCAGCCAGTGGGAACAAACAATGGGAAAAGCCGACACAACTAAAATGGCATGTATTAATCTTCTGAAAATGAATGTGCAAACATCTCTGGTGTTCAAAGAGATTTTCAAGCTCGTGTTGTTTTCCTTAGTTGCTATGTGAACCAGTACCAGTCTCTCAGATGGGCCAGACTGGAGGGTCAGAGGTGACCAGATGGACTGCCGCCCACTTGTCCTCTCCCAAACGGAGATCAATGGGGAGGGCTCAAACCCGCTGTTTGTCATTCAGAAAAACCTGTCATATACCACACAGGGTGCGTTCCATGGGTGTTCGTGGGTTTACTTCGAGCAAGTTTTGATCTTCAAAGGTTTGAATTTCAGGTTTCTGCTGAATTCCGAGGCAGATAACATTCAATTAAATCTTCCAACGAAACTGTTTTCTGACATCAGCATCATTTTATTTCTTGGAATAGCATCACTTATCCAGCATGAAGCACGTCAGAATCAGAGGATACAGAACTGAAGCCATACGTCCTGCTCAGCTTGAAGAAGAGCCACCTTTGTAGAGTCCAGAGTGCATTAAGCTTATTCAAATCATTTGACCACAACACAATGGCAAAGTCTGGTTACACAACTGTGTATCTGGGGCAAAATATATCCGAGGACATCCCCAGCATAATCTCCAGGCCTGGTCCCACAGGAAGCATTTAGAACATCTCCAAATAGTGTCTTGAAAATAAAATCCAACTCTGCTTGGTTCTTGGGCAGAGCAGTAGGGGACCGTCTTGGAAATGAAGTATGGAATGTCCTCAAACACATATTTGCCCTACATACATCTATATTCTAGACACTGCTGAAATTATTTGACTAAGCTGAATATTGCAGTGTGCTATGGAACCCAGAATGTTATGGATGCCACAATTATTAATGAGGCATTTGTTTGATTTGAAGAAATAACATACCATAATAGTCACCCGAAGAACCCACACCAATGTCATCCAAATAAATCACCAAAACTTCTCTCAACCTTCTCAAACCATATCTAGCTTTTCATTAAGGTGGGTCATTCTTGTCGGTGTGGTCTAAAAATTACTGTGAGTTACAAACATGAACAAAAATTCACCACTACAAGTAAACATTTCAGACAACACCAGGGATGACATTCAAAACAGTCTGAAATGAGAAGATTGAGTTCTAAACCTCCGAGGGGCCCTAATGAAGATCTGGATGCAGTTCGAGCGCGTTGACAGATGTTTTGATCTATTTTTGTGGAAATAATTTGTGCAAATTAGTTTTTTCACACAACTATAATTTAAAATTCCCACTTCCTTTATCTCACAGAAATCCCTAAATGGTCTTTGGACGGCTTGGAAGGAGAAATACATTCACATATCTTATTTAAAAACGTGGTAAATCCACTGAATAGCTCTTTAGGGAACAAAATGTATTTCTTCTATGGACTAAACAGTGATAAATGGACATACAAATATTAAAAAAAAAAAAAAAAATCTACACAGCAACAATATGATTGTGTTGCTTTTTTGAGTACTGACTCACAACAGTACTAAATAGCAACAGGGTGCCGCATAAAGATATACTGAAGATGTAACAGAAATATATGAAGACATAAAGATCTAAAACAAACAGTGTCTGGCAGTTAGGCACATTGGAAAGAGCCCTCTGTGGAGACTACGGCTGACACCACAGATGTGCTGTATGACTTTACTAAAGAAAGAAAAAGTGTCAGCAGTCAAAAGGTAGGATAGGTGAAAAGTTTCTTTGTCTCTGAGCCAAGAGCAAGAAAGAACCTGATCAGAGAAAGAGATCACTCAATAGGGGTCTCGTCTGAAGAACAGTTAAGCATAATTACACACTTTACGTCCATTAAATGTTTTGCCATTTCAATAATAAATACTGGACATTGCTTGTGAAAAATAATCAAGGGGTCTTGGACCCCCTGTATTTCACATTCAGTCTACCTCGCCATACAATGCAGCAGTGACACACATGGCCACTTCTATGACAAATTGCATGGAATAATGTATTTGTGCTTTCAGCGGTGCTTGTATGGAAATGCTATAATTATTATAATCATTTCCTGCACAACAAATGTAAGGCAGGAGGGAGGCCTGCACAAAAGGGGAGGAAGGGGGCAGCGGGCATGGAAGAATAATTATTATTACAACTGCTTGTACTGTTAGCATCTATGTCCATGGTAAAATGGTTCTAAATTGTACCGATAGGTTCCTTGGAGTAACAACAGTATAACCTTTTAGGGTGCTATAGAGAACCATTTTAGGGTTTGTTAAAGACCCTTATCAGTAAGTCTCCATGCCAGACAAGGACCATTTAACCAGAAGTGTGTCTGTTACAACACACAGAGCTTAATGTTACTTCTCTCCCAACAAGGGGGAATATAGAGAGAGACAGAGAGAGAGACACACACACAGAGGAAGAGAGAGAGAGAGAGAGAGAGAGAGAGAGAGAGAGAGAGAGAGAGAGAGAGAGAGAGAGAGAGAGAGA
>JBBPCX010000147.1:13508462-13532410 GCA_037974365.1 Hydrocynus forskahlii | reverse complement strand
AGGGAAAGAGAGAGAGAGAGAGAGAGAGAGAGAGAGAGAGAGAGAGAGAGAGAGAGAGAGAGAGAGAGAGAGAGAGACTTCTGTGTGAACTGTGTGAATGTCGTGTGCTGCCTGTGGGATTTTGGACAAACTGGCCCTGTGAGCCACTGGTCCAGTGAAGTGTGTGTGGTCCACTACTAGAAAACTTGCTGAGGAATCATTATGTGGGCTTAAATGAGCTTGCACAGTCGGGGAGCACTTCTAGCACCAAATGTGTGAACACCTTTAAATAGCTTCCACCTATTTACCGGACATGCCCCACAAAAAGCTCCAGCCTAATGAGAGACTGCAAGAAGAATATGCTCTTAACACAAACGAGGATATTTTCACCAAGTCCACTGACAAATCTGATTGCAATGGAGAGTGATGGCTGCCCGGGATACGTGGTTTGTTTTAAGCAGAGGCCAGAACCAGCAGAGGGGAAGACAGCAGCAGCAAAGCTAAACTAATGCAGACCCCCACAGAGGTGTTGGAGGTACACAAATGCCTTGCTCAAGTAAAATGCATCTGTACAATATTCTGCATAACTTTTCAGAATCCTTACTCATGTTAAAGTACAGGAGCTCAAACCCACTCAAGGCATTAAAACAAGTAGCCCCTTACCCCAAAAGGGTATTTATAATGTTTAATTGCGGGTTTTCTCAGTTGAACAAGAATCAGATTATAAAATAATGCAATGATAAATACGAATGAAGGCCATAGATGGAGAATGTGTTGTGGCACAGTCACTCCTTCCTCAACAATGGCTGGTCTGCTGTTGGTTGTATTACTATTCCCATTGGTGTATTTTTGGGACAGTTGGTGGTCTGGTGGTTAGGGAGCTTGCCCTGAGATTGGAAGGTTGTGGGTTTGTGGGTTCAAATCCCAGGACTGCCAGTGGCACCACTGAGCTGCCCTTGAGCAAGGTAGAGTCCCCAGGCACTGCACTGCTGGCTGCACACTGCTTTACTTGGTGAATGGGTTAAATACAGGGAACAATTTTGTCCTGTTCACACTGTGTGCTGCGGTGTGGTGTGTTTACGTATGGCAAATGGTCACTTTACATTTTTTAAGCCACCATAATTCACCATACAGAGAAGTTCCTTTAACACTTCTCTCACTACTTACTCTATTACTTCCCATGCCCACTATAGATTTACAAACAACCAGAAGAAATTTGTGTATGAAGGGTATTTCTGCCTCTCTGCTCTTTGTTGGGAATTTGGTACTTAATCAACTGAAACAAGATTACTGATTCTCATAATTTCCAAAAAGATGTAGATTATAGAATATTGAATCTGTGTAGAAATTGAGTAGAAATTAGAGATTTTTTAAAAATTTTGAAATGTTTTTATATTGTTTTTATTTTGAAATTCCATGTTGAACACATGTGGTGAACATGAAGTGAACAGATTCTTAAAACTCATACTTAAGTGCATTCATGCAAGCACTGCAGTTTATTTCCCACCCAGAAGGTACAGCAGTCTCCTAAACTACAGCAAAATCGAAAGTATAGATAGTCAAAGGAACAGAAATTAGGCTCATTGTGAAACGCCTTATGTATATGTGTATCTGTTTAGTGCTCTATTCCAAATTTACTTTGGAAGTGGGTGTGGCCTAAACTGATGTTTTTCTTTTTTTGCATTTATTGTCTAAGGCGACAGCAAAAATACAATAGATTGTAGTTTGACAGATTTACTTTAAAGTTTGCTGACCATACGGTCACCATCTAAACATGTAAACAAAAGCTTATTTCTTTTGTGAATTTCAGGCAGATTTGTAAAGAAATCTGTTTTTTCAGCGCTCAGTCAGATCATTTAGGTCAGGGTATTTGAGTAAAGCATGCTGATTACAGCCAGCATGTGTCTGATTAATTAGGATTAGATTAGACTTCCTTTCCTATCTGCTTTCCTTAAGTTTTCCTGTTCTGCCAGCTATGTGTGTCCATAAGCTAGCAAACTTTGTCGGTACATTTACCTTCAAATAGGCCTTCAGCTCTAGATAAGACCATGTGGTGTGGGTCTAAAAAGTAATTTTCTGCTGATCAAAATCCAGGACCTATGCAGTTGTTTTTGTATGTGTTTAGAGCACATTATCTGTACTTTCGGAATAATTTATTTGCTGGTTGACAACAGACAAAATGGATGCAAGGGTACAAAAAAGTACGAGGAAACCGAGCCACACAGTATAATACATCAAAGCTGTAATTACAGCAATTTAGGCCAAAGTACAGCAGAATATGGTATCGAATACATTTCATGCACACATTGTTCTGATGTGCTGGAATGGAGAGAGCCTTTGGATAATTGTGAATATAGAGTGAACAAGTATGTCACTGTTACTTTATAATGATCATTATGATCTGGCCTGAGTGCCCTCAACCCTCTCTGTCTACTTATTATTCTTTAAAGAAATTATTATTATTCTTTGTGCTAAATCTGAATGCAAATTGAAACTAACTTTATTCATTAGAATGGAACTATGTAATTAATGTAGTAAGTATGTAATTTCATTTAAACAATACAGGTGGTGATGGGGTGTAAAGATACAGTCAACTTACTCTTCGGTTTGATAGATGAATTATTATACACTCAATATATTCAACAAGATAAGACTGATGAAAGCAATTCAATATTCTCACAATATTTAGAATAAAACAGGAAAAAATATGACCATTTTCAGTTACACAATTCACTAACAAACAAGAGCTGGATGGCGGGGTGGGGGGTTTGTGTCATGAATGTGCTGGGCTGGGCTGTTGGTTGGCACTAGTTGAAGACTATAAACACTGCAGTTAATCTTAATGCTTCAACAGACCAAGACATTTTGGACAACGTCATGCTTCCAACTTTGTGGACCCAGTTTGGGAAGAACCTTTTCTATTCCAGCATGACTTTGTTCCAGTGCACAAAGCAAGAACCATTAAGACATGGCTGGATGAGTTCGGTCTATATTCAAAGTATTGTTACACCCCTGGTGGGTGTTATGGCAAGCGTGAAATGTCACAATATTTCATATTATTATATTTTGATAAGTACCGTTGATATTGCTTGGTAAACAACATTGTGACATAATTTATCACGATACTGATGAACACATTCATATTGCCCAGCCCTATAAAATAATACAGCAGACTGGCATTAACTCCTCTCCACTTCTAAATGTTATTTCTTATTCTCTTTTTTCAAATCAAGCAAATGGCACGATGCGAGTTGAATGCGAGCTGATGCTGAATGTATGACTTGGAGCACAGTAAGCAAATTCCGAGTTCCGTCCTTGTGAGAGTAAATAATGGAGGAAGAGAGCAGCATACATCTTCATAAAACTGCTGGGTCACTATCAGTCTATACTGATAAATAAGGGCTGGGTGGAATGAATTCGTAGTTTCACAGAACAACGTGGCAGACCTTTCATCGGCTTTTGTCTTTAAATTTAGCCTGGCCTTGCTTGCTGACTGAGCAAAAGGCGACTTGGACTTTAAAAACACTCAATCTTGTCGCTTTTTAATTCCATACGAGATAGAGCAATTGCGCGCATGCACAGGTAGATGTACATGCATCGCGCGCACACACACACACACACACACACACACACACACACACACACACACACACACAAACACACACAAAAATGCAGGCAAGGCTTGTCCTTTTCTCCATAAATAGACAAGGGCTAAGGAAAACAATCTGCACTGCTTCTTAAGTGCCATTCGAAAATCTCCCTCTCGCTCTCTCTAGGTTTTGCTCCCCCTCTCTGTTTCTCCCCGTATTTTTTCTCTTACCCCCTTTCTCTTTCTTCTCTCTCTCTCTTTCCATCTCTTATCCTTTCCCTAGCGTCCTCTTGTTCCAACTCTCTTCCTTTTTCTATCTCTCCCTTTTTTTCTGTCTCCTTCTTTCTAGCTCTCACCCTTTCTTTTTTACTTTCTACTCTTTTTTGATTTTTTTGGATCCTTCTCACACTTTCTCTATGTCTCTTACTAGCTCTCAACATTTCTCTTCTTTTTTTCTCTCTTCCTTCTTACCTTTTTTATTATTATTTTTTAATCTACATTTTTTTGTTTTCCTGGATCCTTCTCTCTGTTTCTCTGTCTCTCTCTTCCTACCTCTCACCAGTTCCTTTTCTGTATTTCCCTTTGCCTTCCTTCTTTCTCTCTTTTTCTCTCTTGCCTGTCATCTTTCTTCCTCTCTCTATCTCTTTCTTTCCCCCTCTCCATCTCTTATTTCTTATTTTCTTTCTCCTTTTCTTTCTGTCTCCATGTTTGCCTCCCTCTGTTTCTTTATCCCTTTCTAGCTCGCACCATTTATTTTTCTCTACTTCCCTTTCTTTTCCTTATTTCTCCCCTCTCTTGCCCCTTGCCCTTTGTAATTTCCCCCTCTTTCTTCCTCTCTTCCCTCTTTCCATTTGTATCCTTCCTTTCTTCCTGTCTTTGTCCTTTTCTTTCTCTCCCTTTCTCTGTTTCTCCATCTCTCTCAAGCTCTCACCATTTCTTTTTCTCGATTTCCCTTTCTTTTCCTTTTTGTTCTCTTTCTCACCTCTCTCGGACCTTTCCCTTTGTATTTCTCTTTCTCTTTCTCCCCTCTCCATCTCTAATTCTCTCTTTCTTCCCTCTCCATCTCTCTCTCTCTCCATCTCTCCCTCTCTCCCTCTCTCTCTCTCTCTCTCTCTCTCTCTATAATTTCCAAGGAGCAGGTCCAAGTAGCTGAAAAAATTTAGCACTCTGATGTACCAATCATACAATTACTCCCAATACGTAACAGTAACTTCAAACAGGTGCTCGAAGCACCATGAGTGCAATGGTAAAAGGTCTGATTATGGCAAACGGAGCGAAAACAGCATTTTTAGCAGCATCTGCAGTGCTTTAATGTAAAAAGCCTGTCGGAGAGTAAGTGGGTATCATGCACCCTGTGGAGTGGATCGCTGGCCTGGTAAACACCTCCCTACACTCACCATTGTCCTCCCCATTAGCCTGGGCTAATGCTGATTGTCTGTGTTTGTGCTGATGCGCCTTTTCCCAGCCGGCTGGCACTATTCCTGCGTTCACTTTGAAGGTGCGCCAGTGATGTTGGGCTCCTGTGTGCCTGTGTGGCTGGAAGAGCTCTAATGTGGTGCCAAAAAAGTGCGAGGCTCAAGCTACCTTCATTCTTCTCATTCTGATACAGGACGTTTTCCGCTGGCGCACACACATCACCGGAGCAGAATGAGCACTCACTCACATGCTCCTCTGCGAAAAAAACATCACCGTGCTCTAATACAATGACCCTGTGCCCTCACATTGCCCCCTGCTGTCATAACTGAACATCAGATCTATATCAGACTTGACAGGTAAATGACTTTTCCATGTTGGCTTTAAACAAATGGTTTAAAACTGAGCAGCAGCAGTTTTCCCATGTCTCCAGACTCTACATGACTGGTTATTTTCAAGATGTTTTCAAAATCTCAACCCCTAACAGAGGCAAGTAAACGAACAACGACAGGCCAGGGTGGAGAAAATATGACCATAATGGAGAAAATGCTCTAAATAAAAGGAAAAAACATTATTCGTAGAGGACAAATCTGGACATTTAATAATCAACCAAAATCGAAGACCAGCTCCAGCAGCATGTTTATGTAATTTATTCCCAAATCCCTGTGTTTCATATGATACACAGCTAAAATACGTTTATATGAGGACTTAAACGTTTTGTGTCAGTGTCACTTGCATTATTCATGCAGAAGATTCCAGCATGCTTTTTTGCACCAGCAGTGTTTAATGAATGCAGACAGCAGACACAAAAACCTGCATGAATATGACAGTGCACCAATTGATTTGAGCTTCCTATTAAATATGTCAGCAAACGTAGAATGGATTCAGAAATTCAGCAAAATGGGCTTTGAGTAGTATTAAAGAAACTTGTAACAATTTTAGTGCTGTACAGGGTTAAAGGATTATTTATATATAGCAAGTTCTCCATCATGTTGATGAACAACAGCAACTACTACAACTGCAGACAGACAGACAGATAGATAGATAGATAGCAATAGAGAATACAATACCTGACCATGTTAACCTTGCAAAGACAACTGTATCATATTTAGTATGGGACACTATATATTGAAATATGAAGAATCATACTCATGCTTGTTTCTTTTAATGTATTTATTTTTGGGTCCACTTTATTGAATACAAACTAGGGGTCCATGGGGGAAGCAAACTGGGAGATAAACAGTATACTATTCAATATTTTTATGAATAGCATTCTTTTTTGCTCACTATTGAAGATAAAAATGCTGAAAAAAGAAAGACATTCATGAAACAAGAATCATTAAAGCATATATTTTGTTTTCAGTTGTCATGCCTTTATTTCTTCAGGTTGTGTACAGTGATGGGAACCTGTGCACATATGCATCCACACACAGAAATACACACACACACACACACACACACACACACACACACACACACACACACACACTGGCTAAAGGTATTGACAGGACTTAGGACGGCACAGCCTTTAGGAGCTGTAGAGGAGGATGGTTTCGAGTGTGGAAAGGAAAGCAAGTGAAATGCTTATCACAACACTGCAGGAGCCCTCTGAAGAAACCAGGGGAACAATACAGAAGCAGAAAGTGTGAAGTGACTTTGAAATGAGTGACGAACTGGTGAGAAAGTGGAGAATTAAGGCAGTGCCCTGGTTTTTGTTGGATGTTTTTTTCACATATTGTCGCTGCCATTTCAAATCTCGTTTGTTTTTTGCACCATTTGAAAAAGTAATCTGCCCTACATATTTTGTAAAGGTTTCATGATGAATAGAGCACTGGGAATGGTTTGAAATCTCTCTTGTTACATTAACGCACATGGAGTGATGGATATTTTCTTCTCCTGTACGGTTACAATTGTGGAGATACAAGGTCTTTCTAATGTTAGCGACTGGTTTTCTCTGCACTGAAAACATGACAACAGATCTGTAAATGAATAGGCATCTGATGAGAAAAAACAACAGTTACTATAATAACCACCTGCCTAATATTTTTTAGGCCCCCCTTGTGCTGCCAAATAGCTCTGATCTACCAAGAGATGGACTCCACAAGACCTCAGAAGGTGTGCCGTAGTATCTGGCACCAAGACATTAGCAGCTGATCCTTTAAGTCATGTAAGTTGCAAAGTGGGGGCTGCATGGATCAGACTAGTTTGTCTAGCACACCCCACCTATGGTCCACCGATTTGTGGAATCAATACCTTAAACTGTTTGTCATGTTCCTCAAACCATTCCATAACAACAATTTTGATGTGGTAGGGTGCATTTTTCTGCAGAAAGAGGCAACTGCCATTGGGGGATATTCTTGTCATGAAGCTGTCTACTTGATCTGCAGCCATGTTTATGTAGGTGGTATGTGTCAACGCAACATCCATGCAAATGCCAGGATCCAAGCTTTTCTATGTTAACATTGTTCAGAGGATCATACTGCCTGCTTTCAGTTTCAGCAATTTGTGTTACAGAAGCTCTCAAATTGGACCAAATGGGCTTGAATAGGCATCTGTGAGTATTGGAGGCCCATGACCCTGCCACTGGTTCACTGGTTGTCACTCCTTAGACCACTTTTGGTAGGTACTAATGACTGCATATCTGGAATTCCCCGAAAGTCCTGCTATTTTTAGAGATCTAGTCATCTAACCATTACAATTTGGCCGCTCATATCTTTGTGCTTGCTCATTTTTCCTACTTCCAGCACATCAATGTCAAAGCTTACTGTTCACTTGCTGCCTAATATATCTGACCCCTTGACAGGTGCCATTCTCACCTGTCAGTCGTTTTAATGTTATGGCTGATCAATGTACAAACTCACTGAAGATCTGACAGGTCAAATTTGATGTAAAGTTGACTCTAAAGGGTCAGAATTCATCTGTGTCAAACCAAGCTTTCTTTCCTGACCCACTTTTGCCCTGTAGCAACATGCTGTCCATCGCAAAGAGGAGAGTGGAAAAAATCATAATGTCCAACAGGCCAGGACTTGTAGCTAAATTTGTAGCTGTCGACGCCTGCCCGCGATCCATATCTTCAACTGCTTTCATAAATTGTGCATAGTACTTGAGGGAAGATGGGACAGCAAAGTTTTTAACAAGTGCTGTCACAATGAACACATGCTGTGGTGTGTCAAACGGTTAGCAAACACAGTTTCTCTCTTAACCAGAGCTGTCCCCTAACATGTCAAAATGACAAAACCCCGAAGGACTCTGACCAGCCTCCTGAGAAGAAGCGGGACAGGGTTTTGCCGCTATCATTTTGTTCCTTTTAAGAGAAAACAAAACAGTAACATCAAGGAAGAATAATATACCTCATAAAAAGGCTGTTCTTCTTGAAAGCCAAAAAAACCCCAAAGAGAAACAAGATTTCAGAGAGGGAATACAGTCCACCTACAGAGAGTGCAAAATTAATAACAGATAAAGAAAGCCTGAGAACAGCTGCTCAGCTGTTTTTGCTTAATTTCGCAGCCTAAACATCAGAATTGTTGGCTTGTCAGGATACAACGACCAAAAGACATCCCACCTCTCTGGGAACAGTGTGGTTAAAACTTTTATGAAGGAAAGCTAAAGGAAAACTTCTGCTGATAGTTCAAACTCTCTCTTGAGGTAGAAAAATTTCCACTGCATTCATTTTACTGCACTGCATTTTTATTATCCTAGCATTTGTATGTATAGCATAGTGTATCTCATATGGAGCATTTTTTTGCCGTTTTCAGAGGATTTATTCAGACTTTATATTGTTTTTGGCTCTGTGTCTCTGTACAGCTGTACCATAAGCAATATCCTCCAGGATCAATAAAGTCTTCCAATTCTGATTTTGATTCAGAATTCTCATTGATCTCTGCTCGATTATTCCAGGTCTAAAAAGCTTGGCTCATTGGCACGAAATAAAAGGATAACCCCTGATGCATTATTTTATCCAATCAGTGTGAGATAGGGTCCATTAGTGGTGCCACTTTCTTGCCCAAGGCCTTTCCAAAAGCCTCGTTTAGAATAGCGAGATCACATCCTTTATTAAATTCATGCCGCCAAGACCACTATATCCATGGCTTCATTGACAGTCTGCTAATTGAATACTGATAAAAGGATTAGGTGCACCTCCATATACATTAGGAGAGAGATCGTGCCCTTGAGGAAGTTGAGTTTAAGCAAACACGTCCTAATCTCAGCGCTGGTGGCAGCTGCGGGTCCTAATCGGCCAGCCCTGAGGAGACATGACTCTTATCTACTCAGACGCCAGTGTCCGACATCCGAGCACGCCTGTGTAATTAGCCACCCCTCCATCTGAAAGGCAAGGTCATCTGTGCCAATGAACTCCAGATAAGACCAACTCCACAGATTTCACGCACACAGTTCCACTCTGTTTGGATGCAACATGGGTTCTCTGATAAGATCTCTGTGTAGATTGTTAAGGCTCGGTGTAACTTCGAGTGGTTAAGTGTGGCCGCTGTGTACCATTATGTAAAATCAACACTACATCTATTGGCCATCTTACAGTCAAAGCTGCTTACACGCAAATTTTACAGACAGTTTGGCTGTTCGTCCATCTGTCTTTGAGATATCTGCATAAATGCTTGTTTTGTGGGTATGTGTACAAAATTATCAATATCAGTATTAAAATGATATGAAGGGAAAGAATGGTAATAATAATATTAATTGCGCATGTAAAATTCACGGCGGGCCATTCAGTTGGAATACTGTCAGTATGCAATTTGTAAACTTGGATGTTTATTAGCTTGTTTGTCCTTCAAAAAGGAATGAGTAAAAACTGTCAGGTTCAAGCATACAGTTATGGCAAATTGCGCTGTTTTAGAAACGGTGCTTGCAAAGGACAGAATATCAGGTATTTTCCGGTTTCATCGACGACAACCGATGGCACAGTAGCCTGCTGAGTGCTTTCATGTTATTTGATCCCGCATGCATGGATTAGAATGTTTAATGTAAATGATATGTATATAAAAGTACATCTGGGTGTGCTGTATTCAAATGATGTGTCAATAAGAAAGAATGGGGAATTGTTTTGCGTTTGAAGCTGTTTCACAGATCAGATGTGAATTAGTTTGCACATCATTCCAGGAGCTCCAGGAAGCATTCGCTTCTAAGCATTTTTGATGAACAAGGGCCAGTTAGTCAGTTAACATTTAGCATCTATAGAACAATTTGTACATATATCACAATATGAGATTTCTTGCTATTCATTTCCATGTTTACCTTAAAAAACTGTGAACAGGTCAGGCCTACATTCAGATGTTAGCACTGAACATTTAGTGTCTTACTGTAGCACATCAAGCCAAATGACCCTTTGCAAAGTGAGACCTGACTTATGGGATTTGTGCATTATCCTTGCCGTGCTCTTGGTCCCTCCATGCGTCAGGTCCATGTTTCTTTGAAATGTGTTATGTCAGGTGGAAGGTAGAAGGGAATAATTCAGCCCATTCTCTTGCTCACACCTTACACACCTCTGAGGCATGGGAGTATAACCAAAAAAGTGGGTTGAGATATTGCACAGGTGGCTGGTAACATGTTCCACTCAATTTACTGAAGTTTAAGCAGCTTCAGACAGTTTTCATCATTTAAAACATTTGTGCCATTTGTTTTGTTGAGACACATCCTTTACAATGGCAGCAGCAACAAGGCAGAGATTTAGAATATGACAGGTCTTTGCTTATTTTTGTTAGTCTGGGGCCAATTTATTATCTCCCTTGTGCAGCTACACACTTGGTTTTAGGAATGAAAACAAGAAGTAAAACACATTTTACTGTTCATCAAAAAGAAAAGGCATGTCATCAAGTAGTCAATGACACAATCATTTGGCTACTGTGTACATACATGCCTGTAAACTAGCTATCACTTCAAATAACACTGTATAAACAACCAGGATTAGAAGAACAAGACATGCCCCACAATGTGCCAATTTGTGGTGCAGTTGATGTGATATTTCAAAAACTCAGTTTCCTCCTTTAAAATGCACCCCTGGAGTATGCTTTGCAGGGGAAAAGATCATTTTTGAACACCTCGATCTCTTCATCACTGAACTTTCTTTTTTTTGTTTGGTCTCAAGCTTGTTTATTTCACATTTCTGATTCACTGGAAGCACATATTGCCATACATTAAGGCATGTTTTGCACTGGGCCTGTGCTCGTATGTACATCTGTCTCCAAGGGGTCACCAGAAAATTTGTCACCATCATAAAAGCAAAATTGCTTGTCACTGGTCACTGGCCCAGGCAGTCTATTATACATTCATAGCCACTCATGAAATAAACATGACGCTTCAAATCAGACAGAACAAAAAGAGCCTTTCGGCCTGTAAACCGTTGCTGAATGAATCCATAACACAGCCCAGACCTCCGAATCAGTGAAAGGGCATGGGGGAGGGGAAGGATAAAGTGTATTCGGCCTGTCCTGCAGCTGGCTCTCCTAATTAATGCCCTCAAACAAAAAGAGTATTTGATTCAGAGGGCCATATTAAAGGTAAGGAAGCTTAAAAAGGCACAAAGGCGGTGCAGCATGACAGCCCTCATGGGCAGAACACGAATCAATACCAGAGCCGTCTAAAAACTCTGCAGCCCTGTGCACCCAAACTACAGGGCTAAATATAAGTATCAGCTTTTAAGTATGCCAAAAAAACAGCAGGCACGTGAGAAGCGCGGGGAAATCTGAAAGATGGAACAAAGATGAGAGAGCATGGGTGAGACTGAGAGAGAGAGAGTGACAGTAAGAGAAGGAAAGAGAGAGAAAGAGCGAGAGAGAGAGACAGAGAGCAGAGGGCAACAGCTCCGAGGGCAGAGCAATGTGTCTCCAGCTGGAGCACTTGACATTTAAAGAGGGGTTTGAAAATCCCCACAGAAATGCTGAATGCAACATTACATTTGTGTTAAGGGGGCTCAATGAAGACAGCAGCATGATTCAGCCTTAAGTGCCCTGGCGCTGTAGGACTGACATTTGAGTTTAAATGCTGGAGTAATTCCTGATACTCACCAGGCTTTACCCCAAGCCAAAACACAGAGATGTAGGGGAATGTGACAGGTCTCTTAGATTTGGCCAATTTGTGTTGGTCTGGGATGAGTTTATTGTTTCTCTAGCTGAGCTCCAAACTGGGCTTGAGGAGCCAAAACAAGCGGTATTTTGCTCGAAAAAAAAAAAATTGTAGCTACCGGAGTGGAAACAGACATTTGAAATCTTTGTTAATTGGTAAAAATCAGAGCATTTTTCTGCAGATTTGAGACCATAAGCAACAGCGAGATAGCCCCTGTAATTTTTCCATCCCATGTAGCTCAAAAATGAACAAGGATTTGAACTAGCTTAGCATGAATGATTAAGATAGGGTGACCAGGTTTGAGGTTGTGAAAAAGAGGACACCTCAGCACGGGTGGGGGAGTGGGGGGGTGTTAATGTATCGCATGTGCAAAAACAAGTGAGTCCACAGACAGTGTGACTATATATGAAAACGAGCTTTATTGGCCCTTAACAACATTAACATGCAGAAAAAAACACTGCCGCAAAAGGATTTTTGAACTCTTGGACGTTTCAGATGTGCAAAAACAAAATTATATATCTCTGTGGCATTCAGCGCTATGATAAAGTGTATAAAGTGTGGTTCTTTCTTTCAGATGATCAAGTCCAAGTGCTAGTGGGGTTTTTTTTTCAATGTTTGTCTGTTTGTCCCGATAAAACAATAATGGTAGCCTAAAAATAAATACATATTTTACGTATTGTACAATAGTGTCAGCTGATTCATTTGGTGTGCTTTTAATTTCAAGTAATTTACCACCGTTCTTCCAATCAAAATACTGAATGAGTAGAGGGAATATTTTCACTGCTCCATGACTGCTGCCACCAGTAGACACGCCACAGTAGGGTATACCTTTAAGTGCTTCTAGAGCAATGTCAACAGAATGTGGGGCTACCATGGCATTTACAATTGATGCTGTCTTCGTTTGAGCACTAGAGAATTTTTGAGCTGTTGAAACCATCTGTGAAAACCTTTCTTAACAAGCCAGATGTGCAGTCCATTGCCCTGTAGCTTTCGTGGTGCTTAACCTTGTGAAAAGCATAGGTACCCTCTGCCGCAGTGACAACTACACTCTCGGATTACTTACAAAAAACTCCGTAATTTTAGATGAAGAGCTCTCGCCCATGGCTGCCGTTTTATGCTTGGCTGAACTTATGTGTGCTTGTACGTCGTTGGCACCTTTATTTGCTACAGACACGTCAGGCACTCAGCTTCATATGGATCGCGACCAAGACGAAATTTCTTTCTCAATTCTTCTGTGAACTTACTTTTACGTTTCGGCATAGCTGCACAGATGCTGGGTACATGTGCTTTGCCTGTGGTAAACAAGGAAGTTTGCGCTACTGAGGTACAGACTGCCCAAATAATGTTTACAGAGAATGCTATCGACCAATGACGTTAGCTCTACAGTCAGACCGTGCAATCCGAAACTTCTAGGCTCTACTTCACCACTTCCCCTTCTCACTTCCACACAATGCAAAGTGAACAGAACTGAGTAGGGAAAGGGCGTGACTAGTTTGTGAACGACACAGAGAAACGCGATGGAAATTCAACGTAGGCGTGTTTGAGGCTCTAGTAGACCAAATTCCTGGACGATTTTGAAATTCCGCAAGACACATTCTTAGGTCTCAAAAAGAGGACATGTCTGGACTAAAGAGGATGTCTGGTCACCCTAATTTGACATCAGTAAATAATAAGCAGATGAACTAATTAAGACTGAGTTTTTTTCAACAAAATTCTTCATTGCATTAGGTAGATACCCAGGTAATAGATTGTCAGTATTGCATATAATCTAATTTCATGTGAATAGCCTTATTGGAAATATATATATATATATATATATATATATATATACTTGTCCGTCAAGGAAGTCGAAGGAAGTTGAGTCGACAAGTCGTTTGATGACTTCACACAGACACAGCGGAGGAAAACAGGTGTCCAACAATAGACAACTTTTATTAAAGTTCACTGTAACATTAACAGTCAACATGACTATTAAACAAAACAAAACAAAACAGAGGCTGATACCTTGAATGTTCTGGTAAATGTACGTGCACAACAGAAAGTGGAAACAGCTGTGATCTGCTGTTTTTTCTTATCAGTCAAAGGCTACTCCACTCCTCCGGACTGGACGACTCTCTGAAGTGCTAGTATCACCCTTGTTAGCTAGCAGATGCTGTTTCAGATGCTGTTACTGTACTTTAACACCGACTTGCAAATTGTGCAGGTCACCGTGCTGTTTGTGTGTCTATATACAGATGTGTATATATATAATAGACTAATAGTACCGCTGAACAGGTGAATAACATTTATTTTCTTGTCACAGCGGCAACAGTTAGTTCTTTAAGTTGATGTGTTGGAAGCAGCAAAAATGGGTAAGCGTGGTGATCTGAGTGACTTTGGACAAAATTGTGATGACTAGACAACTGAGTCAAAAGGCAGGTCTTGTAGAATGTTCCTAGTTTGCAGTGGTTAGTACCCAACAAAAGTGGTCCAAAGAAGGACAGCTGGTGAACCAGAGACAGGATCATGGGCACCCAAGAATCACTGATACCGTTTGGACTAATCCCACAGAAGAACTACTGTAACGCAAATTGCTAAAGAAGTTAAGGCTGGCCATGATAGAAAGGTGTCAGAACACATAGTGCATTGTAGCTTCCTGCACATGGGGCTGTACAGTCACAGACTGGTCAAAATGCCCATGCTGACACATGTTTGTCGCCGAAAGCAAGTACAACAAGCCTTGAGCATTAGAACTGGGCTATGGAGGAGCAATGGAAGAAGGCGACCTGGTCTGATGAATCACATTTTCTTTTACATCTTGAGGGTGGCTGGGTGTGGGTATGTCACCTGGGGAATACACTATAGGAAGGATACGCCAGGACACACTATAGGAAGACACTATAGGAAGGATACCTCAGGATACACTACAGGAAGAAGGCAAGATGGAGGCAATTTTCTGCTGGCAAACCTTGGGTCCTAGCTTTCATGTGGATTTCACTTTGACACATACCACCATCTTAACATTGTTGCAGACAAAGTACACAGACAAAGTATTCTCTAATGACAGCGGCTTCTCTCAGCTGGATAATGGAACCTGCCACACTGAAAAAATGTTCAGAAATTGTTTGAGGAACATGACTAGGCATTCAAGGTGCTGACTTGGCCCACAAATTCCGCAGATATCATTCCGATAGAGCATCTGTGGACTATGTTGGACAAACCAGCCCAATCCATAGAAAAGAAATTCCCTGCTTTCAAATGATATGCTAAATCAAAGTTCAGAACATGGAACTGGTCCCAAGACAAGGTAGAAAGTATTTGTAATGTGGTCTGGATGTGGAAGTGGCTATAAATCAGCTAGCATATTTGTAGTTGACTAAGACATGGAGTAATTGTTGTATGTATTACTTAGTGTATCAGTTTGAATTGATCTATAATTATGCAAGATGCAATTACACAATCTGTAATTATATTACATTTTCAATGTGCTGTAGACATTTTACAATAAATGTACTGTAAGATAACATACAACAGTGCATAGTAAAGCAGTAGGACAATGAAATATAAAGGCGAGAGTGTAGATCTACAACCACAATGGCCAAAACTGACCAATAAGTAGAAATTATTTCAATTATACCTTTGTGTATTCCCTTGATGCAGAAAGAGGCAGTTTGAGGCAGAAGACATGAAGAAAATGACCACGATCTGCCGTTCAGAGGCAGGCATTTAGAAGCCAGTTTTAATAAAGTCACAGATGCCATCCACTCCCTCTCTTTGACAAATCAAATTATTATTCTATGCATAGTCGTGACTGTGGCCTCAGTGGTAAATGATCGTGGCTCTTGTATGGGGCTCTGAGGGCCAGCGTTTCTCCCTCTCTCTGAACTGCATTACTATGAAAAGCTGATCAGCCTAGGCACCATTTAGAAACTAGAATAATTACGGTTTTGATTCCTAATTATCAGAATTATCAGCAGTTTAGAGAAACGCCAAATGTCCTGGAAGGTCAAACTTATCTACCATGTGGCTTCTGGGCTTCTCGCTTAAAGATGAAATGTATCCATTTGCATGAAAACGAATATCACCAGATCCCTTTACCATGTTGAAAATATACCAGGCAATTATGTCAGGGGAACCTTTGGGACTTTTGAAAAATGCCAGTTTTCTTGGTAATTAAAGGGATTTGCCCCTTCCTACACATGAAAAGCGACATGTATCGGGTTCTTTCTTTCTTTTTTAACACAGAGGTGGCCCGTACCAATTACTTTTTTTTTTGTACACTTTTCCACTACTGTATTTGTGACACATATCAGGGGACCAGAGTTTTCCTTGTTTACTTTCTCTACCCCTGCCTACCCCGCCCCCACCGGGGTTTATCACATTACCTAGCGCAGCAGTAGCTCAGCCGTTCCTGCTGCTCTGACGGCTATAGACGGTTTCGAAGCAGAATAAATTCTTTGAAGTCAAATGGAATGGTGGAGGGATCCTGGCGGCTGCAGAAGCAGAGCGAGTTTAAAATTTAGACTCCTGCTGTTCCGCTTGCAATCACAACCCAACCTTTTCTCTCCCATTTGCAAGGCTTGGGACTGCTTTGCCTCTGGGCGCAGGTCAGATGCGTTTCTTTTGCATTTATCACGACATACACAAACACATAAGAAAAATTCAAGCATGGATCACACAACACAATTTAGTTTGGTTACATTTCACTTCTAATACAGTCCAAAAGACCTGCCTGCGGACACCCACTCAGTGCATCCATCAACAGTAAACATTTTTCAGCGTATCCTAATGTCACAACAGCTGGGAATATTAGTTAAACGGCGCTGCAATACATCAGCGTGTAGGACGCCTCATGAAACCTTTTAAGCTGGCAGCCTAAATGCTTGAGGGCTGAGGGGAAGGATAGTGGTGGTTCCATAACTTTGTCATTAAAACGAATCCAATCAGATTTGTAGCTCTCTGAGTAATACAACACACCGGCAAAGTTATCTTTGCCTCAAGTTGTTCATATTTTACAGGGGCACGCAGCCAAGTTTCTCAAAAGCATACAGACCATAAAATGCCACCGTTCTTCCAATGTAATATTTTAAAAGGCCACATAAGATCACATTACCCTTCTGCCTTCAGCATAGCCCCATAAACTAAAGCCAGCTCATGTGGCACAAGACTGCTGCTCGGTGCCTTCACAATTTTCAGTGACCAGTTAAATATTCCAAGGAAGAAATGTGGATATCAATCTGTTTATTTAATTATTTGTAATTAATGACTTCACACTGCTTTATCAGGAATGTGTTGCAATGTTAAGGCGAATGGATGCAGATTAGCCAGTAATGAAGAAAATAAAGAAGATTTAGTGAGACAGCAAGAACACTGGTTTAACTGATCAACAACTCCATTCATTAAACTTGTCTAGACCTATTCATTACCCTTTAAAGTTCTTACTCTGTGAAGCAGAACACATCTAAATTAGACGGTGCTAAGCAGGCAGTGAAAACTACTTATCCTCTGGTTTACCTCATTCAGCAACATGCCTGTAATGACATACATGCATTTTCTGAACATTTTGACAGAATAGTTCGGATCATGATGATCAAAGACGAAATGCCAAGAACACTACAAGATGACTGCAGATATTTCATCAATCCAAAGTGCAGCGAGTAACCACCTGCAGGTACACACTGAGACAGTTCCTACAAGATGCAAGGAACTTTATAGGATGTTAGATTGGAAAGGGGTTTATTGGACACGAAGAATCATTTTATAATATTATTAAAGAACTCCTGACATTTTTTTTTCTTTTTCTGCGGCACAAGGAACTCTTGAAATTCTTTCTCTCTTGGTTCTACTCCCATCTCCGCGTGATTACAGTCTCTGGTGTAAAAATACACTCCATTAAACTAAATTCTTTAAATGTCAACATTTTTATGTATTCACTTTTATCAGTTGTTTCTCCCACTCATTAATGTGCCACAGATATGGGAAAGACTAGGCCACCCTTTCAACTGACAATGGAAAACTGTGTTGACTAATTTATGGCATGATTTAATAGGACCATAGGGTAAGCAGCTGTGGTCACTGTTGCAACAAGAAACCCAGGAACAGAAGGTTAGGGGCCAGTCTTGTCCAGAGCTCTGTCCAGCTGTGGTCGCTGGCCGACAACAGGTACCTCAGTCAGGCTTTTCCCATTTGCTGCTCCCTATACCCTGTACAGAGACTTCACAGCAAGTGCTCTGTAAATATATATATATTTTTAGAAGCTCGACTCAAAATTCCAGGTTTTCCACAAACCCAGTGAGGCTTACTCTTGGACCGAGAAAGGGTATTGGATGGAAAATCCGCATTAGCAAATTAGAAATTTAGTCCATAACTAAGCTTCAGCTATGTCTGGATACATGTCCCAAAGAGATACCATTTATTTCTGTCATCTATGAAAAGAAAGCAATGCTTGATGGGAGGAGCTGTCGGGGGAAGAGAGTAAATGAGCTTTGTAAAAATTGGCAAAGACATGCAGCATGAGACAGACCCGATTTAAGAGAGTCCAGATTGCTCTGACAACCGCATTCCCCCTTCACCGAGAGGCCCAGCATGAGCAGACACGGCAAACAAGGCTCCCTTGTGAAACAATAAGGACAAAGATATATCACTGACTGTAGGAAATGCTCTATAGACCACAACAATGGAGCAGACAACATAGTGAAAAGTGAGCCGACGTTCAAGCCACTTTTCAGTGGAATCTTCAAGGTGAAAGGCCAAGGAATGCCTCCCGGCTGCTTCCCCTGAGAGTCTGTGCCATGCTGTCCCACTGGCAGCTCGCTAGGGATGACGTCTTCCCCGTCTACTTCATCTCGGGTCTCTGCTCTTCAGAAGGGGGCTTGTGTCAGGCCTCCACCCAGAGCTGGTGACCCAGAAAAAGCTGGCACTCACGAGCCAGCAATGGCCCAATGTAAAAATGGTCATATGCATTCTGGGGAGGACAAAGGTCTAGGTCACGCAAGGCTAGGACATCTGCCAAGAATCCGCTAAAAATAGCATTAGTCCACTGATGTACAGTTTAATCAGATCCAGACCTCTGTTCAGTGCGTCTGAACGTAATTTTGACACATTCCAAAGGCCTTTCTCACATGATACAAGGTATGACTAATCCAACATGGCGAATCTAACTGTACACTCATTTAAAGGTGTTCGTACGGTGTTGTTCTTTGTGGTAGTGTTCTGCAAAAAAAAAGACCTATTGCAATAAACATAAAAGATACCAGACCATGTTTTTACAGTCTATTCTTGGTGTTGGTTTCCAATCAGTGTTGTAAATGACTGCGGTGGCAGCTCAGGATCCAGAAACAGGGTAAATAAGCAAGGTTTCCTTGTCTGGCAGTGCTTGTGAAATAAAAGGTCACAAAACCTCAGGACAGGATAGAAGAGTAGACGGCTTGTTCATGACAGGTAACAGTATGAATGAATTGTGGGGTGAGGCAGCTATGTGTCTTTGCACCTGAGCCTAGCCAACACTCAGGTCTCCAATCTGATGACATTTCCAACACAGCTGTCATAAAGCCTTTCAGGAAACCCTTCACCTCTGCCAGATCACCAGAAGTACGAGCATGAGCCATCATCTCACACTCTGCAAAATAGAAAGGTGCCTAATTTGTGGAAACATATCACAGCTTTTTTGAAACTGTTTTTGACAACATTCAAAATTGTTTGTTGCTTTTTACATTATGTGAACATTTCAGAAACCAATAGAAATGGCCAAAAAATACTAGGAACACAATCTGCTCGCATTTACATACATGACAATTAAGAACATGTCAAGCATCTTGGTTTTGTTACAAAACAAATATATTTTCCTGCAAACCTAATACATATCCTTCTAGTCCAGTGAAATTCCCGTTGTCATCGTTTTTCTTCCCAAAGTAGACATGCTAGGAATAACAGTAAGGCTCGATTTAGAAACATCTTTGAGTGTCTCCTGCCCTCTAAACCTGTTTGATCACTCTGGAGCTGCTTCCATGTGCTATTAAAGCGCCTGCTGTGATGGAAAACCCTCATCTGGATGCCCCAGAGATTTTAATGAATAGTCTATCATCGCATCCATCCAGAACTCCTGTCATGGCATGTAATTAGTTTCATAGCTGCCAATCCCTGCATGAACTCCCAGCCTGCTTATGGAGGTTATACACACACACTTAACTCCTTACCTAGATTATTCTCACATCTAACATCCCATATGTCCAACATAATCAGCGGTCTACTGATTCCTTTCGATACATTTCTAACAGATTTTTAACATCAGTCATTGGCTTATCTCACAAATCTTTCTTCTGACTGATCCAGTTGCCTCTTGCAAACTCACTCTGCACGCCTAGAAATAGAGCCAGAGAGGGTTCTTTGAGTGATAAAGGAACCATTTTAGTTCCCAAAAGACCCATTTTGGTAAATTACATGTGTGAAAAACCTTTTTAAGGTATAAAGAACATTCACATAATGTCATAGACAAATTAAGGGTTCTCAGAGGAACCTTTACATTTTGCAGACATTCTTTACACTTGAAAAAGTAACAGCAATCAGCAGCAATCAAGACGTTAAAAAGATGTTCTTTAAAGTTCGTTAATGTTTGGCATCATTACTTTGCATATAAATTCCAGTATCCAGTGTCGACCGGAGAGGGATGGGCTGTCCTCTTGTCTTGTTTCTTCTCAAGGGACGGGATGTTTTTCTTGTCACGGCCATCCCTGGCTTTCTTGTTAGAGGTGTATTAGGGACTTCTGTAAATCTGCTCTAGAATTAAATCAAACTGAATTTATGTCTTAATATTTCTTAATTCCTTTGTTACTTAATAGATGATCTGATGATTATGGCAGAAATGTACTCCACATACATTGGAATTTCAACTGGTCACTGAAATAAAAGAGTTCTGCATCCCAAGACGAAGAACAATAGGAGGAACATCCCTGCTGTCCAAAATCAGAGCTGCAGTATTTCAAGTAAGGTTACTCACATTCATCCTTAAGCACGACATCATCTTCTCACCAAAGTTTAACATATGAATGAATCTGTAGAAATCAGCATTGCTGATTCAAACCTCGTCATGGTTGAACATAATTGAGATGTAGTTCTTCAGAGGTTGGCTGCTAGACTGGCTTAGCACAGCTAACAACATGAATACTTGTTGACAACTGTTAGACAGTTTCCTAATGAAACCCATGGGAACGGTCTGCGAGTGAGTCCCCCTCTTTAATCATGGTGTAGAATATGAATCTGTCATTCTTGAAGATATACTCCATGGTCTTCTCCATCAGTGCAGTGGAGAGCCAGCATTCAGGGGCAGCAGGTGATGTCCCTGAAGACAGAGTGATTAAAAGCATGTAGACGGGAGATATGTCAGGGCAGACAAAGATGTAATGCTTTCATGAAGGCGCTGTGTTTGCTTAAAATAGCAACATGTCCATAAAGCAGAGTGCCTCGTTGAGTCCTCGTCAGGGTTTGCTGTTAAACTCATCACAATCTGCTCTGTTCTTGTCCAGTCATGAATAATTCATTTCTGAAAAATCCTTTTGAATGCTTTGCCTGCGATACAACCAGTCTGACATATTACAAACACCCTTTCAGACACAGAAACATGACAAGCCATTTCAGAGGATTTTAAAGGGGTCTTTGTCTAAGGATAATGTGCTGTTGATGAGTACAGTTCCACAGAATGAGGGTCTGACAAGTCAAAAAATAAGCAAGTTAAAATGTTTGACGTACCAAGGGCAACTTCCAATGTCAGTAACTTCATTTTGACCTATTCATACCCATTCATAACTCTGTGGTCAAAAGGAAGTATTGTAATGAAGTGGGCGCGTACCAGAGAGGCTCTAATGATTCTGACCTAGAGACCAGGGAAAACCGTATGTATAGCTAGCAAGCCAATAAGCACCCAGGCAAGACCTTGCTATCTAGAGAGTACAGCCTGTACTCACATTGATTCTGCACGCAGAAGGTGAAGAGGTGATGCATGTTTATGTGATTGCAGCTGTGGGAAGTCAAGAAGACTAGTTCTCTGTGACACAAACGCCTTTGTCCTAGTTCACATATTCCCTTCACAAGCAATATTTCTAAAGCTTTACCCCACACTCGTGTAGGATAACGGGAGGGGAAAGCGTGGGGTAATTAGATTCATTCTGTCGGGGGTGTTCAATTTCCCACCAGACCTAATTCCAGCCTAAGTGAAGCGTGCCATTTGTCAATCGATAGAAAATGCTAAACAGTTGTGCACTGAATGGAGTTCAAATACACACACATACACCCACCCACCCACACACGCACCCACACACCCACACACACACACACACACACACACACACACACACACATACATACACATACACACACATTCATACATACATACATACATACATACATACATACATACAGAGAACACAGAAATAACACAAATGCCTACAAAGCCTACACGCAGCTCCTGGAAATTCATGCAAGATCTCAAGATCTCATGAGTGCCTGGTGCCCTCATATCCAGAAACAGCACTGAAAATATGCTAGCTTGTGACTCGCACGCTCCAGTGTACAGTCCTCCCAATAGCAGCAGCCCCTGAAATCTATTTGACTGCAGACATCTGGGGACTTTAATAGCCCTGTTCTGCACCTGGCTCCGACCGCCAGCTCGGCTCATACAGATTGAAAGCCTTCTTTCAGGCAAAGAAAGAAAGTAGCACACACACAAACACACACGTACACACACACATACAAGCGCACACACACACACACACACACACACACAAACACTAATGTGCTGGATCATATGCCCATAGGACAAAGCGCTGATCCCAAATATGATCCCTTTTCCCTGCTATTAATCTGTCCCTTTGGGGCTCCTTCTCAGTGGGCCCATATGCTCAACATGGTGTAGACACATTCTGCTGTTAGCTGCTGATCCAGGGTCATTCTTAGCATTTAGCTTGTACAAGAGAAGAAAAGAATGTCAGTTGGTAAAAGCTGTGTCTAAAAATTGTCCATATCTCTGTGCAGTAAGAGCATACTGGAATTAAAGAGCATGAAGGGTCCCTCTGTGTGTTACAGTAAGTGGTCAGCCGTACAGGGTCTGGAATGATGTCCTTCACTGAGCACCTAAGCTCAATGTTCATCCAGCAGCAGCTGAAACAGATGGACCCTCTGAAGATACGGAGAGCGCAAGGTTGACACGGACCTCAGAAATGGCTAGAATGACTAAAGCTAGCTGTTATTATGAGCAGTGGTAGGGCATGAAAAGTGGTTTAGCATACATAGGAGCCATTCTCTTTCATTAAACCTAATGCCTCTTACTCACTGTAGTAACAGCTGAACTAACCGTATCTCTGCTCTAGCTAAATATACTGTTGGAAATACCTCTTTCTGGCAATCACAGTTCACTCTGCTGAGTTGGAGCTTTTAGAAGATTTCCGACTCACTCACCCTGACAAATAAAAGCGTGCTATTGGTCTGGGATCTCACTGGTTTCGCATGGATTTTCCGGGAACTTCCATACCGACAAGATACGGTACAGCATTTACGTGTTCTGCCTCATTCTTAAGTCTCAGCAGAATGGACTGATGTTAAATTCGATCTTTTCATTAGCACCATGCTGCTCTCTATAATCAACAACATAAGCGCAAATGGTTGTAAGGAGGGTGTAAGGAGATTCCATTAAAGGGAATGGCTGCGCTCTCTCACTCTCTCTCCATCACACACACACATACATGTTAAGACTGGATGGCATTAATTATCCTTGGGATCTTCACACTGCCACCATGCGAGCGCCAGACTCAAGCATCAAGCAGCAAGACTGCAGCTTCATCCACTGTGGAGCATTATATACATCTATGTGTGTGTGTGTATATATATATATATATATATATATATATATATATATATGGAG
>JBBPCX010000147.1:13475041-13492908 GCA_037974365.1 Hydrocynus forskahlii | reverse complement strand
TAAAGAGGACTATATGTGAAAACACCCTTAAAGAAAGTATTAAAACAGTCTCCTGCTTTCTTGTACACAAAAACGTGCGTTAAATTTGGTTGCCGCGGTCTTGCACTAGCATTAGCAACTCCGTGTACTTAGCACTGTGCTGTGTCTCCAGATGTTTAATCAAATTGCTAACGTTAAACGATGTACTTTCCTTTCCGCCCCTCGACCCCGTAGCAGTACAGATCTTACAGTACGCTTGGCTCCTGTCGTCGGGTTGTATCTTAAAATATTTCCAAATCGCTGATATTGCTTACTCGTCCTACTGAAAAAAAATCTAATAGCTCGTTGATAGAATATCTGACGTTTCCAGCTCGTTGTCTCCCCCTAGACATTGAAGTCAGGCAGGACAACAAATCACATCCACCCAGAGTGATCAGTTGATGTGGTGAAATAGGATATTGTTCAGTGGTATCGGTGCATGGTATCGGCAGTTCACGTACGAATACAAGTACGAGTATTTCAACCAAGTATAAATACTCGGTATTGGTATCGGTGCAACCCTAGTTTGGGTGTTAATGATATTGAACATTGCTTGACACCAGCGATTCATTTTTATTTTGTATTACTTTTTCATCTCCATGGATCAGATTAGTTTTTCTAGCACATCCCAAGTCAACAAAACGGAGCTCTGTCATGTTCTTCAAACCATCCCTATCTATTTCTGCAGTGTGGCAGCGTGCACTATCCAGTTAAAAGAGAGAACACTGGGGAATACTGTTGCCATGAAAAGGTGTACTTGGTCTGGAACAATGTTTAAGTTGGTGATACGTGTCGAAGTGACATCCACATGAATGCCAGGAAACAAGCTTCCACAGGAGAACATTTCCTAGTGCAGCCCACTGCCTCCGTCGGCTTGCCTTCTTCCTACAGTGCATCCTGGTGCCATCTCCACCAATGATAAGCGATGGATATACGCGGCCATCCACATGATGTAAAAGAAAAAGTACTTAATCAGACCAGTACACTCCCTTTTGCTGCTCCATATTCCAGTTCTGACACTAACATGCCTATTGTTGCCAGTTTTGGTCGTGGGCAGGGGTCACCATGGGCCAGCATTCTGAGTCGTCTGTGCCTACAGAGCCCCATATTCAACAAACATACACTGTGTGTTCTGACGCCTTTCTATCATAGCCAGCAATGTGTGCAACAGTAGCTCTTTTGTGAGACCAGATCAGCTGAACTAACCTTTAGTCGTTATGAGCAACACTAAGCTTTGGGCACCCATGACCCTGTTGCCATGTTCATCATTTTTCCTTGGCCCACTTACTACTACAACAACTACAATCATTTGGCTGACGCTTTTATCAAAAGCGACTAACAAGATGATGACCCAGTCAAGCTTTAGGACAGTGTGAGAACCAGATGAAAATATTAAGTGCTAAATTTATGCAAGAGTAATGCAAGAAGGGAGCTCTCTGAACAGATGAGTCTTAAGGTGGTTTTTGAAGATAGAGAGGGATTCTGCCACCCTCGTCGAAACACAGAAGAGAAGAGTCTGGATTGGGTTTGCCTTGTGTGTAGGGATGGCAGAGCCAGGCGATGTTCCCTGGAGGAGCGGAGGGAGCGATGGACCGAACGTTTTTTGAAGACCAACTGTTTTGGAGTCGCTCTGAACCAGTCTTCTAGCCATCACAGTTTGGCCTTTGTCAAAGTTGCTCAGTTCCTTACACATCTTACCGCTTCCAGCACATCACATTCAAGAACTAACTGTTCGTTTTCTGCTTAATATACATCCCACCCCTTGTAATGGTGTCACTGTAATGAAACAAGCAATGTTATTCCCTTCCCCTGTCTGTGGCGTTTGTGCCTGTCTGGTGTATATAAAGAGGGGTGGACATTTGAGTAACATGAAAAAGTCTTTGTGGTTACTTAGCTCAGTTTCACCCTGAAAACTGATGCAGTCATGATGCCACGTATCCATTAAACTTCTTAATTATTTTCCTAACAGTGGATATGGAGATTTTAATGCATAAAGCTATTTTGAAATGACCACTGACGGATTTATTAAGGTCAACACACTCTTCTCTCATTTCATTTGTGCATTCTCTTATGTTCTTGAACCTACTTCCGAGCTTAAAAATGAAAAATACAGTTGTGAACATACATTAGTTACATTTTACTCATAAGAATTTTTTCAATAATTAAGACGCATGCGGTATTAATTATAAATGACACATTTTTTAGAAATTATACATTTCTTTTATATGTTCTTGAATTTCTTAGATCATGATCACATTGGGCACATATATATGACGTTTAGGATGTATAATGCAGTGAGACAGAAACTGGTAGTCTGTGCCTTAGCATTGCAGTATCACTTGGCCAAGCACAGATGAAAGAATGGTTTCGGGAATCTTGAATAATGGATAAGACCTTATTACAGCGGTGAACAGTGCAAATTTTATTGATTGAAGGCATGTCGAGTAAGTCACATCCTATAATCCTCTGTGTTATAGTAAGGACAGTGCTGCTGATGGACAACATCACATTGGAAATCTCGTTTTACAAGCCAGTGTTTTCCACTAGTTATTCAAAATTTTGAAATGAACCCCTGGTGGGTTGTGCAGTTCAGTCCCAAAAGGGAAGCCTGCGTTTATTAAATGTTTCCAACCCATAATTAATTTGAATATGTCAATTACTGTAAATTGTTCGGTAATTATCCATGTGATGGCAAGAAAACTAGCGTCTCAGTTAGGGGAGAGGAAACTTCTTTCTAGAGTCTAAATATACCTCTGGACCTTTGGGATTAGGAGATTGATGGAATAATTATATCTACAGAGGAAGGAGGGAGTATCTCCTACAGAGCCAGCATGAACTCTCAGCACACATGTAGAGCCGGTAGGCGTGAAAAGGTGAAACTTTTCTGTGGCCGGAAACGCCAGATAGTGAAGCAGCTCTCATTAAAGCACTTTATATGGTTGCTCTAGTGGCTCTTTCTTGGTTAGCAGTAACATTTAGAGTAAATGCACATGTTCATCAGTGGTCAATACCGCGGATCACATAGGTGCTCCGCAGAATTTTTAACGGTAAGTCACCGAGCTAATGCATGGATACATCGCATCATGGCAAGAGTCTGGGGAACTGATGGCACTACTATATTTGATCATAAATTGCTGGCTGTGATGAGAAGTTCAGTTTCAAAAAATGAGGTGATATTTTTGCTCATTGCCCCATGATCGAAGGGCGCGTTGAGAGATGGAGTCTTTTGCATCTGAGGCTGAATTTAAATAAAACAAATGGAGTTTTGCATTCAAGTCAGCAGAAGAGAAACAGTTTTTCTTCACAGAGTCTGTTTTATCTTTGGTCTGTGGGCTGCTTTCTTCCTTTATTTATGAAGTCTGGCTGACACATAGCAACCCACTGCTTTCACGACCTTGGTTGACCTTGCATGAACAGAAGAATTGTTCTCTTAAGGCATATTCATTTCTGCTCCAGAGTCCTATTTCACAGAGCAGGGACATGAGAGGTTGGGACGAAAAAAAAAAACACTTCAAAAGTAAACAACAGCATGAAGGCTGTATATGAATATGATACTGTAAAAAAAAAAGAAAAGATGTACCAATGTAGGCAAAATTTGTGATGCTGTGCTAGTTTCAAACAAATGACAAACAAGCAAAAGCAGCCATTTAATAGTTTTTATGAATGAAACAGAATACCTCCTGAAACATTACACCCTGACTTCTCTCCCCATACCACATCCCTTTTGGCTTACCTTCTACCTTGAACAGGCCATTCCTCTTTATTCACCAGTCATTAGAGTTTGCAAGAAAGCAAAAGAAGGCAAACTTTTGACAAATGACCAGGATTCTTCCTGCTGATGACAGAGCTGTTCCGTACAAGCTCCAAGACTTAGTGTGGCTATATTAGCCACAGCCGCAGTCTCGAAGCACAGCACGGAATTAGAGGAGCTTAGCGCAGCAGTTTAGGGATGTTTTGGTCTCTAAGAAGCTTGATAGTTGGGCAGCTGGTTTTCTTTATCCCTTCCTCGCTGACTGATTGATGTGACTGAACTCACATTTGCCCAGAGTAATGCAAACGAAGACCACATTAGCCATTATTACAGCCTGACTTTCACTAGACATCCGTTCACTTGTTTATGACACCATGAGAGAAGATATTAAACAGATGTATCATAGTCAACAAGTTACACTGGAACACGCAGAACCGCAGGTAATGCTGCATTAATGAGGTGCGGAGTGTGGCTTCAAAGGTGGATTTGATATTGTACTACGAGTGCATATGATAAGCTGGCAATGCATGTCAATAGAGGCCTATGATTAACCCTTTAAGTGCCATGGTTTAAAAAAAATACTGGATTTTGACATCAATATTTAAAAAGCTTGTGGCTTAAAAGGGGTTAAAGATAGAGACTTACCGTAAATTAGAAAAATGTTGGGCATTTTGAAGTTTGAAGTGCAGTTTGAAGGGTCTGGGTGGTTGCACCGCGGAGCTTTGCTGCTCGGAAGGTCCATGGGTGACAAAAGTAATGGGACAGCGGGGCGAGGGGAACAGCTTTTGGCTATTAACCCAGGATCGCCGAGAGCTATTATGGCAAACGAGGGGTCGTTGGAGAGGTCTCACCAAGCCCTATCTAACTGTGAGGTCTGACGGGGACTGGTGCTTGTCCCGCGGAGCTATGCCGCTCATAATGTCCTTTGACTGCCTCCACACCAATGACACGAGGCTAGTTTCCACAGCTATTTACTCAAAACTATGAACAGGAAGATGTAATTTTGGTCTTAAATGAAAGTACTAAATGTCTGCTAACTAGTGATAGGGAATACAAATACTATATTACATGATATTTGTAACTACAGTTTATTTTATTCATGATGACGTCTTGTCGCAATTCTGCGACTTTGGCGCTTAGAGGGTTAAAGAACCAATTGGTATGAGGTGTCAAAAGATGTAAGATGAAAATGACTGATTGGAAAATGACTAATCTCTACAAAAAACTAATTTATGGATCCAACGATGATCAAAGGCCTATGGAAGCATGGGATATGACTGACAGCGTCCTCTGTTAATTCACAGGTGGAGAACTTTCGACATGGTCGACATTTTGAAATGGACTTAAAATGTCGGTGGGGATGGTGAACATGAAAGCGCAGCAGAAACAGAACCAAGTGGAGGGGATGTGTGATTGAAAGTGACAATTTCTCCATTTTTTAAAGGTGGCTTGGCAGCTGTAGGTAACCTTTTTTTCTACAGCAAGGAGGTTTGATAGTAAGTGCTATGATGCTTAACAGATCGGCCGAGGGGTAGAGAGTCAGCTTGTACAGAGAAGGAAGCACATCTAGGCGCATAGCTTCTGCACAGGCACGGAAAGATGAAAAAATGTCACACCGCATCAGTCTTCCGCAGAAGAAAAAGTGTAACCCCCGTGGCTCTCACATGTGCTCCTAACGTGCTGTATCTTAAACCCGTGAAAGAGAGGAAACTTACCCTAATCCCTGGAAGGAGACAAATTTTACACCGTGATTATTATCTGCTCTATAGTGTGCACGTCGAGCCGGGTCTGGCTCTTTGAAGTGTGTGGCGAGTAATAAAAGAGGATTTTCAGAATCCTTGATAGAAAAACACAACCTTGTCCTTCAGAGCATGCAGTCCTTCAGAACGCAGAATACAAGAACAGAAGGCAGGTACAAGGAAGAAGCGAATGTTCTGATGTCAGTTCAGCTTTCTGAAAGGAGATGCAATCCCTTTAAATTATGAAAGGTTGGTAAAGTTACCTAAAAAATTTTTCTTCTTCTATAAATTTAGATCACAGAAAATACTCTCTCATCCAAAGTAGTGCATTTTTTCACCTATAAGCAGTTGCTTAGAGACCGCATACCATACCTGCTCTAGCAAAGCAGTTATTCATTCAAAACTGACCAAGCTCAGCTACTTGACTCTTGAACAAATATCCTTCAGCATGATTCTTCTCTTTGGCTTCTGAAAGTTTCTTTGTTCTTCTGACCACACTTACATATTTCTAATTAAAAAGGGGCAGGAGATTTCTAAAAAGATGCTGGTGGAAAGGTCAGTCCACCATTTCCTGAGTAAGCTGAGGTGCTTGCAATGAGAAAACACTGTACATGCAAGCAGCCGCCACTTCTGTGGACGCTAACCCGTGACATTAGGTAATGTGGCCAAGCTTCACAATCTGTTAAACAACTTGGCTTTGTTGTCTCACTCTCAGTGGTAAAGGGGAGTCACAGCCAAAAGCTGTGCTCGGCAGCTAGAAGGGGCGTTTGAATATTCATTAAACTGGTCATTAGAGCACTGGCTGGGCCCCTAACAAACCAATCAGAGCTAATGAATTTGATGTGCAAAGCTTCAATCATTAAGACGGACCCAAGCTGTGCAGGAGGAGATTCGGTGCTAAAGAGATTATTTGAAGTGGGGTGAGAGCAAGCGGGAGAAAAGGTAGGAGGATTCAAGAGTAAAATAGTAAAATATTCCCTCCAGTGAAGCTCATGAATGAACCCAATTCATGAGGTTTATGGAAATTATTGGAAGGATATGTTCAAGACCACAAAATTAACTTTTTTAACTGTGAAATTACAGTAGGCCTACACCAGAGCCAAACCGTGTGAACGCCAGGCCTTCTGATTTGGTCATAAATATCAAAACACAGCTAAAAATAAAAAACGAGGAAAAAAGTACAGCTCCACAATCGTGGTTATTTCTGATCGGATCTCTCTGGTAGTATGTTAGCCCTAAACTAATGGCACTGCACCATAAACATTTTTTGGACACTCTAGATTAAACATTTAGAGATCTGAATGAAAACATTTCATGTTTTATTTGACCTTGTAACAGACATATTGAGATGCTTTTCCTTATAACTTCTCCAATAAAGAACCCTGGCATAGTGCTGCCACTATTTACCATCTGACAGAAGCCCAATTGTTAGACTGCTATTTGTACTTATGGTCACTGATGTATCAAGGGGGTCTGCTCTTGTATCTGCTCGGTTCATGTGTCGATTGGGTTTCTACTTAATTTTCAAGTGGTGTGTGATCCTGTGTATGCCACCTTTGCTGTCCGAAGTTGCATTTTATCATAATGCCATGTAGGAAATCATCTCAAAACCTGGCAAACGTTTGTGCAAACCGCAAAAATGTTGTCAATTTTTTTAATTGATTTTTGTTCGGAAGAATGTGGCGTGAGAAGCCCAATCATGTGTGTGTGTGTGTGAGTGAGTGTGGGGGTTGGTTCAAAAATCAGAAAATCAGAAATCTGGATTTTGGATTAAATGCAGACTGGCAGTCCCCTTCAGTACAAAGAAAAAAATTAGAATAGAAGCTAAATTTCTATATACAAGATAAAATAGAATATAAGATATGCACATCACACTGCAGTTGTGACACTTTGTAAGGAAGCTGCACTGTGGTCCATTCTGAAGTATTGCATTGCATTGCTTTATATATGTAAGAAGATATGTTTAAATGGTTGTGTCCAAATGGTTGGCCGTATTATATATATATATAAAAAAAACCTTTTGATCAGATCCACTTGTGCTGAAAAAAAGGATTTGAGACATTTGTACATTACACATTTATATAAAGGCTTTACAAACAATGCAGAAAAAGGAAAAATACCCTCACAGCTCTAAGTGCTAAGGGTGATCTCTGAGAATGGGTATTTGAGTATTCGACGTCAGTATAATAGTATCAGGCCAGGTCTTCAAATGTGTCTGTCAGCCTTCAGGACAAGTAATACTAGGTATTCTGAAACCAAAATAACCAAACTGTGATGCATCAATGCCATGAAAATGTTTACCTTTTGCCCAGCACTCGTTCAACTTTTGTGGAGTTGAGGCAAACATACACTGCGCGATTGCAGCCAATTTTTAAGCTTGATTTGGTTGTCGCTGACTAAACTTCAAGATTGGGAGAAATTTCAGCTTCAGCAGCCGTTTCCTGACGTGTAGTTGAGGGGAGCAAGTGACGCTCTATTAACTGCCCAAACCAGCAGCCAAGTCCAATCGAGAATATGGCATTTTGAGCTCTCATGAACCAATTACTGGAAGTCCTGCACAAATCACACACGCTGTCATTCAGTCATATACCCCATATACAGATGAACACAAGAAGTAAAATGGAGGCAAAAATGACACAGAGCCTCTATGGCTCGGACTAGTTTTTTCAAGGATATTTATCTCACCTGTTTGGGGTTTTAGTGCTGTGGCTGATCGTTATATATTATATGATTTTTGCATCAGTTTACAGTGCAGCACAAGTTAGCAAAGGGGATAATAATGTGTTTTCTCAAAATTTTTGATCGACACTGGAACTTATGTTGTTCTGAATGAGACAACTTCAGTTCTTTGTTGGTTTATTTCTTTGAATGGACAGAGAGACACTCGATCTTTCTTTCTTTCTTTCCTTCTTTCTTTCTTTCCTTCTTTCTTTCTTTCTTTCCTTCTTTCTGTCTTATTTGCTTGCTTGCTTGCTAGCCATTATAATAACTCCGGCTTCGTGGCTAATCCTGGGGTATGGCAACAGAGGTAGCCTGTAGTTCAGCTGAAGTCAGCTATCCATCTGCTTGTTATGAGTAAAGTCTTTGTTTACAATGTATTTGAAAGGGAATAGAGTAAAAAATTTCAGATCTTTCTGCACTGCTGCCATTGCTATTTCCAGCATTCCTCACTTCTGCAAACAAAGAGCCAAAGCAAACTGGACCAGTGATGCAATACTTGTAAAATATAATGCCTGAAGGGTGGTGAGGGTGGGGGTGAGAGATGATGTTAAAATGAGTACGGTGGAAGTTTTCAGCAGTCAAACAATTCAGTGATTGATTCCACATCTTTGCTGAGTTGAATACCGTCTCTCTCTCTCTCTCTCCCTGTCTCGTTCTCCATCCACACACAAACCAAATCCATAAGCGGAAGGTTTGAGAAGAAAAGTGTTTACCACATCTGATGAACCAGTGTTCACACTCTCAGTGGTCCCTATCCATTTCACATAGTGACTACAAACCCACAACAGAACAAGCCCATCCCGCGCTTTCCTGTGTGTCGCATCACTTATATCAATGCCTTCAGGCATCATGCTTGGTCTAACTAATACGACAAGACAACCAAGGTCAAAAGAAGCACTTCAGCAAGAAGTAACTTTGTGTAAGCGTGTGTATTTGTGTGTGCGTGTGTGTGTGTGTGTGTGTGTGTTCGTGCAAGTGCACATATGATACGCACAAAGGGTGTTTGCGTCTCATTTTTACACTTTAAGCAAGGAGAAGGGGTACATGAACTGCCAAGCATGCTCTTGTTCCTGATATGATTTTACTTGACTGGTCCAAATGTGAGCAGGTGTTATGGACATTTAGAGGCTGGGCGACGCCAAGGGTGTGTTCTGTCAAACGTCTTCTCCCTCTGCAACTCCTTGAGCCTCATCGGATATGGCAAGTTCACTGTGAACACTTGACAAATATGTCAACACAGCACAAAGTCAGAGCCACAGACCATGGTTTGCATTGTTCAGAAAGCTTGTGCAGTCCCAATTATGATTTGTTGGTGTGTACTGTACTGGAAACTTACCAACGAGTTATATGTAAATGCATGAACTCCCACGTATCTTGTTCTCGCAAACTTCTCAGATGAGCTTGTATCGGGCAAAGGTTGAGAGGATGTAGGTGTGCTACAGTAACATCTGAGACTCCATTTCATAAATTATGTCCATGTAAGAAGCTCTGTCCCAAGAAGCTCTTGTAATCTGTCCACCCTGCAGAACGTAGCTCCAGCTCTAAAATAACACACATGATTCAAAGACATTAACCCTTAGAACACAAGCAGCACGGATCCGTGTCAGAAGTGCATCACATATTAAATTGTCGTCATACAGCAAAACAACTCCTAATATGGAAGATCCTTTGGTTTGTGTTGATGCTCAAGGTATCAGACAACATTTGGCGTTCCTAAGTCACATACAACCAGAGTTATTATCATTTAAAAAACATAAATGCATATAAAGAACAAAAATGGTGAAATTAAGTTTATTTTAGGTCTCTGAAAAAAAAAAACAAGATCTTTGAACCCAGGAAAAGTTCAGGACAGACCATATTAAAACCCGGGGGTGGGGGGGATGATGGGAGGGGCCAAGCAGCAGTGCGCTGAGTGAAAGCACAGCAAGCGGTGAGTGTGTAGGAAAGTAAACACCAGTTTTAGACTGTTTTCCACTGCTTTTTTGTTGTTGTTGAAATCAGGATTTACTAATACGCTTTGAATTCAAAGGGTTAAGAACATGTAGACGTATTAGGTTAGGGTTGAAACTAAACTTTGCGAGAGGGGAGATCTCCAGAAGCAGGGCTGGGCAGCCCTGTACTGTCTTTAAGTAGTGCGCGTTCTGCCAACATGTGTCTTATACACAGAACCAACATAGAGGCCTAAGAGCACAAATGCAAAATGAGTTACAAATACATATGAATTTGAGGGAGACTATGCCAAAGAATAGGTGGAGATATTGTGAACTGGGCTAATTAAGTGTCTTATTTGAGTCATTTGATTAAAAATTTAGGCTGACAGTTTTGCATGATTTGTCTATTTTTAAAATCAGGCGTGTGTTAAGAGGCTCATGGCCCAGGGCTCAAAAACAGGATTAAAAAACATATTTACCAGCATGAAACTCTCAAACTGTGAGAGTTCACCTTGTAACTTTTATGGTGTTAATCTTCCCCAAACCATTTTTTAAAATCCAGAGCAGAATTTTATGTTTAGAGTTTTGGTGGGAAAAACACTCTTACCAATACATCTATCTCTCCGTCACTGAAGTGATTTTTCCCTCTGAGCCAAATTTGTTGACAGCTCACCACTTCCACTGGGAAGGCCAAAATGGTCACGGAAGTTTGCCAAAATAACCCCCTGCCTACTTTTCCTTGATTAAATTGGTGCATATTTGAGTCTGACACTGCTTCAAATTAGTGTAAAAGGACAAAAACGTTCTGAACATCAATGATGGAAGCCTTTTAGCATTTCTTCTCACTTTAAAGAGTACACAGTGTTTCATCTTGGTGAGTCAGCTCATTTTTTCTCTACTATTCAAGTGAGCAGGTTGTGTTTTCTTTTCAGAGGTGGTTATACAGTAGCCTACTGGCCTCATCTCATCTATCTTAAAAGATATCTGGAAAAAAAACTGACAGGTAGTTTCCAAAGTATGATCCCGACAAGAATAAAACAATAGCAATATGATGAAACAGTTCTGAAAATACAGGCTTTGACATAAAAAACCTGACAAATTTGTTACAAAGCTTTGGTTGGCTGCAAATATTTGGCAGATGGAATAGTTGGCAAATCTTGACAACTATGAGGCACAAGCACTCAAACAGAGCACTAGAAAATAGAGTGGTCCTGAAGGTTTTTAGGCCTCATCTGGGGGAAGAAGTGAAAGACCACCTGTGACAAATCTGGCACTGGCAGCAGTGTAGAATGTACCCTGCACTCATATTCTTGCACGGGATGTTTTCAGGTCCTCAACTTCATACACTGGAAAAGCAATGCACTGAATTACTTTTTTAATGGCCTGGGGTATTCAGTGCAAATTTAATGCGTCACTCGTTTCAATGTATACACACTTTTTGGAGTACAAACAAGCATTCGTGAGATTCTGTTGAATCTATGAAGCTCTTTTTAAATCCAAAAAGGTATAATGAACCTTTTACTCATTTGTTACGAAATTGCGATACAGTGTAAACAGCAAATTAAAAGACTAGTTCGATTGTTTTAGCAAATCAAAAGCAACAAGTTTATGGTACACTAAGAAAAAAAGCTGTCAGTGGAAATAATGCATCTATGCTTTATTGTTCTCTATGTTCACAGGTGAAAAACATGTCTTAAGGAAAATCCTTTCTTAAAGAATGTTGAATGTACAACATTGTCTTACCTGTAAATCGCACTTACTGAATATTTTAAAATAATGATCAAAACTCAAGTCTTTCTTATATGTATTAAGGCATTTCCCAACATAGTTTTCCCTTTATTATCGGATGTCAAAATGACCTCAGCAGCAATTCCATTCATTGCTGAGTAACAGGCTTAGTATTTAACAAGTGTCTTGGATGATCTGATTAAGGCAAGTCAAGTAGGTTTATTGTCATTTCAGCCATATACACAGAACAAAATGAAACAAAACAAGGTTTCTCTAGTACTATTGTGTGCTACAATGAACAAAAACAGAAACAACACAAGACTAAATAGGTGCAGGCAGGACAGGACTACACAGAACGCAAGGAGAGCAAAGAGAGCATATAGAGAGAACGTTTAAGAAAAACACAAGAGCAACAACACAGTATTACAGGATAAGACACTATACAGTTCCGTCAATCTGATCACAAATAAACAGCTCTTGTTAGGACAGTTCACCCCCGTGATTAGAATGTGTCTCCACATGTATCTCTAGTAACCACTTCCCTTCTTTATATGAAAATGATGTATCATTTTTTGTTTGTGGAAGGAATAATGGAAGGAAGCAATGCCGAGTCTGCCAAAAATTAAAAGATTATTTAATAAATTAAAATATTTAATAGCACACTGTTGACAAACAAATAATTATACTATATGGACAAAACAAGGACAACTACACAGACTTTAATTTGGAGCTATAACAGCTTCCACTCTTCTGGGAAGGCTTTCCACAAGATTTTGGATGGGGTTGAGATCAGGTTCTTCCACACTGAACTCATCCATGTATTTATGGACAGTCATGCGGGAACAGAAGAAGGTCTTCCCCAAACACTGTGTCCACAAAGTTAGAAGCATAGCATTGTCCAAAATGTCTGGGTATACTATAGCATTAAGATGCTGGAAGTAAGGGATCTAGCCCAAAACAGGTTTGTCCCAATACTTTCGGCCATATAGTGTACATACATCCACTGAGGATGTCACATGAGTAGGCAGTACTTCACTGTAGCCCAGGACACATTCACGTAGCCACTACTAAAAGAATGTGGCCATATGTGGCCCAGACCAACTCCCAATATGGTCTAAGCAACCAGATCCCAATTATTCCTTGATGGTTTTTGGTTACATTCACCTGTATTTAAATCTGTGCGCTCATAATTGGATCTCTAAAGATGCATGTTAATGCCAGTTGTGAACAGGGCCATATGTGCAGTTTGCATGATTAGCCACAGACGTAGTAAACTGAATGTTCTTTTCATATGCACTAAAAGGACTGTATCAAGGCACATATTGGGCTTCTCTTTCTCATGTATGCATATCTGGTTCTTAGTATTGGTCTTACAATATCACAAATGTGAAACACTAGTGCACACTGTATAAAACTGTCCTCTTTAAATGTCTCTACACATCTACTGATCTACTGGTTCAGCTTTTCAGAAATTGCATTTTATAGGTTTATTCTAAGTTGGTTTTGAAAACATATTACACTGAGAAAAAAACACTGAAAGAGCCAACATTTTTTTTCACAGAGGGAGTTTACAGACCATATCAGCATGAATGTATGTTCAGTGTCAAGACGGTATGCTTTTTCCCGCCTAGATGCTATGTGCAGTATAGCATCCAGATAGTAGGGTAAAATATAGCAGGAATGTGACCACAGAAGTAGTTGGAATCAAGGTGCATGAGGGAATGTGAATCCAGGAAGACAAAGAAAAGAAATAAAGCTAAAGAATCCCCCACTGGCTTAGAATAAATCACAATACATGCACTTATGTATTTACTGAATGCTCAGATATCCATTACCCAGTAGTTCTCCTCACGCAAGGTTAGAGAGTGTGTTTCATCAAATTCTCTAATCCCTCATATCTGCCTGCCTCAAAAGCAGAGCCCAGGTGGATAAACAGGGTTTAGTAGGTATGAAGGATGTAGAAACCAATACATACCTCTCAGTGCATGAAATTTCATTAGCAAGAACTCTTAATCCAGCGCTTGAGGTAGCTCGGAGGAGGTTAAAAAGAGGGAAAAAGTTTTGACACATTGCATGAATTACATGACATTTTCAATTTTCAGATGCAGCAAATTCTTCCGCTGTTCAGAGTATGAGAAAGTTTAACCTGGCCTTTCACAAAACGATGACAGACATTGATTAGTGACTAGTAGTGAATATTTGCTTACCCCATTAATGTCCACCTCTGAATTTTTAACATTTTATTTGGTCAATATGCTCCCTGAGTTTCCTTGAGCACAAATCTGAAGGAGTTTAAATTGATCAAATCTGGCTGAAACATTTTAATGCATCATATTATATCTAGTCTATTGGTCACATCAGACAGGAAATCTTAATTTGTTTGTGGAAATGGACTGTAGGGCAGTCATCCAGGATACAACAATACAAAATTTCATTTATTTGTACCAGTCACATCAAGCCCTGCAGCATTTTCTCCCATCTTTCCAAAATGTAATAGTTGGACAAGTAGGGGTTCATTTAAAGTATAAAACTAAAACAACAGGCAATTTTTTTTAACTGCTATTCTTTAACAGTGGCTTATATCAATTGTGTTGTTCCACCAGTACAGCCTTGCAGATTTACAATGTGCTTTCTTAACAAAGCTTTACATTATTGAGCAATAATGTAATTATTCTACAGAAGTTCTGATCAGAATTTTTGAGGAGTAAAGGGTGAAGATCTATGTGCCATGCGTTTGATAGCATGATCAATAATGCAAGTGCTGTATTGAGCTGAAAGTTAAAAATGTAAGACTGAAGGTAGCTTCAAACGCAGAGAGGGAAAAAGGAAGATGTTAGGTGTCCACTGAATCACAGGAGGTTATTGGCAAAACTGAACACAACACATACCTTATAATACCTGATGTAGTTTCAGAGAAGTCCAGGAGAAAGATCTTCCACCTTTCCAATTTTGTGAAACTGCGGCCTTTCTTACAAAGGCGGCGTTAATCCCAACATGTTGTGAACATAGGGCTTGCTTTTGGACCTTTTAAAGATATGGGTGCGGGAATCACATCACAAGCCACAGCTCTCTTTTTTCCACCAGAGCATCTCTGAGAGGGGAGTATTGATCAGATGAAATCAGATTTCCCTTGACAGGACTGAATCAGTTGATTGATTTTGCCGCGGCGCTCTGGGACGCACCAGAGAAGCTGATAGACTGGAGGTGGCCAATGCTCATACACGCAGCTCCACAGGTGACTGATTGCCAGTGGATGACAGATTGACCAAAACAGTGGCGGCAATCGAAGCCCAACGCTACAAGGGTGGTCAATCACAGCGGGAAGTCTCCTGAGGGGGTAGTCGAGCAGGGCTTTGAGAGTCCATCAGCTCAGCAAGATTTTCTAGTTAATCGTTTCTATGAACTATTTCTCGGTTTCGGGTCCCACTCTAATCATCCCAAATACATTCAACGGCCAAGCTGCATTTGGTTGTCATTCCCATTTGATTATTTTACCTTGTTATGTGAAGATATCACTCAAATAAAATCACTTAAGTAACATAATTAGGACATTTCTATTGAATGTCTTCACTTCGCTTAAGTGTTGCACACTGAACTAACTGAACTAAACTAAAATCCCTCTCCAACAATGACGTGTAGTAATACTATATTTTTCATCATGGTTTTCAGGTCTTCAGTCCTGTGCCACATAAAGTCTTTGTGATGGAATGGCCAAAACATTTACTTTACTTTACTGTACAAAACTACTAGTTGTTTTTACAGTGCAAACCAGGCTCTTACCTGAGGGGACCAACCACACTTGTGGGGTGGAATATTGACTCCACCTCATATATACATGATTAAAGTCATTTTAATCTACTTAAAGTGTCCCACTTTTGTGTGACACATTTAAATGTCACCTACAGATTTTCCATGAATATTTAGTGCTTTTTTTATTCATACTTACTTTTTACGTTCAGGGACTTTCTGAGATAGTTAATTTGACATATATTAAGTATAGACAGAATTTGCACCAAAAAATGACACCATACCATAGTTTCAGTAAAGTAGTAATGCTACTTAAATGTGTTGTAATGTATTGTAATTTAAAATTCCAGAATTTTTATTTTTTTTTTACGGTGCACAATTCAGTGTTTGGCGCATGCAGATATGACTTTGACATGCATTTTCACACTGGGAAAAAAAAAAAACATTTGGGTCTCAATGCGGTACATTTCTATTTAACAGTGAGCATACTGCTCATCTTGCAGAATGCCACTGTTTTAAGTCGCCAGAAATATATTCTCTCTGGACTGTGAAGTTTTCGGTTGGATTTTTAAGTGAGCATGTTTCAAAAAGAAAGCCAGCAGGGGAATGATGATGCCACATTGGGGCAACAAAGTGATGACACACATCTGGGCTGTTTTTCGTGTATCCCCTGGTCTTTGGCCAGTAGCAGCAGTAGCAATCTCATTTCCCTGGTAACTATATTTCCTAATCCCTGCCATTGAGTATGGAAGAACATGGATAGTGAGGTTGTGGGATTTTGTTATTCTACTTCAGCTTTTTTAATCATCAATATGACTTTATACGTCAATGAAACAGTCCAATATAAGAAGCAAATGTGCTTATTTAAAGGTCTCTTAAAGGACTCTCTTAACTGTATATAGTGGAAATATACTGGCTTTTTTGTTTGTTTTAAAATGTACCATTCACTCCTTGGTCCATTCAGTCCATATATGGAAAATAAGCAAAAATAAGAGGGAGTTATATTTCAACATATATGTCTGTGACTCTGAGCCATGGTCTGGTTATTGATTCAGAGGCCTCAGCATGGTCTTCTGGTTTGGCACACAAGCATCCGCTGGCTAAAGGACTCCCAGTGAAGGGTTTGCAGACACAACAGATGGCTAAAATACTCTGCATTTTGTTGAAAGCATGTGTATCATTTTGGTACAATTATCTCAGCTTCTGTTCCTTCACTGAAGCATGTAACATATTCTGCAGGCATACGGCTCTCAGCATCTGTGTTCAAAGAGCCGGAGGTCTGGCTAGGTTGTTTGAAGACATACTTTTGAACCTTACTCTGCGATGACTAGGCTGCTTGTATACTGAAGAAAAATGAAACAGCAGTACAGTGTTTCACTGTGGAAGTAATCAGATTCACTATTATCACTGTGATACAACTCTGTGGAAAATGAAGTGTTATCAGTAATAATGCTTGTCACAGCCTGTAGAAGACAAACATGTTCCTCTGCAGTTCTTTTTGTCTCCTGAATGTTATTAGAACTTAATTATGAAGTAGTTGAAATGTTAATATTGCTACATATAAACAAGCTACCACTTCTTTGCACTGATTGGTGTACAGTAAAGCTACTGATGTATTTACTGTATTAAATAACCACACTAGCTACTCAAACCATATTCCACAGAGTGAGTTTTTAAACATAACTACTGTCTATCAGAACACACTCACACACACACACACACACACACACACACACACACACACACACACACACACACACCACATGTCCCTACCATGCCTGTGTCACTCCAGGGAAATAAATATACTATGCTGATCAGCCACAACATTACAACCACCTGCCTAATATTGTGTATGCTTCCTATGTGCCTGCAAAATAGCTCTGACACATCAAGACAATTTTGGCAGTGTGGCAGGACACATTATTATGTTGAAAGAGGCCACTGTCATTAGGGAATACTGAAACAGCCACATGAAGGGCTCCCAGTACAACAGTGACTGGAGCATCGCATTGCTTCCACAGGCTCGCATACTTCCCATAGTGCATTCTGGTGCCATTTCTTCCACTAGGCATATGAGTGACTGTAGGTCATTCTGTTGGACCTTTCGGAGGAACAATCAGACAGGCGAGTTTGCATTGGTTTGGACATGTGCTGTGGAGAGACTCTGAGTGTGTTGGGAGAAGGATGCTGAGGAGAGACTGAGTGTGTTGGGAGGAGGATGCTGAGGAGAGA
>JBBPCX010000147.1:13450045-13471293 GCA_037974365.1 Hydrocynus forskahlii | reverse complement strand
GTGTTGGGAGAAGGATGCTGAGGAGAGACTGAGTGTGTTGGGAGAAGGATGCTGAGGAGAGACTCTGAGTGTGTTGGATAAAGGATGCTGAGGACAGAGTCTGAGTGTGTTGGGAGAAGGATGCTGAGGATGGAGCTGAAGGGAAGAGGAAAAGAGGAAGTCCTGGTAGGAGGTTTCTGGATGTGTGTGTGTGGGGGGGGGCATGCAGGCAGTGTGGGAGAGGAAGATGCAGAAGACAGTAGGAGACAGAGATGGTTGATCCGCTGAAGTGATCCCTAATTGGGAGCAGCTGAAAGCAGAAGACGACGATGTAGAACATTCTGTTGTGTGAGAGCTGTTAACTTGCTAGCTATGCGAGTGTTCAAGTCATAACCAGCTCCTGTTAACTGATGCTTTGTTTGTTCTGCTCTTACCTGCTGAGATATTAATTGCTGGCATCAGATAAATCTTGCTGCTCAGTTTTCCAACTGAAAAGAAAAAAACACTCAAATAGGCTTATAATTATGCTGATCACTACCGACAGTACCTCTGGGAAGAGGAGCAACTGATGCTTTGCCAGGTTTGATAGTAATCAATAGATTGATCACATTCTGCAGTTTAATATGTTGAAAGCTGTGGTGATGACAGCTGCAGGTAACCTGCATGATTAATGAGATCTAAAAACATCTCTTTTTGCAACAGGAGAAAATGTATGAACAACAATAAACATGAGCTGCTTTTGTTGAAATTTCTAGTGACACAGACCAGCAAAATCAAGTGGTGAAAAAAACTGAGAAGCAGTGATGCAGAATCTCAGCCCAGAACCTGCAAGTCTCAGCAAAAGTCTGCTTCGACAGAGAAGACAGAGGGTGTTAAGGAGGAACGGTGTGCTTTGAAGTGGATACATAATAGTGATCAATAGTGTCATTCTGCTGCGCATTGCTTAAAATGTAGTCCATTGAACGTATGGTAAAGAAGTGCTGAAAACATTCTCCCTAAGGTCAGAAACTGTAAACTGAAAATTTGGGTACAATTAAACTACAGAGACAAGCTAAGTCCAACTTCAGCCAACACCTCTAAACTCTGGGTGATCTCAGGGTATTCCTAATGTTTGGCCTTCTATTTTACACACTTTAGAATACAAGTGAAGACAGCAACTGTGAAATAACATGCAGAATTAAGATGAGACCACAAAAAATCAAAATAATCGTATATTTTAGATTACTAAAAGTAGCTCACGTTTGCATGATGAAAAAACTCTTTTTGCCAGCTATTTAAAAACAAAACGGTTTGATACAATATGCAAACACTGTCGAGTTTCAGAATGTACCGTATATCCAAATTGCACATGTATAGTAATTCATCTGCAAGAACAGACAAATCTGAGACTTCTTTTTCAACAAGGCACAGTACAGCCAATCTGAACAAACAGAATTTACATATATCAGTTTAAAAAGGGGCAGCTGGTGGCCTAGTGGTTAGGGAGTTGCCCCTCCAACCAGAGGGTGGTAAGCTGCTAGTGGCACCACTGAGGTTCCCTTGAGCAGGGTACTGTCCCCACACACTGCTCCCTGGGCACCCCTCATTGGCGGCAGCCGACTGCTTCACTTGGTGAATGAGAGACGTCGGCTGTGCGCCATGTCCTTTACTAACTGCCTTGAAGTGCTGAGCACTTGTTGGCTGCTGAAAACTACTTATTGAGGGGCATTCCAAAAAGAAAATAACCATTAAAAATGTTGATGTTGGCAATAAGCTGCATGACCAGCAATGAAAATGTTTATTAAGGTAGAACCTTTTATCAACAACACTTATAGATCAAAATGTCTTATGAAAAACACATCCAGTTAGGTGTGTCTAAACATTCGACTGGTTGAGCATTCCCAGTGAAGAAATTATCTGATTTAAATATTATGAAAATGAAATTAAAGTTGGCTTGTGCATCAACAAGGGGTCCAGGGCACACAAAAACACGAGGAAATATTAACAGATCAAACAAAGACTTCAGCAAAGCAGCACAACAAGACATAACAGTAGCAGAGTTTTCACAGGAGGTTTTACAAAGAATCCACACCACAGACTGAAACACCGAGGTTTTACATACTGGAAGAGAGAACTCCTGGGCAGGGGAGGAGACAGGAACAAGAGACAGGTGGAGACACTATGGAGGAGGCAGGACTAGGTCAGAGACAGCCATCAATATAACAGCAATCTCGCATGGCAGACAGACACATGGCGGGGTAAACAAACAATGGCATAGCCATGGAAACAGGGAAAAGACAGGAGAGCATTACAAAGACCAAAAAACAGTAAAAGACATGGTGAATGTTACAGAACCCAGAATGCCCAACCGCAAGTGCGCAACCGTCAAGGTGCAAAAATAAGTCCGCCTCGGTAGCTGGCCAAGAGGGGAGGCTTGACAGTGGGCAGGAAAGGGAACTGAGACGAGACAAGTGACTGAGATGGAGACTGGACAGAAAACTGAACAGATGACTGGACATGGGGCTAGACAGAGATGGACAGTTACAGGAAGCGGTGGTCAACAATGGGGGACAACGAAGCTGGCCAGCCAGTGACAAGAAACCGGGGACGAAGCTGCCAGTGATGAGAAACTAGATGACAGAGCTACTGGTGACAAAGAAGCAGGAGATGAGGCTGCCAGTATGCAGGAACCAGTCCCAAGGTGATGAAGAGCTAGGAGTCGGGACAGCTGGTCCCTTATCCCCCCAAAATTTTCCTCCAAGGGAGAGGGCTTCTGCATCGCCCCAAGCATGCCCCAGAGGATAGTCACCAGTTCTGGTAATTCTGTTCCTACCCTTAGGTGTAGGAACAGCTTACATTTTTGTAGCATTTCATAGCCTCCCGTCAGTCCAGCCTCCTCACCTTTACCAAGCCAGTCTAGAAACTCACCCGTTAGTATTCCAAAAATGGGATCTGCTACATCCATTTTCGAGACAGATTCTTCTGTTACGATTAAGTCAAGGCAAACAGGATATAAACACGAGATCCTAGGACGTCTAATAAACAAACAAAAAACAAAAGCACAAACCTCAAAAAAGGGTCCGGGGTATACAAATATTAATAGATCTGACAAAGACATGAGCAAAGAAGCAAAACAAGAGATAATATCAGGACAGACACATGGCAAGGGTAAGCAAAAAATGACATAGCCATGAAACCAGGTGAAAAGACAGGACAATATTATAAAAGCCAAAAAAAGAGAAAAAGACAGGGAGAACATTACACCCACAGTCATCACTTTCATTACCTAATCACAAATCTGCTTTGAATAGAGATGGTCTTTAGGTTACTGCTTCGTTTCTGAAATGCTTCACATACAAGCACAAAGAAATATGATTCAATATCCGTTGCTAATAAATATAGTAAATATTTCCTTATAACGATCATACTGTGCTGTGATTATACTGTGAACTTACATTACTGTAGGTGAAGGTGAAGATTCACCCTAAGCTTTTTAGGTCAGTGTGAAGTAGACTGTCAGTAGAGGCTTGGTCTGGGAGAGGATGGTGATTATCTACTGTGAAATTAACTCCCAAAGCCAGTCTTGCATATACAGTACCTAGAGAATTACTTGAGTGGATTCCTAGGTAATTTCTACTAAATCTGTTGTTCAATTAATTTGCTGAACAAACTTCCCTGAAAAATGCAGCAGGCTCTATGCCTCTGTTGAAGAAACATCCACTAGTCTGCTAGTAAACAGCCCAGGCGTCGTGATACACACCCGAAGGCTTGGCTGTTTGTCTCTGTGGTAAGGTAACAGTCAGCCTAAAAGAAGATTGTGAGGACAGGCATGGATCCATTTTCCACATGGGTCCATTATTCAGCTCCTTTACTTTGCCCACCTTTAATAATGTACATTACGGTGTACAGTGTAGACACAACCTTGTTTATCCAGATTTGGGAGCTGTGGAGTTAAAATATAGTTTATAGTTAAAATATAGTTTATGGGTCTGTGGGACCCATTTTCAGTTTTTAGCTTAAGAAACATTATACAAATAATTATTTTTTTCAAACAGATTGGCCTTGGCTTATTTTCTGTGAGGAACATAAATCAGAAAACATTCACATTGACATGAGTGGCATTTCTATTCATAAATGTGATTTAATAAAGGTAAAGGGAACAAATTTAACATTTTTGGTTTATATTACTTGAAGGGATGAAGTAAACGTCTGCTCAGAATTTTAACACAAAAGGTTTGAATTAAAAGCCCCAAAATGCAATGGGTCCACCAGACCCAGCAGGACCCGCTGTGTAACCAAAGAAACGAAGACCCTAGCAGGGTTAAAAAGCAAAAAAGTTGTGCAGAAAATGTATTGCAGCTATGTACAACCCAATATGTGTCAGGTAAATTTAAAAACCAATGCCAAGATAGTGAGAGGTTTGATCAAATTCCTATTTTTTAAGTGTAATCCATGCTGTTTTCAACACTTGCAACACACATACGTTTATACAGGCACACACACATAGACCCTGCTCCAAGAGGAACAGTCTGTCACTACTCCCCTCTCCGTCCTCTCGGCTCAGCGGTCAGGGAATGCATGGCGTCTGACTCATTAAACAAATGTGGCAAAACGCTGCTGTTTAACTAATTAGCGGAAATGAAAAAGCATTCTGCCACCTCTTGATCTTTGCCCATGCAGGTTCTAGGTAAAGGTTTAATTGCGGCGAGTGTAGTTATGCAATAATTTTCAGATCATTATTCTACTTGATTTCTGAATCTGCTTCCGCACTGACTTCTTTCGCATCGCTCTGAATATTTAGCATACAAATGAACCCCTTTACAAGCACTCACACGAGTTTAAGGTTCATTTGTCATGTTAAGGGACCTCATTAATGAGGAAACAAAAACAAATAGCTTCTAATCATCTACAGAAAATTAAGAATGAGCTGGTTAATAGCTTAATTAATTTCATACACTTTCTAAAGCAGTTATGAGCTGTTGTACCTGAGGGCATGAAGGTGACTTTGCTGTTGGGCGTCAGAACTCACCGGGTACTCCAGTTACACGATAAAAACATTTTGACCCCCGTGGTTTATCTACACAAACACGTCAATTTGACACAACCTGGATAATCATAATTGTGAACACTCACTCCTAGAGCAACATCACAGCAACGTTTTGTAATTAGAAAAAGGCCGATGTTTGGATCATTTGAAATACCACCAACACAAATATCACAGTGTCTGAATAGATCCACAATAATCCGAACAGATTCAAAACCGCCCATCAGAGGATGGAGGAGAAGCCCAAATCCATAAAAGTTCTTCACAGAATGAATGGCTCAAGTTAAAGCAAAAGAATCTTTTCAAAAGACAACTAAAGAAAAAGTACCAAGGGACCTGGGCGTGTAAAGAACCATTCAAGGTAGTTTCTTCGGGGACTATTTTGTCTTACACTGCCCTGCATGTCCCTCTCCATTATGAATGTTTTTTTTTTGTTTTTTTTTTAAGCCAAATGCTTTTTACAAAACTATCACAACAATGTCTCAGACATAAGGCAACACATTTGTAGCCATTTCTGTAGCATGGTGGGTTCTAGTGGCATTTAGAGGTTGTTTCAGAGGAAACAGGGCATGTGGCTCCTATCATCACTACTGTGAATAATTCTGGACGTTCTCTAGAATGGTGCATTTTCCATCAAACCAAGGTTCATAGAGCAGCTGTGTACACATACAAAGTGAGATGAGACAACCTTTCTCCATGGACCATGGTGCACCATATAGTAACATACAATATTCAACAGGGTGCAAGTTACAACAAACTCAGGACAACAGACAGACGATAAACAAACAGCAAATGTGGACATTGCATAAACCCTCTGGGGTGATGAGTATTGCGCTATAGGTATAACGACAGAACACTACAAAAAGTAAACAATAAATAGCAATGTGGCAGCGTAACAGTAATGTGAGTGGGAAACCTTTTTCCAGAAAATTTTAATATTGCACTATATATACACGTTATTGCACATGAGCATATGTTGAACTGGAATCATATTCTTAGTGCGCAGTTAGCAGCATAGAAAAATCACAATGAGTAAGTGTAGATGAATACGTTTACCGAGTACTAAAACATTTATAGAATTGGAGTAGAACCTCAATAGAAAGTGTTGCGACCAACTGCAATACAGTACAGATGCTCCTTCAGATGATAGATATTAAACACAAAAACAAATTAGTAACTGGATGATATTGACTGAAATGTAACATTATTAGTAAAAAGTACAATGCTTTCTTCATGACTATACAAAGTAAAATCATTAGCACTTGAAAGTAAGTATCGGCACTTGCTGAGTCCATCACAAATCAATCCCAATTATATTCGAGTACATGTAATTGTGTAAATGGACCATCAGTAAATGTAACTACTTACTGGCCACTCCACATTGTGTTTCCCTACAGGTTTTGTTACTATGAATTATGGTAAACCAAAGCAATATCTACAAGGACATTTGTTCTGCATAATTTAAACTATAGTATGGTGTGACAGGGTATATTACAATAGTACTGCAATGTTCAGATGTTTAATGGATGCGTGCGCTCCATTTTGAACCATGATTTGAAACCTTTGATTATGTAATCACAATGTGTCTACTGTGTGATATAGACATTTTATAGACACTGTGTACGTTCTCTGAAGACCACTCTTTGAAACTCAGAACTCTGCCCCGGGACATGCCTTTGGACAAGTGACCAATTAGCAGCCGCTGAATTGAGTTGCTTGGAAAACTGTCAATTGTCCTTGTTTGAACCGTGTAAATCTGAGGCGTCCTGATCCGACTGCAGAGTGGAGATCATTTCAGTAGAGAGTTGTTTTGTTAAGAGCCAGTTCCTCAACACCCTCAGAGAGGGGCTCCCTTATCGTCAACTTCTGGTTGTCTCTGACATATACAGCATTGGTCTCAGACTGTGGACCCACAGCACAATAAACTGCTGCACAGCTCCCTTTTGTACATCATCGTCCTAAGGTTTGGTTTAGTTTGCAGTGTCTCAGAGCTGATTAAAAACCCTGCATACAAAATCACCAACGGACACACACAGCAGCAACTTTTAGACCTTCCATCAATAAAAGAAAATGTGCCTGCTGTAGCTTAACGCAACATACAAACAGTCCAATACAATATCATATGTTTTTATGCCTAAAATGTTCATTCCAGAATGAAATGTAAAACTTGAAATACCAGAGTGAAATGTCATATTTAGTATGACAATGAAAGCTGCACAATTTTGTAACTGTCCAAATATGAATGGGCTGCACGGTAACTGAGCCTTCTGCAAAGAATGTAACAATAGTTTTAGTCAGTCCTAACAATGCCTGTTACTCTCCTCTATCCCTGTTTCCTTCATAACATGCTATACAAGAATAAACTATTTCGTTTTGCCAAAAACTGGCAAAAATACATTAATCTAGTACATTTTACTTTGCTTACATGCTCTTCTGCTAAATCTTCCTGAGAAGGAGAATCAGGTTGGGGCATTGCCTGCCCTTTCATGCGTGTAGCGCACAATAGGAGACGGTCAGTGTCAGATGCATTCTCATCTTCTATAACTACTCTGTTTAGGGATGATGCCGGAGTAGTGCGTGCAAAAGACATGATGCAAGGATGCTGCAAAAATCTCAGTGTTTTTGGTATCTCAGCACAGATGGTAGCAAGGCTACCGACCCAGTTGTCCTAAACTCTGGGTCTGAAACAAGTCTGCAATCATTCGACAGCATTTTAAAGGCAGCACACATTCTTACAGCCTCTAGTGCGCTTATCTGTCCTGAAATGTTCATCTAATTGAAAGTTGCTTTGGATAAACGCATCTACCAAATGAATGTAATGTAATCTGAAGCCAACTGAACACTGAAGGTTATTGGAATCATTGTATTACTTTCGGTGAAATATTCTGAGTATTAAATCTATGGTACATGTATAATCATGACAGACAAAATGATAAATAGATAGAGTAACATTAATGCAAATACACACAAAATTCAAGGATACATTTTTCAAAGTACTGCTGAATGTAAAAAACAGCTGAAGAGTAATCAGTTAAATGACTTTTGGGCCCTCAACCATCCACCACTCCCTACAGTCCCAGTGCTGCAAGACAACAAGGGTGAAAACAATAAGATAAGATAAGATAAACCTTTACTAGTCCCACAAGTGGGGAAATTTGCATTGCTACGGCAGAAAGTGAACAGTACAATGGCAAGAGCAGCAAAACAATAGATTAAAAGCAATACAACACCACAAGATAAAATAAAAAGTACACTTTACCCCTAATACAAAAATATAAATATAGTCATTTGTATGCGTATGCAAACAAAGTGGAGTCACAAGACTTTTTGGACTTTTTGTCAAACTCAGTCCAAGTCACGTGTCTTGAGCCCACACATCTGGTCTGTAGAATCTCCAGCAGACACACAGAGGGTTTATCTGCAGGAGCTCAACATCTTTATCAGTGGTCCATGTTAACATTTCTTAAACTCCATCCTGGTGCAATTATTTAAATGCACAATGCATCGCTATGGGAACTAAGAACATAAAAGTGGTGTCCAGCGAGAGTGGCATTAGTTACTTAATTAGTACTTAATAATAAATTAACTCCCGGCAATTACAATAACACTAAATGCATTAAACCACTTTAAGCTGTGTATTGGCTTTACTTGTCTCCAGGAACAGACTGTGGACTCTTAAAGACTATATAAGAGGCATGTTAAAAGGGAGCTCTTGGAAGAGCTCAAGAACAATACCAACGACTCTTTGCCAATATGTGAGTGGAAAGGGCCATGACTTAAGCACACTTTTATTATCCAGTGTTGGTGCTTATGTAATGCTGTACAGGAGGATGCAGAGACACTGTGAATGTGAGAAATTTCATTACGGGCAGGAACTTGAGCTTAATTTAACAGTTCTCTTGGCAGGGCCTCTATATATGATAATGTGGTGTTGAATATAAACTCATTGGAACCTCAGTTTTGTAACTTTCAGTTTCGTATTTTGTGGTGCGTCACTTTTAACAATCATCTCACAAATGTGCTAGGGCGACTGCCTGTCCTTTTTTCATCTATTTCTATGGATGCCTCTGGCTTGTTCACTGGGGCCTTCAGACTCAAGGAAGCAGACCCAAAACATTAAGTTGTATATTTGGTTTCCTAAATACTTAATGCAGGATATACTAAAAGAAGAATGTTTCAAGCATGTAACATCACAGCATTTCCTCAAATTCTTCAGCTGAGGAATGTCGGTGCGCTTTAAACAAGTGCAGTATTTTATTAATGGTAATTATTCCCTGTGCTTATGACAGCACAGACTGCGAAAGGCCCAGGCTAGTTCTTCTTCTTAATCTCTGTCCATTTGAAATGATAGAGACACCCAGGTGTGAAGCTGGCTTCTCATTTACCCCGACAGACACTGACTCACAGCTCTGCTTTGATGCGCTTGTAATGAATCGCCTGGGTGACACACTTTAGACACCATGGCAACACAGCTTGTGGCAGAAGAAATGACTGGGCCATGGAAGCGCCACTGGCGGTGGCCGAGGAAAGCAAACTGCAAGGCTTCTCACTGAACAATGCAGGGCTCTTCTTGATGTTGGAGCTCTGGGTGAAAATCAAAGGCCGCCAAGCTTCATTGTTGTTACACCTGCCAAGGCAGTGTGTGCCGAGGTGATGCACATAAAGACAAATGCTTGGGTTTTGTTTTTGTAGTTCTGTGTGAGGCAGTGTTCTTGAAGCTGAAGGGAGCTTATTTTTTTTTACAGCAAACTTTTTATAAAACCATACCAAGGATGAAAATAAATGATACATGGTTACACCACAAGTTTATGAGCATATACATTTGTTTAGACTGTAGATTACTGGAGAAACAACCTCCTTTTTTATCACTCGAGTACATGAGTATCCGAATTTATGTGGAAGTGGGAGAGCAAAGGATATTGAGTTGCAGAGGAATTTGTTGAGCAAGTCATTGCTTACTGTGCCAGGCTATTAAATATTGAGCCTGCAAAAACTAGTTAATGGTAGTTAGCCAACCAATGCTAGCAACTAAAATCGCTTAACTAACAGTCAGTACTTTCTAAAAATGTATGGAATCAAAGCTCACAATATATATATATATATATATAATATATATATATGACCATTCGCAATCTCCGTTCCAGTTCATCCCAGAGGTGCTGGATGGGGTTGAAGTGTGTGGACCAGTCAAGTTCTGCCACACCGAACTCATCCAGCCATGTCTTTATGGAGCTCGCTTTGTGCACTGGGGCACAGTCATGCTGGAACAGAAAAGGTTCTTCCACAAACTGGATCCACAAAGTTGGAAGCATGGCGTTGTCCAAAATGAAGTATTAAGATTGCCCTTCACTGGAAGAAAAACAGGTGTGTCCCAATACTTTTGTTTATATAGTGTGTGTGTGTGTGTGTGTGTGTGTGTGCATATATCACTTTACATATTATGATCATTTACATATTATGATCATTTAAAACATCAAACATTTGGATTCTATCAGCACTGCTGCGAACTGCGATGTGATTTTGACTCAGGTTTCCATAGAATGAAGTTTTTAAATGTTAAACTTTTGCACATTGTGTAAAATTTGTGAAATTTCCCTTTAAAACTTGTGAACGTTTAGCCTGATTAGGGCTTCCAGCCTGTGAGTCGTTGACCTTGCAGTTTTGCTACAATCATGCAGTCATTACAACAATCCCAAGTTTCCTTGCTAAAGACCTGAGACTTGCCTTGCATTCACACCTCACACAAAAAATTGACACTCGACTCAGACTTGCACCCCAGAGACTTGAGACTTGATTCAGAAACACATCGCAGAGATTTGAAACTAAACTTGTGATCTATGACCTTCACCTTGGTGTGTACACTGGATTGTAGAAGTGGAAAGAACCTGGGAGAATTTTTTTTATGCAAACATCAAAAGCACTCATACAGTCTTGGAACAAAGTAAAGCAGCTTCACTGCAGACGTGTTCGAATATCCTTGCGAATACGAATAAAACCATTTCGGTATTTGCAAAATCCCCAAGTATGTTATATTCCTGGTATTCATTTGCCTAGGAAAACAGCAGTGCCAGCTGTGCTTGCCCTTACTGTCTGCCTCCTGTATAGAAGCTGTCTCCAAGTCACTCACTCACCCTGATTTCATCTGCAACTCCAGACAGCCACCAATCATGAGAGGGCGGCTCAGATCCTGGAGGACCCATAAAGGCACTGTAACATCTTCTAGATGGCATTTTCGGGCTCATGAAAAGGTCAGGCAGACTGTTTCCGTTCTATAAAGGACCCCGACTCTAGTGAGGCAAACTTCATTTTCATCCTAATCACTGTAATAATTAGCCTGTACACCTTCTCTACACTGTTAACCTGCATAACAGCTCAGATGTACATATTTATGATGAAGTTGCCAAGACCTTTTACCATGCAACAATAAAATATCCATTAACGTATAGGATGAATGTTTTAATTATGAAAAATATACTAACTGCATCACTGTAGTTTCACATAAGATTGTTGTAGTTTCACACCCTTATTATAAATACCAGTTTTAATACACCCCACCTTCACCTCTGCTTTAGAACTGTGATGCAGTACCTTCTTTTGCTGTTGTTGCTAGTTGTCTGGTCATATGTAACAGATGGAGTAATCTGATTAAACACATTTCAGGTCAATCATAGAAAATTAGGCATTTCAAGGCTCTGGCTTATAAACAGGTTTGTATTTCATTTTTGGGGGGTCAAAATACAAGGTACATCAGATTGCATTGATTTTTGGGAGAGCTTGGCTGATGAAGTATGTTTTTATGTCAAATCATCAATCCTTTGGCCCTCCTAGGGGTTGATTAAGAAGGTTCACTTCAGCTAATTTCATAAGAGAACAGCACTTAAGCCTCCAAGGCACCCGAGTTCCACAAGCGCATCTGGTTACTGGAAAGGTTTATTGCGGAATTGAGCGCTAACCGGTTGCTTGTCATGCTGCCTGTCACCTTAACCCTAACTAATGCCCAGAAAGTCCATCTATCAAGCACACAGTATTGGGTAGCTAGCTAAACATTCAGCAATTACAATGATGCAAAGGTGCCTATGCTAAATAAAAGAATGACGGTTGATGGATTGATTTCGTCCCTTGTCAATTCAGATTAAATTTATTGAATACAAGAGTCAGTGCCTTTATGATTTCCAAACATTATTTCTTTAATCTATCAGGCACTGTCTGGGTTGAACTTGCACTGTGATCAATTAGTTCTGCTTTGGGGTGATAAAAGGGTGGACAGTGTACGGTGGTGTGCCTATCAATATAGAAGATATAATAAGGCCTAGAAATCCAGGCTAGGTTTATAGTTCTGAATATTCAGTGAATGCAGGTCATTCAAAATATATAGGTACTTTGTACCACCCAGAGGAAAGGAACGGAAGCAAACAATCGGAATACAAATTTTGTAACCTTTTTTACTGTTTCTCTTCCATGGTACTCTGACTTTTGAGGAGCCAGGGTGGTGCAGGGAACCTTAACAAAACTAAGGCTCCTGTTGAGGAGGACTAGAAAGAACCAAGACAAGAATGACTCCTGCATTTCTACTGTAGAACAGAAGCTGTAAATGTTGTTTTTGAAGTGCAGCAATATAATAAAATTGGATTGTTCCTTGTTGTTTATCTTAATTATGAGGTAGGAACCAGGAGAGACCTGAGTAATCGCCTGAGCAGGGTATTTGCATTACTGGATGCATTATGTGTTATGGCACTGCCTGATTTCATTGGTATATGATCTTAATCTATGCAAATACCTTACTCTGGCCATTAGGAATCAAACCGATTTTTCAACTACAAGACTGGGTTGTACCAGCCTGAACTAAGTTACAGGAAAAGAGGTAAATATTTTGTAACACAAGGTTGAATAGAAATCTTCTTAGAATAAATCTAGGTTTACAATTAATCTAGGAATAAAATTAATCCAAGCTTCGAAACTGCATTGCACCACTACAGATTTTATCTAGATTAATTTTTGAGACTAAACATTTCATTCTCAGTTTTATTTTAATAGTTTTATTTTAACCACCTGTTAAAATAAAAGTACTAAATATTCATTCTGTTTTATTTTACTTTAATAATTATTTCTGAATCAAAACAGGACACTGAAGTTGATAACACCACACCTATAAAATGGACTGCAATCCAGTATTTCAACAATATAAAAGTGTGAAATATCTTCTCTAAACCACTGAGCACTTTGGTGAGGTTTATTTATTTAATATAAGCTGTGTTTGACAGCATAGTCTGTTGTCTGTGGAAGCTGCAGAAACCTCCTGAAGCCCTGCTTCAATATGAGCATATGGCAAAATCAAGTACACACTCTTTTAGTGGAGTGAAGCTAGTGCTTTCACAGTGACTTTTACTGGGACTCGGTCCTGCTATCAGGAGAGCCTTTTGAAAATGAAAATAGTGTTTCATCCTGTTTGTTGGACTATAGGCCGTAATAAATTTAATTTTTGTCCCGCTAGGAAGCTTGGTGATTTTAATGATAAGCGGTGCTCTCAAAGGTGCTAGATCTATAAACTCCCAACAACAGTAATGTCTGATATTGTCTCAAACATGAAATGTTTAAATGTGTCCAGAATGATGCAGACTGATAAATCTCTGCAGTATCAAGAATGAATTTATGATAAGGGAGGTCAAATTGCATGGCAGTTAATTAAATAGATAACTAAATCATTTAGAATTTCTCAATACATTTTTTGAGATATTGAGAAGACATACAAAAATGTACGCTGGTTTCTAGTTCATCTAATTTACTTTAACACTGTAAGTTGTTCAAGCCGTCATTTCCCCACTTCCACCTTCATCCACTGCCACGCAATCCCTTGCTGCCAGGCCTCCACCACTGTCACCGGAAATAGCTTAAGTCACCTTTCACCCACACCAAGAGCCAGCGGATCTAAATCACGGAGAGAGGAAGAAACGAGCCGCAGCCGCGGTGCAGCCTGGCGCTGGGATGCCGGTGGACTTGACTCTTGCCCGATCTTCTCCACAGTCCCAGGTACACACAGCCATCTCACGTCAAACTGGTTGGAATAAACAGTTCACCACACACATCCTTAAGCCAAACTTCCATCACATGTCCAGTCCCAAAAAAAGCAGCCATCTTAAATAGGACGCTTTGCCCACCCCATTTCCTCGCTTCCCTTAATCCAGTGAATTAGTTGTCTGCAGGAAGTATGACACATAGTCAGCTTAAAAGTTCAGCCCCACTGCCTGGTCAAAATGAAGCCAAATACATTATACAATATTCTAGCAGCAGAGTTGGAAATGTGCAAAGCAATGCAAAGACAGCGATAAATAATCGTGCAAAAATAGCAAGTAGAGAAACTGTGTAGAATATAAATAAATAAATACAGGGTGACAGTTGGGCGGTAGGTTTTCTTTGCTAATGGCGGAACAGCTGTGTGTGCCATTTGATTGAATTAAAGAATGCCGTTCAGTTGTGTGTGAGTGTGTGTGAGAGTGTGCAAGCTGTACAGTTTGTTATACAGTTTTGATTTAGGAGTCTGTGAGGGGTATGTCGGGTCATCCACAGTGCTAGTAGCTTTAGCAGATGCAGTGTGTGGTGTAAATGTCTGCAACAGAGGGAACAGAGGGGAGGGAGACCCCAGTGATGTTTTAACTGCTCTCACTATCCTCTGTAGCTGCATATAAAGCCATGATGAAGCTACAGAGAATGTTCTCCACTGGAATTTCTTTTGGAGGAGTGGGGCTCTCCTCAGTCTTTGCAGCTGCTCAGCCTTCTTGGCAATGGAGCATATGTTGAAGGTAAATATGAGCCTCTCTGCGACGTGGACACCATGTAACTTAGAGCTCGGGTGATGTCATTAATGTACTTGCTGAGGTAGCACACCAGTGATGTACGTGTAAACACAGTACAGCACATTCGCCCCCTCATTGGAAAGTCCAGATACTGGTGGAATTAAGGGAGAAGTCACTTGAGATTTGCATGGTTGAAATCTCCTGCACTAATAAACAGTCCATCTGGTTGAGAGTTTTGGATCTCGCTGATGACACTGTAAAGTTCGGCCTGCATTAGCGCTGGGAGGAATGTACACTTCAACTGTGAGAATGGTTGAGAATTCCTGCAGTAAATGAAATGATCTAACAGTCACAAACTCCAGAAGCAGTGTGCAAAAACTAACTGCTGATATAAACACATAAGCCCCCAACTAAAGTTTTTCTGGTCAGAGCCGAGCTTCTGTCTGAGCAGAACATTAGCATGTTGCTAACTGGTAGCCATGTCTGGAATGCAGTTGCTGAGCCATGTCAAAACAAAAACACATGTAGTCCTGTTGTCCTGTTTCCTGTTGTCTTTTTTAAATTATATATATATATATATATATATATATATATATAAAATCAGGATAGGCTCAAGCAGGACTCTTTCGATCACAGATTTAAAAACACTGTTGCTAACTTGGTGGTTTGGTTTAAGAAACCTTGGCAGCTTGGAGGGCACTGTACCTCACAGCAAAATGACTCTGACCACAGAAATTCTGGACTGATGTATAAAATGTCCACAAAGCTTGATTTAAATCCTCTGTATCAATTTTTGCAGACTTTCCCTTCTCCACTAACCAGCCTTTAAAATTTCTCTCCTGAAAACTGTTCTTGCTGCTCACCCCCAAATGTCCTGAACTCTCCATGAAGACTGAAATTAATGGTAAAGTCTCCCATCATTTTATTGTGCAAGGTTTCTGCAAATCTCAACAAAAATTACCATGAACTTCTGTTGCGATAAGTGAACACACTACTTGCTACCAGATGCACTGCATGATACAAAAGATTCGAATGATGGGATGGTCTATTCAACTAAGTGGAACTTTCTGCAGCATTCTGAGGAAACTCTAACTCTGTTACAGTTAAACCATGCTGTTTAACAATTGTCAATTATTGTTGTTAGAGTGGTGTTTTACATTTATCCTTTATTGAGACAAGAACAAAACAATTCTCTTATTTCTGTTCTGGTTAATATTACTTTATATCCATCCATCTACAGCTCCTGTTTTAAGTTTATTCAGCAAAATTCAAAAATAGCAGTCATGTGAAATTAACACCTGCTGATGGGATGAAATAGAGATTACTGAATCTGTGCTTGTTTGCTTTTCCTAAGTACCATAATACAGGAATTTGTATCTGAATTTGATGACAGCAAATGACCTACATGACCATAACCACAGACATTTTAGAAACACTTTATGGTAAAAAAGTTAATTTAAATATATTGTTCAGGATTAATTAAAGATCAGTTTAAATCTGGATAAACTGTTGTTTGTAATCACAGTCAGTGATGTATCTAAATCTTGCAGAACTCTTAAGAGTGATTTTGTTTTTATTACAAAACGTGTCCGGGCCATTGTAAATCAAAACATGATTGGTTGATTCAACTGTCTGCATCTATTTATATTGGTAGTCAACCTAATGTGAAAAGCCATTGTGCCCAGCTCCTGAAGGCCTACGAGTGAGAGAGAGCTCTGCCTTGATACAAAGGGGAAGAAAGCTCTATTAGTTTTCCACTACATGGTTTAAGATTTTACTATCAGAATAAAATACTTGCCATTTTGGTTGTACTCAGAACTCATCAGACCTTATTGGAAGGGCTAGAGGGTTCTGAGAATTCCCCATTGCTATCCATTATGCTATAACATCTACAATAAAAAATATGACCTCAGAGGGCTTTCAGTAAGATGCAAACTACAGGTAAACCTCAAGGACAGAAAGGTCAGTTTACAGCTTACTTTAAAAAGTTCACAACAGATAACATAAAGACTAATTTGGAGTCCAGGGATATAACGAAGAAGTGTGGTTAAAAAAAGGAACTGCTCATAGTCCAAAGCTCCTACTTCCATCTGTGAAAAATGATGGCATGAGCATGTATGGCTTGACTTTATTGATGATGTGATGCTGAGTTCTGAAGAGGATGAGTTCTAAAGTGTATGGAAGCCTCTTCATCTCAAACACTTCAAAACTGAATGGCATTTCATCTTGCAGTAGCAGTGTGACCCCAAACAGTCAAAAAGAGGACATTTTCGTAACTGTCCAACTTATTCACCTTATTTGAACTTCATTGAGTACGCATTCACAACAGAAAAGATATCCTTGGAAGCAAAGGCATCATATGTGCAGTCAATATATCCAGTGTTTCTCATTTGGAAACTTTACCAGGTAAACTTGCTCAAAACAAGTGAAAGATTCTGTAATTATATGAGATTCTTATTACAGTCTCAGTCTTTCACTTTAGGCCAGACTGAAAAATAAATAAACAAATAAACAAGCAGGAACTGAAGATAGCCCATTACCAGCTGGACAGAGCACTACCTGGGGAAATTTATGGAAAGTCTTGTGATGACTCTGGGTCTATGGCTTTTCCTCTGAATTAACAAACATATATAAACATATATAAAAGTGCAAACTTTATTTAAGATTATGGTTATTTGTGCAATTACCTTTATTCCTCTGAAAGAGTGAGACTATTAAACAACAGGGTAGAGTTTTTCTACCTCAAATGTAGTTACTATAGTAGAAGTAAATACCCTCAAATTCAAGCTGACAAGATGCACATAAACCTCGCAGTTATTGTCTCATTTTAGATCCAGTGTGCTCAAGTAGAGAGCCAAAAACACATTAAGCCATTGTCCAGTTACTTACAGGCTGCACTGTATGTGTCCCACTTATTATCACCCTGTCCCCTTCAACCTGTTAATAAATGAAGATGATGACAGCCAATGGGTGACCCGGGGCGAACGGTGAAGGTGTTTAGTGGGTAATGAGGAAAGCCCCATCCATTCTGTCATCCAGCAGTGTCACAGCACAGGTGCACCGCTGAGCTATTGTAAGTGTGACACAAACAGATGACTCACACCATCTCACGCTTTCTCCGCAATCCCCCAATTTGTGACAACACTCTAGCTAGCAAATCTAATTACCTTTACACCATAACTCATTCATCACAATTAAGCAGGTCTTTCTCTCACGCATATGATTACATCTAAAAGCTGAGAGAAGCACTTTGCTAGACGTGGGAATACAAATGCTAATTCTGAAGCTTTGCCTAAATGGGTATCCATGAGTCGTTTTGATAAAAGTAGTTATTTCAGTGTGAAGATATATCTGGTTTAGGAGTAGCACCTCCTACTCAATGCTGCCGCACCCCTTCATTTGTCTTATACTGCACTGTGAGTTATTTTGACATCTATTCTTCATCTAGATTGCAGTGATTAGTATGTAGAAACATAGCCCAGTCTGCTTTATTTACCAGAGCTTATTATTACTAATAAGTGAGCTGCAATATCGGTTTGACAGCTATAATAATAATGAGCTGATAGGACCGAAATGAAATTGAAAATGCCGGTGCCAAATTCACCAACGTGTCTGCGATTGTAGCCCATAATCTTTTAACAGAGCATAAAAATAATATGTAATAACTATGACAGTTTGGGTAGAAGGTACACTGTGATAGATCTAAAACAATACGCTTTATCAATAAGGTGTATCTCTAAAAGGTACTTTAGTGTTCTATATGGTTCTTCATGCAGTAACTCTTTACAAGCCAGCAATGACCTTTTCATTACTTTTCCTCACACTTATTTTCTAACCTACCATGAGAGTCTGTCTCTTTACAATCTGGACCAAAGACAGCCATGACTAATATTTCTAGTTAGATGTATCGCCCAATCAGTGTATGATTGTCAGGCAGCAGGACAGGAGATTGATACTAGTGGTTAAAAATGATTGATCTGGGAAAGATCCTCCTTGGTCTCTAAATAGAAGTGGTCTTTATCTGTACAATACATACATACAAGGCAGGAGATTGATACCAGTGGTTAAATGTGATTTATTTGAGCTAGTTCCTCTTTGGTCTCCTAGAAGAAGTGGTTCCTCTCAATACAATACCCATGGTATAACATCTTCCACTGAATACAATCAAACTTTAGCTGATGTGACATTGGAGTGGTGTCAGGGACGTTCTGACTCCACGGATTAATGGACTGAGGATTGGCCGATCCTTTGTTTCTTTTTTTCTGCATCACTTTAGACTTAAATAGACATTATCCACAACCTGAAGAACTGAGAAGCTAATAAATGCCTCCAAATGAGGGCAGAAGGAACAGAATACCCTCCTGACACGTTTCCATGAATGAGTTTTGATGATTTATGGACAAAGCCATTCTGAAAATGTTCTACTTGCAAGAGTTATAAGAAACCTTTCATTTAAAGCACTTCCAAAATAAAGTCATTTTATTTGTAAGCAGACCATTTGGGAGCTATTGTCAATAGTCATATTCCACACGGTCTTTTTGAAATAGCATGACAATTTAAACATATCGGCTCAGAATGTCTCTTTGTGCACATATGATGTGATTTTACTAGAATTAGTTGGCAACCTATCTCACCTTTCCTAAATTGTGTGGCTATATTATCTATGAAAATGCAAATACTGGTTTGGGTCTGAGCTGGTACTTGACACACATGGTATCAGAGCAAACTGAGACATCTTTACATGGTAAAAGTGATCTATCAATTTAAAAAGATGAATTGAAAGAGAGAAAAAACATAATTGTCTGTTAACTTACTATTAGAAATTAAATTAATGTAACTTTAAGGCAGTCATAATTTGCTTAATTAAAACATTGCTTTTACAGTACAGTTGCAAGGGAGTGTTATATTTTGGTTGGTTTTTTATGACGATCATTGTCTTCTAAGGTCCTCCCACCCATAAAACAGTGCCAAAACTAAAAAGATGTACATCTGTCTTTTCATCTACAATTCTGTAATCTATAGCCTCATGTGCTTCTTATATTCTGACACATGACCACTGATCCATAGAACACTGATTGTGGTTTATGAAGTGTTAATGTATTTACCATATATAACCATCTGTCTTCCTCCACTGTGATTGAAAATCACAATCTGAGTGACAGAGCTATTAAATAATTGTTCTATAGATTTGTTTGGCTGTAGTGCTCAGTTATATGCAGGCTGTAATTATACACTGCTGTCTAATGAGATCATTGAATAGCTTAATTGACATCATTTGTTCCCCCTGCTATGCCCTGGACCATTAACCTCCTGCTCTCATTTAGTGCAACACCTGCACATGTTGCTTTTGCTTCACATGCATTCCTTGCATTGTGCGATTCATTGTATGTCATGCTTAAAATTCAGCTTAAAATGTTTGTTGTGATCACAGTGTGTATGTTTCCATGACTCCTAACAGTTCAGTCTACAGTGGCTTGCAGAGGCTTTTCTTTGTTTCTGCATTGTGGTTCAGCCCTAATGTTGGCTGTTAAAAATACTGGTAGCCTGTTACTGAAGGGCTGCATTCAGGAGGCTGGACGAAACCTACAGAAGTCTTTTACGAAAGCTGACATTAACATTTGTCATAAAGGCGGCTTTTTTTTTTTTTACTTTTTACAGACCCATATACATTTACGGCATTTATCAGACACTTTTATTCAAAGCGACTTCCATTCCCTAACTACAGGGGACAGTCTCCCTGGAGCAACTTGAGGTTAAGGGTCTTGCTCAGGAACCCAGTGGTGGTGCTGAAGGTAGGATTCGAACCCATGGTCTCTTGGTCCAGAGGCAAGTGTCCTACCCACTGAGCTACCACCACCCCATATAGTCATGTGTGAACACACCACAGAAATTCTTTCTCTGTCTTTAACCCATTCACCAAGTGAAGCAGTGGGCTGCCACTAATGGGGGGTACCCGGGAAGTGGGGGGACAGCACCTTTCTCAAGGTTACCTCAGTGGTGCCACTGGCAGCCCTGGGATTCGAACCCACAGCCTTCTGATCGGAGAGGCAGCTCCCTAACCCCTAGGCCACCAGCTGATGTCTGTCTGTTTCACCCCAGAAAGTATAGTGATAATGGGTGCTTGTTGGTATAAACATTTATAAATGTTGGTTAAAGTCAGTAGTCATAAAAGGCTTTTGAAAGTGATTCCAAAATATCTTGTCATTTGTACATCATTTGTATTTATCCCACTACACAGGTGCTTAATTGCTCTGGAGATCAATACATGCACTATTCTTTTATGTTCTTGCACAGAGAACTACAACATGGGTGTTTTATCCCAGTGATTTTATTTTTAAATATGCAGCAGTTACATAAAACACTTCAAGTTGCTACATTCCAATATTATGGGAAGCATTTTAGGAATGATTTTCCCCTAGGGCATGATTTTCTACTGTTATATATATATATATATA
>JBBPCX010000147.1:13417811-13449945 GCA_037974365.1 Hydrocynus forskahlii | reverse complement strand
GTGTGTTGCTATGATAGCACTACATAAATGCTGTATTATTATTATTGTTATTATTATTATTATTATTATTATTATTAGTAGTAGTAGTAGTAGTAGTAGTAGTAGTAGTAGTAGTAGTAATAATGATAATAATAATTAAGTAGTTTAATCACCTCTAAAAAAGGCAATTCATATGAACAGATGTTAACATTGAAAACAGCATTATAATTTCTTCATTTAATGCAACTGTTATTTTTAGATCTACCTCAGGCTGTTAGTTTATGCACATTTTTTGTGTCTTTGTCATACCAAATGAACAAATATCAAAAGGATCCCAAAATGATCCCTTTTCTGTAATAACATATTGTCATAGCTACGAATAAAGATGAATAGCAATAATCAGTTTAAACGACAAACAGAATCTTGATATACACAGACTAGGAGCACTCATTGTCTGGGTTGCATTCCAGTGAGTTGTAGAGGGATTTTCAATTTTTCCAAAACTGCAAATACACATTTTCTGGCTGATGAACCACAACTGGCCACTGAACTATTCATTTGTTTTGTATTTTGTGAAATGTAACGTTTATGTATTTATCTATTATAAGCCAGAGATTGCAGCAATCACTGTCACAAAGCCATGTCATTCAAGTTGGATATTCAGTCTTCCAAAGCCAAACCCAGATCTTTCACCAAAGCATTTGGCTTAGATGGAATCTCAAATGGATTAACTGAAACTCTTTTTCTAAAAAGATAACTTATCTGCTGAGCAGCTGGCACTTGGAACAGTGGGGTAATTTGATAACAGCTTCCAGGGCCCTCCAGGGATAAACACGATATATCAGTATTCCACTGTTGGCACTGTTGGATTGTTAATATATATTATAAAAATAAGTAAATATTACAGTCATACATGAAAAGTAACCATCAGCAATACTAACAAAACAGCATACATAACAGTGTGTGTGTGTGTGTGTGTGTGTGTGTGTGTGTGTATGTGTAACACCAGTGGCAAATCCAACAAAGGCAAAGGCATCTTGTTCTTGTCAGACAGCTTCTGGATAGCAGAGCTCAGAGAGTCATGCTGTAATGCAGGGAGGCCCACAGCAAGCATACAAACGTTAAACCCCAACAAATCTGTGACAGGTCAATCCTGCAGGCCCACGTTCTCTCTCCAGGCTCTGACAGACATCACACAGGGAATCAGAAGAACTGTGTGATTGGAAAGATCATTCATATAGCACAGAGGGAGGTGAAGAGAAGGGCTGTTAGCCATGAGTGGCCCTTATACCACGAAACAAAAACAATTTTCTCATTTTAGAGGGAGAAAAATGTCAAAAACAGAAGCGCAAAAGTGTCAAAGCAAACTCTGTATAGATTTAAATGTGGAAATATAAATATACATTTTCATGTTTATTTCCGTTTTTCTACACATGCTCAGTTTTATTAAAAAATTGGTAAAATACTTACTTATGCTGTCACTGCGCAATCACACAAACACACAAATACGAGAACAAGATAAAATATACATGATATAAATGTAAAATCAAAATAAAACTCTACAGAAAGTACTCTGTACTATATTCTATTGATTGATAAAAATGCTATAAAATGATATGTTGTGGTCAATCAGGAATTTAAATCCTATAAATAAGTGAAGTTACTGCTCAAGCAATCTAGTAATTAACACAGTAATTAACACACTCAGTTAATTTAGTAATTGAGTTTGTACTCTATACCTAGTCTTTAAGTTATGCAGTGATACTGCACATAATAAAACTTTTGCATGCTAATATATTGCACACAAAAATAATGACCGTGCACACGATAAGAATTTGCGTATTGCAACAGCAGGTTATTGCACATATTATTATGTGGGTGTGTGACTGGGGAGGAGTTACAGAGTCTGATGACAGTGCGGAGGAAGGACTTTCTGTGGTGTTCGGTAGAACGCTTTATGCTGGTGAGTCTCAGGCAAAAAGTGCTTCTCTGGTCGACAACAATACTGTGGACTGGAGATGAGCTAAGGAAAAGAATGTCTTTGTTGTCTGCAGGCTTAATCTTACACTCAGAAGCAAACAAAATGTCACCTTTCAGTGAGATAAAAAAAAAGTAACATTAGAAACTATTGTTGGTGGCTTGACTTCACAAAAACTTTGAAGATAACACATTCTATGGTCAGATGAGACTTCTGACACCAGAGGTGGTCTGGAAATAAGATACACAATCATGCAGAAAATAACAGAATTCTCACTGGGCAGCCGGGTGGAAGGCCTTTACCACGAGTCTAAATCTGGACCATCAAACCATCTTACTTGGCTGCTCTTCGGTGCTGTACCACACCCTTCCAGCTATATTGAGACCACCAAGTGCCTGTTACTGTGCTTGTGATTTCTGTTGTTCTTACTGCCCTACGCCCATGTCTTACACTCCTGTATTGTACCTGTGGCACCTCTTATTTTCTGATTTCTACTTTCATTGCTGTTGTCTGTGGAGTGCTTTGCTGACGCCGGTCTTTCTACATGGCTCACCCGCCTGATATGAAAAGAAGTAATGTAATCAGTCTATATTGTGTCCTGAATGATTCATTTTGCTTTCACAGTTTAGGCACTGCATTATGGGCTAACAAGAAAATTGGATTCAGAGCTATGAGACATAGCTGCTAGCCACTTACTTTCATCTCAAGCAGGCTATGCATCCAAGGAACATTGCCTCAAGCCATTTGTGTTGTTTGGTGACTGAGTTAACGCAAGGTCTAGACTAAATTGCAAAAGGAAATAAACTGATAAATGTTAATTACATTTCAAAAAAAGGAGTTAGTCTTATGAATCTATACAGATATGCAATTGTGTAGTATGGAAGTGGGGAATGGAAGCAGTCACCAGTTACCAAAGCTAATTGTAAATGTAAATAGAAGCTTTAATTTCACAGAGCACTTTTGAGGCATGGCTGACTACAAGTTAGGCCTACATCATATGGGAAACTGTACCGCAAGTGAAGTGCCATTTCCACCTTCTTGGGTGCATCTGTATTAATTTGTGCTATATGATCTGTATAAACATTTAGGACTGTCACAAGATTTCTTACACAATATTCATTGACTGTGTCGAACTCCTGGAGTTTCTAAAAACACAGGTGAACTTCAAGGGTACATGGGGCCCATCCAAGGTGTAGATTTTTACATTCCCTTTCTTTATTTAATTAACAATGTTTAAACAGAGATCTTTATACATTTCATTATAAAGTATATTACAAAAAGTTTTATGAAAGTTCTTCATGTCAAATACAACTATTTAGATTCAGCTGGGCTTATTGGTGGCATTGAATCTTTTTTTTTTTCATGAAAAGTGTGGTGTTACTGTTAATGTTGTGGAAACAATTACACAATCCTCTTTGTTTTCCAATTTCAGAAAATTCTGGGATGGTTTACTTTGACAGGATCCTCCTGTAAATGATTAAGAACGGACATCAGCCCTCAATATTTGTAAGAAAATACATTAACACCATATTTTAAGAAAAAAAAATGTACTTACTAGTTCTTACTGTAAAACTGCAGCCATTGAGTAAGTATTAGACTTATTCTCTAAAGAGGCTAGACTGAGAAAAACAGCTATTGCAAAGCAGCTAAGCATGCTAAACTATGTTCTGGCACATAACAAATATTGCAGCAGAAATATTGTAACACTACTACACTGCAGCAGAAACACAGTAAAGTGCCACACACTAGCATCTGTGACATGGTTAGAGAATCAGATATAAAATGTTATGGTGCATGTCAGCAAATAAGACAACTTTTCTTACCAGTGACATACCTCAGATATACAGGAGTGTGAGGATGTGAACCTTTTTTTGAATTGTAATATATCTAACTGTGCCTTTGATTCATATACAATGTTCTCATTAAACAGCCCAATTTAATGCCTCTCAGGCCTTTAGCAGGAAAGTGACATGCATACCAAAGGCTGAACCAAGACTTCATGGAACATTCAACCAACACTGTTTTACCTTCTGAATAACAATGAATCAATAATGCACAGAGGGACAATGGATTTTGAAGAAAAGGGGCATGTTTCAAAATGCAGTATTTGTTCTAGTGAATCATTGATGAGATGTGGCGCACATATCCCAACAACTAGCAAGACTTACCCTTTCTAGCTATAGCTAGACCTATAATTTCATCGAGGCGAAGGCAAGAATCAACAAGTGATCCAGCTCAAAACACTACCCGAAATCCACTGTTATGATATCACTGTTTTTAACTCTCCATAAATAGTACTGTTTGATTTTACTTTCTCTTTGTCTCTGATCGAGTGTAGGGAGTAATCCAAAACACCATCGTGATTCATTAAAGGTTTGCAATATTTTGTAGAACACTTTATGCTGGTGAGTCTAGGGCAAAAAGTGCTTCTCTGGTCGACAACAATATTGTGGACTGGAGATGAGCTAAGGAAAAGAATGTCTTTGCTGTTTGCAGGCTTAATCTTACACTCAGAAGCAAAGAAAATGTCACCTTTCAGTGAGATAAAAAAAAAAGAAGTAACATTTTACTTTCTCTTTGTCTCTGATCGAGTGTAGGGAGTAATCCAAAACACAATCATGATTCATTAAGGGTTTGCAATATTTTGTAACATTAGGTGTGTCCCCACATTTTTCATGAGCTTCTGACCATGTGCTGTTGTTATTGCTGCAGCTCTTATCTTCGCTGTAGCCCCGCCTCCCCTTTAGTGTGTTCACCTGTATGTAGTTTGTTACCCTTCTTATCCCTGCTGATCCTCGTCTTGTCTTATGTTTAAGTACCTTTGTGTCTTAATGTATCTTTGTCTGGTCTTTCAGCTCTTTACCTGTCATCCTTGTGACTCTTAACCTGTGATTTTACCCATGTTTACCCATGTATGTTCTTATTTAAGATTTTTTCCTATTTAATGGGCAATTTACATTCGTTGATTATCCAGGTTTAAATCTGTTAAGCCACACAAGTTTTCAGGTTTTTTACAGAGAGTTTGTCAAGAGGCTGTAAGTATTAGTCTGAGGGTGTACTCACACTCGGCCCAGTTGCTTTGCACTGTGCCTGGCCATGATTGTGCCCTCTGCCTACTCCCCCACCGCCCTGCACTCACTTAATGTTCTGGACCTGAGCACGTTTACGTCATGACATTACTCATCGCTTTATCTTTTTCTTTCAGTGAGCTGCCAGATTTATGGAGCACATCCCGTACCTTCAGGTAGTGAACCTTACATTTTTTTTTAGCTCGTCACGACATTGTTCAATGGCTCTTTGGTTTCCGGAGGTATGAGGACAGTCACCAATGTGACCAAGGTTTTGTGTGTTGTGTCCAGTAGCTCCTCTGCCCAGATTTCTAGCACCTCTGTCTCTGTTGTAGACCAAGTCATCAGTTGCATTCAAGTTCTGTGCTCAGGCATAGTTAGCTATCACAGTTGATCCATGTCATGCTCGAGTCCAACTGAACCATGCCTGGACATGGTATGCAAAACAGTATGTACAAAGCACAGTATATTTGTTGTATCTGAAAGGACTCTTTCACTTATTATTATCAGAGGTCAGTTGTAAAGGTCTGATGTGGGCATGGAGCAGTAAACATGAACTGTGATTTACTTACACAAAAAAAAAGGGATACAGGATACAGAAAACTAACATGAATAACATGGGGAATAACTAAAAGTAAAGTAAAACAAAATGAAACAAAATAAGAACAGAAAAATAGAACAGAGATAAACAAGAATGGACCAGGGCTGAACAGAGATACACAGAAAACAAATACCAAGCAAAGAAAGAAACACAGAGGAGAAACACAGTGGCTAAACTCAGAGCAAAAACTGAATTGAGACAAAAACACAGAGAAGCGACAAACACAGATTGAAACATAGACAATACTCACAAGGGAAATGAGAACACTTGGCTGGAGGAGGGGACAAGAATGAGACACAGGTGAACAGGACAACGAGAGGCGGGGCTAAGGTGGGGCTAGAATAACAACAAACCCACATGGTGAAAAAGACAGACATGGAAACAGGGGAGAAGACAGGAGAACATCACAAAAGCCAAGACATAGTGCAGGGGCCGTCAACTTCATTTGTCCAAGGGCCAGAGATTTTCTCGGCTGATGCTGTGAGTGCCAGATGCTTATGGGGTGCCCTTTGTAAAAACAGCTTAACAAATTTAGAGGTGTCATTTTTTCATCATTAAGGGGAATGTAGCACAATTTTCACACATTGAGAGCTAAATGTGTTAAAAAAAAAAAAACAGTGTTACGTATTGGTATATTTTCTTGCTACGAAAATGTTAAATGCTAAAACTAAATGTTAAATCTATATCTAAATGTTAAATCTGAAATCTAAATGTTAAATTTAGATCTAAATGTTAAATCTATATCTAAATGTTAAACCTTAAATCTATATGTTAAATCTATATCTAAATGTTAAATCTTAAATCTAAATGTTGCGCTTTTACAAACGGCGACTCTAAATGTGTTTTTGAGCTCTAAACGTTGAGCTCTAAATGTTTAGAAAATATGCTAATTGGCCATGGCCCATGATTACAAATGGCTGTTACTTAGCAGGGGGCTGGACTGCGTGCTGTGATATCCCCTCTCCAACATGGAGGATTTGCCTTGAATGATCTAAATATTAAATATAGAAAATATATCTTGCACTCTAAATGTGAAACTTCACAGTTAGATAGGGCTCGGTAACACCTTTCTGACGACCCTTCGTTTAACATAATAGGCCCTCGCGATCCAGAGTTATTAGCCGAAAACCGCTCACCTCGGACAAAAGTAATGGGACACGGGGGCGAGGTGAAAGGTTTTCAGCTAATAACTCCGGACCGGCGGATTACTGACAGATTGAAGGCTTGTATGAAGGCATGTATGAACATACGTTTCCCTCCTCAATAGACTATTCCTGATTCAGTAATATCAGAGAAATTTTAATATAGAACACTTCCGCGGGCGAGTGCAGAATTTTGCCGTCTAGCTCCATAGACGTCCATTCATTTTTCATCGGGGGGCCGGATGGAAAGCTCTGGCGGGCCGGATGTGGCCCGTGGGCCGCCAGTTGACGAATGCGGAGAATGTTACATCAGTTTATATTTGATTGTTTTGACTCCTCATTTTACTCCCTGAATGGCCTCTTTGTAGAGCTAAAAGTGTCTCAGAACAGGGTAAGAGAAAAAGCCTCCCCCCTAAATGTTTGGAGAGGGGAGAGCCAGGAGGCAATCTTCTGCTCCTTGCTCATGTGCCAGAATGGGCTGCGGGGCTCAGCCTGGGCAGCTGGCCCCCTCTTCTACTGACAGCACGTCTTGCCAGTTTCCTCTGCTGCTTCTCTCTGAGGAGAGAGAGAATCTCTGTATGTGTACAATGCAATCACATATACCTCATTTTCTCTCTCTGCTCCCAGCGCTGTGGGAGAGTTTCTCTCACTCTCCCTTTTGTCTCCCTCTTCTCATCTCTTTCAGTTGTGGCAGATTATCTGGATTTGTTGTCCCTTCTCAGTCTCCCCTTTCTGACCTCGTTCTGTATCATCCAAAGGCATGTTTTCTTGCTCTTTTCGAGTCAGTTAAACCACAAAGTTTTTAAATAATAAAAATGTGTCCAAAAGTTTGCAGACGCTCCTTCTTGTTAGTGAATTCAGTTTCTTTAATGCACACCCTTTGCTGACACAAAATCTTCATAGAAACGCATTAACAATATCACAGGACACTCTGGAGCAGCCAAAAATAACCCTAAGGTCATCATGGCCAGTGTCAAGAATCAGTCTGGCTGTGGAACAGTGGAATTGTGTTCACTGGAGAGATGGAGCTCCAATACCTTTGGGATGAGTTGGAGTATTGTTTGTGACCCAGAACTAATCATCTAACATCAGTACCTGACCTCACCAATGCTCTTGTGGCTGAATGCAATTAAATGCCCACAGCTATGTTCTCTTATCTACTGCAATGCCTTTTGAGAAGAGGACAGACTGTTACTGCAGCAAAGGTGGCGGATTCCATATGATTATATGTTGATTTCAAAGTGAATATATCAGTACTTGTCAAATGTATGAATATTGTGTTAGCCAACATATATTTTTGCCATTATAAACCTTTTGATGTAAGTCATGTAATATAATGTGGGGTGGTGGCGGCCTAGTGGGTAGGATACTTGCCTCTGGACCAAGAAGTCATGGGTTCAAATCCTACTTTCAGCATACTGCCACTGGGTTCCTAAGCAAGCCCCTTAACCCCAGGCTGCTCCAGGGAGACTGCCCCCTGCAGTTAGCGAATGGAATTCACTTTAGATAAAAGTGTCTGCTAAAATGCCATTAATGTAAATAATCGTAGTTACTTTCTTTTTGGACCATTTCTAATAGTCCATTCGTCATGAACATATAGACCAATTGGTGTTTCAAATGGTGAAAAAACAGAAAGGATTGGATTTGGAAGTATTTGATAGGGCAGCAGGATTTGCATGGCTTTGTGTCTGGGCATAATGCACAGTCGAGCACAGCTATGTCAGAGAAGGATGCTCTGGTGTTCATGCATGTAAATTTGGTCATATGCTGCAATAATGGTAACACTTTACTTGAACCCTACTAATGACACGTTTATGGCATTGTTATGTCAGTCTTATGTAGCAGGGTTAAAGTAAAATGCGTCAAATGATATCAAAAATGAAATGTCTAAAGATCTACAGTCACTACCTTATATGTAGGCCAACTGACTGAGAGAAGAACTCTAGAAAAATCTGGAACTGATTTTAGTATCCAACTTTATCATTATTATTACTATATAGTTCTTTGCGTAACTGCAGTTGGGTCCTGCCTGTGCAAAAAAAAAACTAAATAGATTAGAACACAGTTTATAAATACATTTACTACTGACCAGAAACTTGGCTGACAAATAAAGCCAGTAGTGTTACAACCAGGTTCACAGAACAAGGTTGGGATTAGAGGATTAATCAGGATTAGGCTGGGATAAGTATCATGGTCAGGTAGAGCTAGATCTAGAAGTGTGGATAGGGGGAGGTAAACTGATTCTGTCTGTGAAAAGCCTGGAATTGAGTCAAGGTTTTAAGATCTTTATCTTACAGCAACCTTTTCATATTAACTTTACATTGAGATTAGCTGTTTCTGTAGTTTTCCCATCCTCACATCCCGTCTAGAAAACACAATCCTCTTTCCATTGGTCCACTTCAAAGGAAAAACATTTTATGAGTGAAATGGTGTGAAAATTTTTAATTAGTTACTCATTTAACCCTATTCAGAGCATTTTAAAGCAACAGCCTGAGAAGTGTGGAAAGCTGAAAATGGCCCCCTTTAGGGAGAATGTAGAGATTCCTGCTGTTTTCATACACCAGTTGAAGACATGTTGCAAACTGAGCATAGAGTGAAACTAAAAGGCCTTAAGTGTTGGGCCCAGTTCAAGACTCCCTGATCTGCAGGGGTTGAACTAAATTTGACCCAGATTCTGGCATGAGTATAAGGGCATGTCATGTGTCAATCAAACTTAATTATCCTCTGTGTTGTTTTTCTACCAGAATGTAAAAAAACTTGCTCATCCTTCTGATCTTCAGGGGTTATAGGTTCTAGAGAAGTCCTTTTATAGAAATAAGAACTGAACAATATTTTCATCAAAATTTGAGAGTGCAATTATCATTAAATAAAGGCCTGGAACTTTGTTTGTTTTTTTCCCTTTAGGCCTACTTATGACTGTATTGTGTGTGTATGTATCAAACACAGAGATAATTCAGTTATACTTGACCATTTTCCAACCTCTCTCTTATCAGTAGAATTCAACAGCCTGCTTTGGTTACTGTGTCTTTAAGAGTGATACATGTAAAAGGCCTCTGTTCTGATGGGCTGCTCAGTATTCTGCCTCATTCAGTAAGCAATCTGGGCTGCTTCAGCATGATTGGGTGGGGCTAAACCGCTGTATGGTGAACTGGTTACATCATGAAAAGAGCAAATTCATAATTAACTTTTTCATAATTAAATTTCAGTATACAGGCAGTACGGACAAAGGAGTGAATGGTGTATTTTGAATACAATACTATACATACCACATTAAAGGTCTTTATTTCAAAAACTGAAGGTAAATTTTGCTTTCCCCTAACATTTTGCACCTGAAAGGTCTATTTATTTATATTTTAAGCAAACACTCGTAGCATTACGAGTCTTCTGAAGGACTCTCATTGGTGCAGTGTCAGGGCTGAACCTTGAATGACGGATGATTGCAACACACCAACTACATCATATCTGTGTAATTATATGGACCAAAAATAGTCACAAATTATTATAATCTAGATCACTTTCCAACCTCTGAGGTGTCAAGTCGAGGCTGATATGAAAATGGGTTGATATGAAAATAACTGTTCTGATTGGCTGCTCCAGGAAATGAGTCTTGCTATATTAACTTACTTTGTAGGTGAAGAATGTTTTCTCCCCATCCTGTAAAGTTGCTTTTTTGGGAGATTTTGTTCAACCAGACAAAATACATACATTTTTTACATGGTGAGTTATGTATTACATTTACAATCTATATCGATATTTAGCATCAGGTTGCTCATTTACTTTTTCGGTTTTTCCCATTTGTTTTTGTTGTTACGTAGTGACCACATTATTTTTTTATTCAAGACTTTATGTAAACAATCAAAATCAAATCAATGATAATAAAAACATCTCCTCTTCTACTTACAAATATGGTATGAAGTTTAGAAGCCAGCAGAATAATGAACATTAGATTACTTCACGTTTAATTGCAGATACTTTAAATATTTAATGAATTATTATCAATATTTATTGCATCATACACACGAAACCTGTGCTTGGAAGTGGCCCATCGAATTCCCACTGCAGATATTGGGCAATACAACATGTATGATGGTCATGCCAAAGTGCCGATGTCAATCAAATATACCTGGAATATAAATTGGTACAGGCCTGGCTTATACCTGTGACAGCTTATTATGATTCGATTTTCCTCCTTCATTGTCAGGTCATTACAGATTCATCTACTTCTTCATCCCAGGCTCCCCCTCGACCTATGAGTACCACTAATGTATGGAATACTGTCCAGGCCATGAAGGCATGATTGAATATTTGGACATGCTGCTTTATAACACATCTGCATGCATTCATTCACATTAACTTTCTCGATGACCCATAAGGGATATTTTTAAATGGGCGCTATGATTGATTTTTGTTCAGGTTTAAGATACGTGTGCGACAGTCCAGGGCCTGCCCTTCTCCTCTATCCTTTTAAATTGTAGGCCATACATAGGAGGTATTTGCAGAAAAAAATCTGTATAAAGTCTTACCCTGCCATTCTTATTCGACAGAGAATTCTGTCATTTGTTTTGTGAATAATAATAATAATAATAATAATAATAGTAATAATCTAATAATGAGGAGATTATAATCCTAAAGCAATAGTCTTTGTCATACTAAGACATAGTAATTACTCTAACAATAACACGTTCAAAAACCTACTTTTACAATTATTTTTAGTGAGGGAGTAATTTTTCCTATCTTTGAAATATTACTTGCTATTTAAGGCACCTGAAACCTGATCAAGTTTCAAGTTTGCACTCAGGATGCTGAACATTTCACCGCTGTGTTTCACTTATCCCAGTCTCCTCTACAGCTACACTACACGTGCAAGTGTCGGATACTTTTGAAGTGAGATGATTCAATGCATATACACATGTACTATTTATTTATTTATTTACTCTATTCCCTGCTCTGACAACAGTTATAATTCACGCCAGTATAACTATGTCAGCTGGGGGATAGAGAGAGAGAGAGAGAGAGACAGAGAGAGAGAGAGAGAGAGAGAGAAAGAGAGAGAGAGAGAAAGAGAGAGAGAGCGAGACAGAGAGACAGAGACAGAGAGAGAGCGAGAGAGAGAGAGAGAGAGAGAGAAAGATGCCATTCCCAGCTTCACAAGTTCAATCATTGTGGGTAGAGAGTTCATTAGTGGAGTTAACTGGCTAATTAACAAATGATGAATAGTGTCAGCATTCCCCTGGGAAGCAACTGGAGAAGCAGCTGGTGAGGCTCAGAGGGTCCCGGCGCAGCAGGAGAAAAAGAGTCTTTACCCCAGAAATAAATTCTCAATGACAACTCACTCAGTGGATCTGTCAGAGCAATCTGGTAGCCTAGACACCTGCAGGGCAAAGGAGAGCACATCTCACACCAGAAATGAAATGAACAGGCTATTATGATGTGACATTTTGAATACCGATTCAAAAAGTGAATCCAGCCATATGAAAGAGAGTTTTTGATCAAGACGTGTAATATTGCCTTTTCCTATATAGCATCAAAGTCTCAGAAATGCATCCATCCCACTGGACTGACAGCCTTTTTTCTACACTGCTTTTTTGCCCCAGATTTGGTTAATAGGCAGAAAACTGGGTTATTAAGGAAGTCAGGTTACCACATATTACAGCTTTAAATCCACCTTGAAAATTATGTTTCCTTTCGAGTGAATGCATTTTTCCAGCAGTACGATCTTGCATGATGTCAACTATAAAACTACATTCATATATAAGTCAACTATGTGTTGTATAATGATATGGGTTTTTCTTGGAATTAAATGTTATTGACTAGTTTAATTAGGAAAAAAAAATTAGCAATAGAACAGACGCGGGGAAGTTATTCACAGAACTACAAAAAGTTAAGTGTTCCAAGTACTTCCGAATAAAAAAATAAAGAAAGAAGCTACAATCATTGTGTCAAACGTGCCTTAAAATTTCCTTCCACGGAAAATTATAAAAGCCTTTTTGGTTACAGAGCCATAAACTGTTCTAAAAATACAGGTCAACTCATTTTTTCTGAACAAGAGCAGTATTTTGTTGTAAAGCATTACACATTCGTAAGATTGAACTCTGTTTATTTCCAGCTAACTTCAGTTTGTTTAGTTGTTCTGCTGTCAGAGCTGCCCACTGAAAAGTCTACTTAGGGGCAATGAGCGGCTTTGAATTTGATGTAGGCATGCTGTTACACTCTACCTCAGAATCTCACCGAACAGGCTGCTGCTCAGATCATTTCCTAGAATTTATTATTTTCATTTTCTGTCTTCGTGTGTGTTGTGCTGAAGTTGAAACAGTAATGGTTTGCTGCAGCATTAAGGGAGTTGTTACTTAGCAACTGGTGTTCAACAGAATAATTCAGATAAAAGGAGATTTCCTAGAATGTGTAGTATGTTCGCGCATAAGGAATTTCTATTTCTGAATGTATGAAAGATCCCATCAGTGCTGGAAACAAACTATATATTTAAAAGGTACATGTAAAAGAAGTACATTATACATCATACATTACATAATATTTAGTTAATTTGGATCATTTCTTCTGGTAAATTTTCAAACATTTTGAAATAATAGCAGCTAGCATTTTCAAATGGAGATAAAAAGAAGTAGAAAGAAATGGAGAAAATGGAAAAAGCTCTGTTTCCCATCCCAGATGATCACTGACATACAGGACAAATTTAAAGATGCACTGCAAACTGTGAACATTTAAAAATGAGTGGCATGCATGGATTCACACACTGTCAAGTCGTCATCTCAGATATAAACTCTGTGTATAGGTCTTCCTAAACACAGAGTTTTGAAGCTTATCTTAAAAGAGAGAAAATAAATACATAAATAAGTATGTAAGTAAGAAGATGGAAAATATATGGTGAAACTGCACCAACATGAGGACACATGCAAGGTTAGGTATCTTTGTTTTTCCCATTTCTCCATATGTGTGTGTGTGTGTGTAGGGTATAAGCATGGTGGGGGATCACAGATCTTTTGAGTCTGGTTGTCCTGCAAAGGGCCTGAGCAGCGTTAGGATAAGCGGCATCATGTAGTCCATGAAGTACCAGGAGATTTTAATGGGAAATCTGGCTGCCCCTGCCAAAAAACTAAAACTAGGTCATGTCTGGATCTTCTAGTAGGATAAAGACAAAATATATGCATCAAGCTTTTGACATGAGCATCCCTGTTCCCTGACCTAAACCTCACTGAAAACTGGCAGGGTGAGCTGAAGTGGAGATTCTAAAATACGGGATCGAGGACATTGGAGGATCTTAAGAGAAACATGCATGAACATGTATTAACCTGTTTTAACTGAATATTGAAGAATTTCCTAAATGACACCTAACACATATGCCATCCTTTAGGCATCCTTTTGATTAGCCTGCACAGCTCCTGATCTGGGCATGATTAGTCCTATTTATACACTGCTGACTGACCTATGAAAGTCATACTACATACTACATCACACTTTTATTAAAATGCATTATATTGGGCATTGATATATTAAACATTTAACCACATGTATGGAGCGCAATGGTAAACCATTAAAACTAGCTAGAAAGAAAATATACACTGAACCTGCACACATTGTTAAGTTAATATTAAATTGTTTATATGTCACGAATCTAGCAGACCTTACAAATGTAAGTGATTTTGTGTTTTATTTATATTCTTTTTCCACAGCCTCCTCTCTGCAATGTTGTTTGACCACATATTCTCCAGAGAGATTGTTAGATTACATAAACACACAGTAATTAATGTGATGTACCCTGAGTTCAGCCACCATGGTCAATGCTGTTGCAAACAAGTCCTATTGCATGGTTTAACCAATAAACATTTAAAAATAGACTCTTTTAAAGTGGGTGTGCCATTACTCACAGCCAACTGTCTCACCATTTCCCAACAGCACACCCTTAGGAAATAGATTCCCCTGTCAATTTAAAAGATGCCTATGAGAAACCCCAGATTTTGAGAATACACAAGTAAAAATCCTTTCCTCCTCTGTGGGAATTGTTTTGTATTCAGGTTACTGCACAGTTCCTGCTTTCTGAGGGACATTCATTTGTCTTCCAGGAGCTGACTAAGGAAATCCGCTATTGGCAACGTCTTACGTAACAGACACCAAACGCTACATAATATATAGCTATCATAACTTAATGATATTGAGTGGCGAGAAATTATGAATTAGAAAGCATCGTTTGCCTATCCTTTTGATATACTGCTCTGATGTCCAAAAATACACTTATAAGCCTCCTGCCGCAACATTTAGATCTGCTGTCAGTGTAGACACACTATGAATGCTGAACAAGGCTTTTAGCTAAAGCTCCAAACCACAGAAAGTTTGTATTCTTCCTTTATTTCTAAAAGGATATGGCGGAGATGGGACGGAGATCAAATCGAGTTAAACTGGATGAAAAATGATTAAAAATGTACACCTGCATACATTAAAGAGCCATGGTATGAAATATGCACAAAGCCTAATGTCTTTAATAGTGAATGAGCTTCATGTGAGAAAGCAGGATTGTGTTTCCCCATAGGATTGTGCCTCAGATTAGAGTAACGTCTCTCAAACTTAGTGGAAGTTCATGAGATACTGGTGAACGGGCTCCTTGAGGATGCAGCTGTTGAGTCTTGACCTGAAGTCGCGCTGTAAATGTGTTTCACACATGACGTGTGTGTAGCTATTTTACTGTAATTACTATGGTCTACTTCTGATATCTGCTATTGATCATGTGGCCATGATCCTTCAGAACCAGCTAATGAAGCGAGAGAAACAATGACCCTTCAGAATCACTATAGGTTTCAGGTGACAGAGCATTCTACATGGAGCAAACCGTGGCAAACAAGGTATGCTGAGTTATGAGGCTATTGAGGCTCCAAAGCGAACAAAAAGATAATTACAGGAACCAAATTGGTATACATCAGCAAACAGCTATCTTCATTAAATGCCACTCTATATTCTCAAGAAGCGACTTTTTCTTTGGCAGCATTTTACATTTCAAGGCCTGCTGCTGTTGTAGTGCACAGACTACTTGGAAACAGTGTTTTCCATTAACTGGTCAAACCTGTCGCACGGAAACGCATTCACACGGATGTATGTACAGTGACTCAGAGTGGAGCTGAATAAAGTCAGAGAAGCTGTGGAAATCATAGGGACCTAATCATATAGGCTTTGTGTACAGAGTGTCTGAGGCTAAGACTGTGATCATAGTGTGTGGACTAAAGCTTTTATTGAGGTCTCAAAATTGTTCCCAAATTCAGCTTGTCTGTTCAATTAGTTTTAACTGGTTTATTTGTGCATTTTATGATGAGACATGGTAGAGTAGACGGAGTGTTACACTACATTCGATTCCGTCATTGCCAACTGCCAGATGTTGTGCTGTCAAATGATCACCACTGGAGGAACCCCAAAGGTAGTCTTGCATCAGTGCAACATTTTTCCAACAGTAGCTGTGAGCGAGTTTGAGCGTTCCAAAATACAGCTAGTGTTTGGTAACAGTTTGGTCATTTACAGTTTCAATGTGCAAAAAGCTCAAATGGTACAATATGCACAGCACAGAAAAAAAAGATCCCTAAAAATGTATTGGGTTGTCTATTTGATTCTAAGGAAAATAAAAGTACATTTGACTTGATGAAAGTTTAAATAGCTTACACATCTGCAGAAAACCGACTACTAATAAACTTTTAGAGAACCAATGTGGTTCTAATGTGGTATCACACCAGGAACCGATATTTAGTTCCATTCGGCACCTTCATTTTTAAGAATTCTGGTCCAGAAACGAACTTGGACTCACTCATGGACTAGTCATCACATGAATTTTTTTCTGTTCCCTTTCATGACTTCTGCTCAACAGTACCTTTAAATTATAGCTTGACATTTATCTCTAGCCAGCTACAAGCAGCAGTCATGCCCCCAGGAATCATGAACTGTGATATTGTTTAAATCCTTCTAGATTTCTTCTACTTCTGAATCTGCTGCAAGACTTTTCACCCAGAATAAGCTATAAGAAATGATTTTTGTTGTTATACTGACAGGTTCATAATTCGTCTCCCCTATTCCTGCTTGTCAGTCTGCTGATACTGAGAGCTCTAAAATTTGGCTTTGCAGTGAATGTCATGAATTTTCAGTGCAGCATCAGGTGGATTGATGGAATAACCATATTCCACTAGAGGCTCTTGCCTCTCGTTTGTTGACAGCGGCAGGCCTACTGCACAGACATGAACACCCAGACATCCACGGCTCACTTTCTCCCCTCACCTGCTCTCTCCTGCAACATTTCCTACAAATATGTACTCGTGATCATGCTTACTCTAGCAAGTACATCCTCACATCACACAGAACACCTTTCATATTCAAGGTTTAACAATTTAAGGTATATTAGTCAATATTATACTCCAGTACTCAAGCAGTGGCACCAGTGTCATTTCATCTTTGGAGGTACACAATGTTCGTATCATCTGACTCTTCATATGGTAAGTGTGTCATACTAATATTAATAATAACTTTAAATAAGTATAATTCTGAACTATTATTTGTATGCTCACCAGAACCATACACAATTACAATATAGCATCATAGTAGTGCTGTTCATTAACAACTTCTTTAACTTCTGTTCATCAACCTTAGCAACAGAAAAACAGGGTATCATGACATGCACAATATGATTGCATTTATTACATTCTACTGCTTACTCTGTATGTTATACCATACTCTATTTATTCTATACTACCTTCTATACTATACTATACTATAATCTAATATTACCAAAAACAGACCAGAAAGTGACTGACTGATTTTCTGTGTGCACACCAACATACATCCTTTGCCTTTGACACACAAAAAAGTTTTTACATCAGGCTTCCCTTTCTTCATTACACAGATGTTTGACCTGACACAGATCAGTGTAGAGTTAGACGTGGGAGTATCTTGACACTGACACAGGTCAGTGTCAAGTTACACAAGTTTAATGAAGTAAAGAAACCCACTTAACCCACTTAACTAGCTGGCTAGTAACAAACTAGGCCACAAAAGTGGTCTTTTTAATCTAGGGCACAGCTACAGCTTGAGGCAGGTAGCATGCTGCCAGCGTCTTCCAGTACCACAGGTAGTCTGCTTAGTTTACTTCACTTTCAAACGTTCTGGACAGTCATTAGAAATGTGGATCTTCTCATGCTGCTACAGTAAAGGGAGACTGTATATGCACTGCACCTGGGCAAGAACATAAAGATGTGACAAAAAAATAGGGATTTCATTCAAAGACCCTTTCTGTTTAAGCCTTATGTTCTGATGTGTTAGGAGGACAAATTATTTGCACAAGGGGGAATGGGGTTGTGGGATTATTTTGGGGGGGAGGGCAAAGAACTGAAGATGGACTCTGGACAAACTTTGCGACTTTGGTGGTGTGCAAGGAAATGGAAGCACAGCAAGTAGGCGGGGGTCCATTCTAGGCTAAAAACTAATGCTAGCCGCCCAGCTATCTCGTTTATCCTACCAACCAAAGTCTGCTCCCTGGACAAATAACTTGACTATATTGTCGCTGTCGGGCCTAAACCTCATATGTCCAAAACGGCTATTTTTCAGGAAACTCACAAAACTATGTATATTCTAAATAAATGAATAATGTGTCATCAAAATTGGTATAACTATTTTCAACACTTTTCATTGGTTAATAATTTCTAAATTTTACAGACCCACGTTGAGACTGACCAATAGATTTATGAAAAAAAAAAACAACAAAGACCAAAAGTGGAGTTACCGCCAGACAGCAACGATATTCAACTCCAGTGAACTACCCAGCATGACTTTAGAGACTGCTTTTGTTTTAATGGAGACATAGCTTAGCAACAGCATTCCGGATGAGGCCATTCAGATGGAGGTCCTGTTAGCATTTCGTGACAGAGATGCAGCTGCTCATGTCAGCTGGAGTTTGTAACTGTTAGGTGTACACCATGTGTGGCATCTCTGTTACGCTGATTTCGGCGTAACACTGAATACTGTCTCTAGGACCATCACCACACAACCACACATGGCACGGCATCCAGGCATCACCAACTATAGGACATCTACACCTGCCTGTGACGATGACTCCTGCCTTCCAGACGTGCTTAATCACTTCTATGCATGGTTTAAAGCACAACATGACATGGCAGCCAGGAAGACCATCAACATCATTCCTCAGCATCGGATTGGAAAGCTGAGACTGCTGGGCCTGAACACCTTCCAACCGCAACTGTAAATACCTGTTATTTATTCTATTACACACACTCTCCTGTTGCTACCATTGGTGCTATTTTGAATTATTTATTGTCTACCTCTGTCTCTACTGTTGCCAGAATACAGTATCTGTCATCATACTGTATTAATCCAAACTAGTACAGTAACTGTTCCTTTCCGTCGCATTATATGTTGTCTTGTCCTGTAAATTATAGTACTATAGCTTGTGGGGGTTTTTTTGTTTGTTTTTTTGTTTTTTGTTTTTTTTTTGCACTGTCTCTTGCATTTGTTTTCTGCTGGCAGTTGTGTAGTCTTGGGGTGTTTTGGTTTTGTTCTTTGCGTGTATGTTCTAGCGTACATGGTTGAAATGGCAGTAAACATCTACTTGACTAATACACAGTAACTGTTTATTTGGTGAGCTTACCATATTGGGCAAAAACATTAAATGGGGCATTTTTAGGAAGGCTTCAGTTTACAATGGCTCTACCAACCTTGAGGAATACATGCCATCGGTGACTTGCTACATCAGCAAGTACATTATATTACTGTCTCCAGGACCACCACCGCACAACCTAAATTATGGATGACTACGGAGATGCACACCACAGCAGCAAAGGACACACATGCTCAGAAAATCCCCAGCCACAAGGGACAAACAGCACACACGGCATGACATCCAGGCATCAGCAACTATAGGACATCTCCACCTGTCTGTGACATTGAGGCCTCAATTCCAGATGTGCTGAATCACTTCTATACATCAGTTAAAGCACAAAATGGCATGACAGCCAGGAAGACCATCACCATCATTCCTCAGCATCTGATTGGACTTCTTAGACTTCCTAACTGGGAGACCTTAGTCAGTCAGGATTCTCCAGTCCCACCATGCTGAGCACAGAGGTCCCCAGCTTGGTACGGAAGTTGTCAGAAGGTAAGACCCTAAAGAGGATGGTGAGAGCAGCTAAAAAGATTATTGGAGTCGCTCTCCCCTCTGTCATGGACAAAAATCCACCAGCATTGTGAATGACTTCCCACACCCCTCCCACACTCTCTTTTCTCTCCTTCCCTCTGGCAGAAGTTTCTGCAGCATCTGGGCCTTCACTGCCAGGATGAGGAACAGTTTCTTCCCCCAGACACCTCAGTCAGAACTGAAACATAAACTGTACTTCACACACACTTTGAACTGAATGGCTTCCTTCCACCAAACACTTTGCATATACACAGTACACTGTTCCATCATAAACAGACAAACAAATAAGCCACCAAAACAGTACTTACTTCCCAACCGCAACATTTAAATACCTTTTATTTATTCTATTATGCACATTTTCCTGTTGCTCCCATTGACGCTATTTTTGCAGAATTATTTAGTGTCTACCTCTGTCTCTACTCAGTGGCCAGAATACAGTATCTGTCATCAGACTGTATTAAGTCAAATAGTACAGTAGCTGCTCCTTGTCATGTTGGTTTGTGCAAGGACGATGTAACTGCAAGGGAACTTCAAGAACAGAAATGGTTTAATTGAAACTTAACACAAAGAGTGAGCTCCGTGAGCTCCAAGCAAAACAAGTCCATGAACTAACAAAGGGGCTTTAGACGAATCACCGAAGTCCTTCTGCTCTCCGTTGGGCAGGGGCTACGGGACACGCTCAGCTGGACAGGCGAGTCACGTCTGTGGAAACAGAGGACAGACGCAGAGAGAGAGGGAGAAGATCACCGTTCACTAAGAGAGTCTCTGGAAGCCTTAGCCTCGATGTTAGTTCCCCTTGCTCGGTCAACAATCCGTCTGCCACTCGAAGCACAAGCCAATTGAACAGAGCTAGACTAGAACTAAGACTCACAAGGGAGCGAGCGAGGATTAGTGATGGGTGACCGCACGCCAGCCCTCTGGACCGGCCGGCTTTTTTGTTACAACACACAAGGGGGCTCGACACGAACAACCAATCACAAGACAGAACTAATGAAACCTAAACAAGACTAAACACAGACACTGACTTGAGACAGGTGAGCCCATAACCTGGTGTCTACCAACCCAGCTGACGAACGAGAAGAGGAGTAAGCAGAAACAGCTGGGCTGCCCGGCATCGGACTCAGACACAACTAAACCAGGACGCCACACAGACGAGACGGTACATGTGTATACTTAATACTCGGGAGACAGGGGCCACTGGGTGCGTAGCTGAGGCGGCCCAGACATGACACTCCTTTCGGTCGCACTATATGTTGTCTTGTCCTGTACTTATTATGTACTTATTATTGTACTATTAATCTTTTTTTTTTTTTTTTTTGCATTTGTGTCTGTTTAGTCTTGTGGTGTTTTGGTTTTGTTCTTTGGTTATGTTCTGGTGTACATGGTTGAAATGACAGTAAACCTCTACTTGACTAATGCATAGTAACTGCTTATTTGGTGAGTTTACCATATTGGGCAAAAACATTAAATGTGGCATGGAGAAAAGTTATAGTACCATTTATATTTTATGCCTCGGGTCTGATCATACTTTGTCATTATATTTTATTTACTTTTATCTTTACATTATTCATGCCTTTCTAAGACGCAGCTATCCAGCTTTAGACATGATCCTGCCTTCTTCACACTGTGAGTCATCGTTAATCTCCTTTAACAAATAATGAAACTTTCTTTTCAAAAGTCAGTTTAATAGTTTGATGTTATAAGATCCTGAATGTTCTGAACTTCTCATAAAGTATGGTTTATTTATTTAAAGTATATAGTGACTGCTATTTTCACTGAGTTACGCTTTTAACTTCATGCAGGTTATAAACAACAGTTCAGTTGCCACCAAGCTTAAAAATCTGGAGATTTAAATTCCTGAGAAGTCCAAGCCACAATCTGCAACATCTGCTCAGGTTAATGAACTTCAGAAGTTTGATTGCATTAAGATGCAGGTTAGAACTTTACACAGCAGGAAAGTAGATATCTAAGAGGAGCTTTGATTAACACAAATATTGCCAATTTTAGCCATGGCTCCGATTGCTGTTTTTAATTCATGTATTAAATGTTATAAGACCATCACTGCATACAGTGAGATGCTACTACTGTAGATCTGGTCAATAACAATTGGCAGGGAGAAGCTATTTGCTGTTTGTGTTATTTTTATTTTAGGGGTAATGGCTTCACAGTCCTGTGTAATAGGGATGCACCAATGCAGGAATTCTGTCAGTCTGTCTGTTAAGATTACACCCTACTCAAAATCCAAACACTCATACAGAATCATTCTCACCTTTAGATTATAGCAGTCATACTCTTCAGTATCTCAGCACTCTGAAGTCTCTCAAAGTACACCAGCATACTGTCTGTCAATTTCCTCCTTCACTCCAGAGTCTCTGGGGGCTTAACTGTTTCTCCACTCTAGTATACCCAAAGGTGTATTTCTGCCTTTGTTACCTCTGCCCACAGATGTTCAGTTATATTGCTGACCCTTCTTGTCCGCTGTGTAATTACTGTGTCCTCCTGTTAATAAACCAGCCCAATGCATGGACACTCCATGGGAGTTCAGACTTTGCAACTGTGAATCTTTTACAAGAATTACATTCATATCTGAGAAATACCAGCTCTCTTTATGGAATTTTGCCAAAACTGGTTTCCTAGTAGACAAATATTAAAACCACAAGCTATCTACGGACAGGGTCCACTAGAATTTCTGCAAACTGATTCTTTAGTTTTCTCAAAAACGTTGGAAATATTATGACATAATCAACAGTTTAAGAAGCATATGTAAAGAAACACTAAACATTAAACACTGAAAATAAAATGTATGATTCTCAGGCTATTCAAGGTAAACTAAGCCAAAACCGATACATTTCTGAAATATTTTTAGAACTGATGAGAACAAATCCACACTGGAAGGTAACCGCTCGGCAGTAAAACTGTCTGAGTCATATTTATTGCTCCTAAAAAAAATATTTCTTCAGTATGTCCTTGACATCTTTTTTGTTTTCTGAGCGTCAGAGCATCTTCGACCATGACCTGCTCACCATGCAGGAAACTTTTGCTGTTCACCATGGCAACAATAATAAGTATTCTAAATTTAATGACAGCGTATGCAATGCTAAGGCTCAGGAAGGCAAGATATAATTGGATCTGTTAGAGCTCAAGTTTGCAACAGAGCTTTTCATCTTCCCTACAATGGGATAAAAAGGTAGTGTGAAATGCTTTGGTCATAGTAAGGATTCTTGAAGCAACCATAACATAAAGACCCAATGCTATAAAGTTCCGTGTATAAACGAATACAGCCGACATACATCAGTGCACAATGTGGCAAAAATATGGAGCTGATAACAAGAACTCGACTGTTGCAGAACATTATGAAACATTTGCCCCCCCAATTAGTAGGACTGAGTCACCTTTCAGTGGGTGCTAATCAAACAACACTGACATTTCTCTTCTGCTTAGTCAAAGCAAGTCTGTTTTTATCTCATTATTAATACCAAGACTTTCCAGTACTGTTACACAACAGTTAGGATTGTTATTGTGCTGTACACTTATCAACATACTACAGATGATAAGTCTAAACATTTCTGAAAATAAAAGGTGATATGTTGAACCAATGCATTATCATTATATTTTCTTGCAAAATAAATAAATAAATAGATATTTTAACACAACCAGATGCAAAGGTTAATTATCTCAACTTGATTTAATCCTTAGTGATTTTTGTAACACTTTTAAACAAAGAGGGCAGTTTGGCAGTTAGCTGTTAAGTCTACACACAACTTGAATCATTTCCCAGAAGATCTTATATCTGCCCCAAATGTAGCAATTTTTAACAAATAAGCATTTTTTAAAAATTCCTCAGTAAATTGGTTTTTATTTCCAAAGACGACGACACTCTCAGTTTTTCATCCTTATTTAATTTTTACTTTATTATTGTTCTGCACATGTACGTTGGCTGCCTTTATTTTATTTTATTTTTTATTTTTTTGTGCTTTCATTTATATAAAGCACTTGGACCTGCCTTCGTGTATGAAATGTGCTATAGAAGTTCCCTTGCCTTTTTCAGAGACAGAAGGTTTTGTTCCAACAGCAGCGACAAGCAACACTGTGGCTCCTGATGGTGCATCTCTGTGATTAATCATCAGGAGATCATGAATTCCTGCTGACGCCACAGATTCCACGGGAGCAAGAAGCATTCCGCCCTGATATTAATCGCTACTGGGACTTTAAAATTGTGTCACATGCAAATGCCCATAAGGAACAAAAAATGCAAATTTCTTTTATTTTATGCAATAAAAATGAACAAAAAAACCCCACACAAGATCCTTGAAAGATTATTTCCGCCCAAAAATGTGGGCGTGTTGAGCAAAAGCGTGTTGAGTGAAAGCGCAGCAAACTGCTAGGAGAGAAAACAATGGTTTTAGACAGTTTTACACACTTTTTATTTTTTGAAAGCAGATTTTAACTAGTACAGCCTGAGTTCTAAGGGTTACTGAGTACAATATGATCACGCCAATCCTTTTGTCCTTATTCTTATTCTACCTCATCCTTATTCTTATTCTACCTCATCCTTATTCTACCTCTCAGGCTGTCTGTCTGGGGACATATTGAAAATGCACGTTTCCCCAAACTCACCAACCAGGTTATTTGGGTGCACCGTAGTGTATTAGTGTTTTATTTTGGTCTCCAACAGAACAAAAATTGCAATCTATCAAACATGACATGGTAAGGGTGCAGGTGCATTTGATTTTCTCCCTCTCAACTGCCTGATCTGGAAAATGGAAAGAGAACAATCTTCACAGGGCACTTAGTTATTCATTAGTTAGACTCTGCCTAGCTGGAGGAGAATTTTGCTTCTGCTGAGCTCCAGTAACATTTAATGACACACAAGGGGAACGCATGATGCAGGTCAAGAATAGAGATGTTTTTGGAATAAAGTGTTGACGGGCCTCTGACACACCATCTCCATGGAGCTCTATGGGTCACGTCAATGAGGATGAGTGACATGCGCTACAAGAAAAAATATTGATTATTCTCTTTCTCAGGCCTCTTTCCTCTCCTTTCAGCCTGGGTGTTCAATTTTTGCACCAGAATCAAACACCATCCCTTCACTACTCGATAACTATACTGCACTTGCTTTTATGCACTGTAAGCATTTTGGTTCCTCTTGATTTGAGTACTTTATATAAAAATATCTACAGATGGTCAAATTATTAACAAGCTACAACAACAAATGTCATCATGGAAGTTGCTGATTCATCAAAACTGGAAAAGAAAGCAAATGACTGATTTTTTTTTCCATTTATTGAATCTGTGTTTGACATCACCTCCTGATGCACATACTGTTTACACACCCAAAGTAGTCATAGCACTGGAAACCATGCAGTGTTAAAGGCCATTTTCCATTTATTTTGAGGTCAGAAAAGCATAGAAAAAAATGTCATTTTTCATTCTGCTCTACACACAAAAAAAAAAAAACAATTAATCACAATACTTAAAATACACAATGCTTACAAATACAACCACTGTTTGGAATCCACACCTTAGACACAATTTCTTTGGTTGGTTCAGTTAGTTAAGAGTAAGAAACAATGTTAATCTGGAATTACATCATCTTTTATTAATAACCGTGACTTCTAAAGGTTAAAGAAAGGGAGCAAAACAGCTACTTCGAACATCCAAATAAAGTGTGATCAAATCTTTCTTCAAGGCTCTTGACTGAGAAATGGCTTTCAGAGGTCAGGGTGTTAAACCACTGAAATATTTCTTGGGATTTCATGAGAACTTACCAATGAAATGAATAATGCACCTTCACTCTCTATTAAAAAAAATAATATTTTGCTTTTCACTCTGCTGTCATTAACCTTTCAGGAGTCTCAGAGTAAAGATTGAATTATTATGAGACAAGAGTCACTTTTTAATTCGGCTTTGGTGAACTCCAGTGGTGGGTGTCTCTACAAAAGTCAGCATTTTTTTTTTTTTGGCCAAAAATGAGGGAAAAACAAAACGCCTCGAGAACTGCAGCTTTGATTACCATGCATTGCAAAAATCCCTATTAATCCACTCAACCAGCTTCCGTTTCGTTAATGCTGGTGCTGCCATTTTCATCGACATCAGCCATCCAGTGCTCAAAAAACCTGAGCACGGTTTTGGATCCCTCTGCTCTTTTCTGGATAGCATAATTGATACCAGGTGCAGATTCATTTCAGCAGCAGAATGGAATGATAGAGGGAGAAGGACGTGGGGAGTGATATGGATACTGGTGAATAATGTGCGAATACTAATGAAGGCGCAGAGTAAAACTGCATACATCCAGGAAGGTTGACATTTCCCTGACCTTCAGCCCTGGAAACAGTGGCAGACTGAAACGGAGAAAAAGAAGGGACTGCTAATGAGGACGGCAGGGGGGAAATGCCTCCCTGAGGCCACACTCCTCCAGGCCCAACTTGTAGCTCAGGTTAGCTGCCGGCAGGATGCTGACGGCTATGGTGTGTGAAAGCACGGGTTTGAGCGCTGCATGAGCCGTCCTGCAGCCTGGTATAAGGTTCGAGTCCCAGCTCCTCTCATGGTCACTTGTCTCTGAGGAAGCAACTGACATTACTCTCATTAGGAGAAATAATTGAAGAGTCCCTCTCTCTACTGCTTATATGAAATGAATCTATTGGGTCACCTCTCCATGCTCCTCCCCCCATAAATATTCTTTTGTAGCAGCTGTTGAGAGGTTGCACAAGCTATACAGAATGTCAGCAAAAATCAGGCTTGGGAGAGGTTGGAGGGCACGACTCTGTTTTGACCAGTCCCCAAATGTACTGTGTTATTTATCGATCATAGATCTACTGAAATCATTGATAAATAACATTTACTTTGTATGCATGAAAGGTCACACTGTTGAGCACTAACATGTTGCTGACCTGGCTACATTTATCACAAAAGGTTGAATTTGTGGCAAGAGAAAAGATAACTCAGTTTTCAGCTTAGATCATGTGCTTGAATTACTTAATTTAAAAAGAATTCCAATTTATATTCTCTGAGACTCGGCATAGGGATTACTTGGCACTTTAAATGATGAACAGATTATTCACGGGTCATTCACAATCATGTGCAGTACGTGCTATATTATTTTTGTGATTGTCGCTGAAAGGGGGGAAACCCACTTCAGCAGAGTCTCAAAGCAATATATTTGTAGGTGCAAGAAAAATCAAATGTTTGTTACGCATTGCATGTATTTGTTTACAAAATAAGCACAGCGTTGCTAAAAAAAAATGACTAGTGAAGTTATAGCTTCAAATAAATAAAAAAAAAGTTATTTGGGGTTTCTACAGAAGAATTCCCTTCAATGAATTCCCTTCAGTTTTTTAACAAACAATAACATTTCTATCAAAATGCATAGTTCTAAAACAAGGTACAGAAAGCCTCCACATAATTTTAAGGTTTTATACATGATTCCTGGGTTTTATACATGATTCCTCCTTTGTTTTAACTGAATGTATGTAATAATGGCATAGAAACCATTTTAAGACCTATCGTCCTCACTGAAAAACTGCATTTAGATCACAGAAGCTCTGTTCTTGGACCCCACATCCTATTGACCACATATCTGATGACAGAAAGCATGGCAATTAATTGAGGGTGAGAGAGTGTTGTAGGAAAGCTCTTTAATAGCATTTAAATTGAGTGTCAACTGAGTTGAATTTGCACTAACTGACCTTGTTAGAACTGAGGTGAAAAGGGAAAAGAAGCAGTCAATTAAACACAAATTGGTTGAATCATTTAACTAACACTTCCAAAGAAAACATAAGCAGTATGGTCATGCTACGTCTGCTGCCTCTGCACGCTGTGTCAATCATATTAAAAAAAGGTAATAAATCTTGCATACTATACCAGATGTTTCAAAAAATCACTTGAATTTTCTTTTCTCACTTCAGGATTTATGGCAACAGATGTGATGACACAATCGAATCGGGGGGAGTAAACCTCGCAAGAATAATAGAGCAGAGACGGCTATGAAAAAAATTCACCATTCCATTCATTGCACCACGTTCCACCAGTTATACAGTATTTGTTTTTCTTTCACCATAGAATAGATTACAGAGATAATGCATAAATCTAAATTCTAATGTAAATACACTGATGCTTTGGTTAGAATGACTGTGTGCATGTATTGTATATTCATAAACTCATCCTGCAACATAAATGTGATTTAGTGTGACAACAAATTCAATAAATACATTTTATACATTCAATAGTCTCACTCTCAACATTGTTTTGACCCTCAGGCCTTATGCTGCCAACTTCCATTAGTGTTATCATCCGTAATTCTATACGCATTATAGGAACATTTACATTACCAGAAGATAAAGTCGTTGTCATCCTGTAATCATTCAAATGGAATTTTGATTTATTATTTAAGGGATGACAGAAAAAAGTTTTGCCCCCCAACCCCCGTCTCCCTCTGTGCTCCGTCGACCATATGCTGGCAGACAGTACTTTAGTCAATTAAAAAGTCTTTGAACTTGAAATGCTGGGATCTGTTTTTAAGCAACATTACAACATCCGCATCCAAGTCACACAGGAATACGGAGCCAAGACATTACCATAATTACAACTCCCACATAGCACAACACAAACAAGGGCCCTAAAAAAAGAACTTTCACTCTGTGCTCCGCGAGTGAAGGGAAAAAATGGAAAACAGGCCGACACTGTCAAAAGCTGCTGCCATTGTTTTGTCCTCGTATCCAATCCATCATCATTACGAGAGAGGGGAGGTTGTCAGAGAGCAGAGCAGCATCACAGAGATGGAGAGAAAGAGAGCATTCCATTCCAATTCAGCCTAAAACATGCCATGTTCTTCCCGTTTCCCACTTCCATCTATAGTGCCGGCACGCATGCTCGGCTCCAAGGATCAACACATAAAGCCGGTGTGAGAAATCTTAGCCTTGCGTTGGGCCTTGCCAAACATGCACGAGCCGTGTCGTTTCATTACCCCATACTCTTACTGCCAGGCTGGTACAGAGCAGCTCATTTTATTAGACCAAGCCTCGCACAGGCCAGGCATGAATAACTGTATCAGTTTATCCGACTCCGCAAACATGACAGATGGTGTGCTTCACTGGCCATCACGCAGCGACCATATTGTCTGCTTCCAGAATAACAGTTTACGCACACACTTAGGACTTTAATGCATGCTGCCTGCCTCCTTTACAAACACACAAGAGTCCCCCTTGACCCTGCCATCAACAATGAGACAATGCTCTTTTGTCTTGTTGGGGTAGTGATTGCAACCATTGTGGCGATCCATTTCAGAAGCACTGCTTTATGCATTCATTCATTATTCTGAGATTAAGTGAGCCACCTGGAGTTGCAGCAGGGGCTGCTCAATTCTGAACTACAATGGACCTTTACTGTACTGTTGCCAGCCAGATTGTCCTGTAGCCAGGCTAAATGGCCAGTATTCTTAGGTGATGTCAATGTATGATGTCTAAACCTGTCCAAACAAACCATTTATGTTAACATTTAAAGCTTTCAAAAAACAAATCGTATTGACAAACGAAATCATTGCGTTTCTACGTATGAATCTACCTAATGTTAGCTAACTAAATGATTGCTACCTCAATTACAGAGCGTCCTCGAGTTACAACAGTCCCAAAATACAATGTTTCAAGTTTACAACGCACACTCCCACTCCCACTCGACTTATACTTACAGACTACATGGCAAACTAGTTTGGTTCATTTTTCTGTGGCTTAGTTGTGTTTTTATCATTTTACAACTGTGTTAGTATAGGAAAGTGACTTAGGCTAGGGTGTGTTTCGACTTACACCAAAATTCGGGTTACATCACTGTAGTAGGAACGGATCTGTAGCGTAACTCAAGGACCCCCTGTATTCATGAACAATGTCTCTGCCACACACAATATAGATCAATCAGCTTTGTTTCTACCACATTGTAAGCTCGCTTGCTCATTGAGTGATCCAGGCATCAGTGGTCAACTTTCACCAACCCACAGAGCTGTGATGTGTAATAAATATGACTGTAAACACAACATTTAGATATTTATCAAAGGTCAAAAAGTGTCCTATGAGTAGTTTAGCTCAACTATTTTATTGCTTGCAGTAGCGTTCCTGTCTGAACAAGAACAAATGTCTGGGAATGGGCTCCCATGTGTGGGATGGTGTGCTATGCATGGACGATGCAGAAGATTATTAATGCTAAAGAGTGTCAATCTGTCACTACAGTAAACCACACATGAATAAAAAACAACTGAGTTTTTATGGAATTATCTGTTTAACAGTCAGTTATCCACCACTGCCCTCCTGTTGAGACACAGCGGTAAATATGAATATGATCACTTCAAGATAACTTCTGAGAGTCCTCGATTAAGCTTAGGATTATTAATGCTATAGAGTGCAAATCTGTCACTGCTGTGAACCACATATGAATAAAAACAAAAGTTTGTTTAATATATTTTGCGACTGCCCTCATCTTAAGACAGAGCAGAAAATATGAACACGATCACTTCTGAGAGTCATAAATTGATCTATCTATGATCTACACACAAATTCATCTTTCTGTAGCAACTTTGGCCATGTTAGACAGAATGTTGACAGTTTACAGTGCCTCACTGCAGACCTGGACTACTTTGCAAGCAATCCAACTAGCCTGTTTGGAAATGGCAAATGTCAAATTTCGTGTTTCTTCACTAAAGCAGGACAAAAAAGATCCAGCCACGCTGTAATTCAGAGCCGGAACAAGAGCAGTGTGAAAGAAGCATCTCGATTTACGTCATTCTAGCCACGCTGCACAAACAGCACACGCACAATCAGGTATGTCTCATCTAAACATCATGCAGACACTTTAATATCACTTTTCTTCTCTTTTAGATCGGGTGCTAGCGTGTTGCCTAGGTAACCGGCAGTCTCAAACTCAGTGTTTCATGTTACTGCCTGGTCCCCAGAGCCAAGGCCGGTCAGCCCCAGTCCCATCTTCACCATGGTTACGTTCTCGAAGTTCCCATTTAATGAGTGCCAGCCTCTGCAGTGCGCTGGCCCACATGTCAGAACTAATCCTGCCTGGAGTGGACTGTATGTGAAGAAAAATAAAACTACCTATTCCAGCCATGCCAGTAGAGAGCATGAGTTTCTCCTTCTCTCCTGCCCTCTTCTGCCTTTTTTTTTCTTCTTTTTTTAAAGAATGGGGCCATCCGACCTGTCCCTTTTCATGCACAGATGTACAGCATAAACACTCAAATCTGCAGGTGCAGCACAGACAGGCCTACGTCAGTGAACAGGATCTCAGTCTGCTAGCTACAAGAGGAGGTTGCTTATGATTTCGTATTCATATTCATATGACTAGACGTAGGTCCACAGATTATGTTTTGGGTTTAACCTGCCATGTTATATTCATGTAAGTGGATCATTCTAAATGGCATGTTGAAATAATTTAAAGCTGCTGTTTCAGTTTTATTTAATTTAAAGCAGCTCTTTATACATGACCTCATCTTTGAACTGACTATCATAAATATATGAATGAATAAGATTCCATTATTTACAAGGAGAATGCAATCAAAGCATTTCTGGGCTGCCATTCTTTATATTATGTAAAAGCAAGAGTTCCCATGTCAGCCATTTCCCTACCTTATAAAACAAAATGCAATATGATAAGTGCGTATTTCAAAATAGCATGTCAATCAAGTATTTTAAAATGGTTTTAACATGACAAAAATAAAAAAAAATTTTTTTTACAAATTTCATTATTTCATAATAAGACCTTTTTTATATTTTTGTTATAAACTGGGGTATCCTCAGGTGCTAGCAGGCACTGATTCTCCAATGTGTACAATACATATATAGCCTCTGTGTTCATACATGTTTATTTGTTCACTGTCTACATAAATACATACACACACATACATACATATATTTATATATACACATACATACATACATATATTTATATATACACATACATACATACATACATACATATATTTACATACTTTATATATATATATATATATATATATATATATACACACACATACATACATACATACATATATATACACATACATACATATATATACACATACATATATACATACATAAATACATACATACATATATACATACATACATATATATAGACATACATACATATATACATACATACATACACACACACATAGTTAAATACATA